>LR812530.1:31343929-31718929 GCA_903798195.1 Danio kyathit | reverse complement strand
TACACTGTTTCACGAACACCCATGACCAACAAAACAGTATGGAGTTTACGTTTCATTAAAATTGTGGATGACAGAATGTCAAGTTGTCTACTCTATTCTTATTAATCTCTTCTATTCTTGTCTGTTCTGTTTAGACTCGCATGGTTTGTGGAAAAGAAAATTGTCACTCATATAACATTTTGCAAAGAGACTCATTATACTGAACTGACAAACATGTCACAGAAGGGAGACCGCACATATCTATATCTATATATATTCCTTATATATTGTCTGTTGAAATTCTGATTGGCTGGAGGGTATGAATTACATGTCTAAATGCACAGGTAGTTCCAGTGTTGATCACAGTTTGAAATAAATGTGCTTCCCCCAAAGATTAGTAGTAACCATAGCAACTGCTATGACACAGTTGCCCAAACCTTCATTTCACTGTAGTGCAAATGCACATGCTCAAAAGCTGCTAAACGCCGCCTGCTCTCCACTGTTGAGCTCATTCAACAATTGCCAATTACAATCTTTATTCTAACACAAAGTGATTTTAAAACATAGGCTACCTGTTAAAATGTCATTTTCAGATCAAATGTTGTCAGAGATTCTTCCCAATCAGTTAATTTAGCCAGAAAATGAAACAATATTTGAAATTTTAATGATTCTTTTTAGTATTTAAAATAAAGAAAACGTGTTCAAATTAAAGATAGACATTGCTTTCAAAGATGTAATGAAATACACATAACATGTATTCAAATAGTGTGCTAATTTTCAGCTAGAGAAATGAGCAAGTTTTAAAGAGAAATATGGAGCATCTTTAATGTTGCAAAAAGCATGTTAAAAGAGAGAAATCTATCAATTTTGCAAATGTTTAGTGTACTTGCTTACTTCTAGTTAATTTTCAAAATATATAAACCATCCCAGCAGGCGCACAACATCATAAGACGGTTTAGGTTAAAAAAGAGGAGAATCCACACTAAGAAAGATATAAAGCAAACACGGATATGCTGAAGCCTAGAGTATATACTAAAGCTACTGTATTTTTTTTCTGATACTGATATAAAGATGTGATAATCAACACATCCCAGCAGGCACACAACATAATAAGATGTTAAAATCAGGTTATATTTAGGTCATGATGTCAGGTGACCAAAATTCAATGTCTAGCCAGCGTCTAAGGACAACGTTATTTGACGTCCAATAACAATGTCAAATTACGTTGATATTTGGTTGATTTTAGGTTGTGTTAGAAAGTGACCAAAATTCAACGTCTGATAGATGTCATAGTGTTAACATCCACACAACGTCAAGGTGTAACATAATTAGATGCTGATATTTGGTTCATTTTAGGTTGTGTTGGAAAGTGACCAAAATTCAACGTCTGATAGATGTCATAGTGGTAACATCCACACAACGTCAAGGTGTAACATAATTAGATGCTGATATTTGGTTCATTTTAGGTTGTGTTGGAAAGTGACCAAAATTCAACGTCTGATAGATGTCATAGTGGTAACATTCACACAGCGTCAAGATGTAACATAATTAGACATTGATGTTTGGTTGATTTTAGGTTGATTTTGGGTTAGACGTTGGACATTGATGTCGGCCTGACGTTGGTCGATTTTAATTTCCAAACAAAATCCAATGTCCCTGCAGTGTTGGGGTATGTTGGTGTACGTTGGGGTACAACGTCAATATGACATCATGTTGATGTTGTCTTGTGCCTGCAGGGATATTTTCCACATCTTTTAATCCACCTGCATATGCATGTAGCTTTTTATATACCGTAGGTTATTTATGGGCTCATAAATCATGAGCTTTGGCTTTACATAGTATGTAATTTAATATTTATAGATGGCATTTGCAAAAAAATTTTAAATAAATAAAAAAACTGCACAGTATATGTCAATCTATATTATCTTCAGCACTAAATTCTGAACTTTATTATCCAAAACTTGAATTGGAATTCAACATGCACAATAATGGCCATTGGCAGCAGCTGGTCAACATGTGTGAAGAACGTTTGATTCTTATGCAAGATTGTAAAGGTCGGAAAAAGCCTTCGAGTATTAATGCGAAATCTTGGTTTTGTGAGATTGTCTTTCTTAAAAATGAGCATTCCTCCACCTGCTGTCTTCTGAAGCATACCAACATCTGGCAGAGCCTGTGGAAGAACATGAATTCAGTCGTGAAAAAAAAAAGAGTTGATTTAGACAAAAAGAATCCAATAAAACAAGTGAATAGCCAAGCTTGGACTGGAATCAAAAGCAATGTATTATAGAGCTAAGGAACTGCAAAGAAGTGGTAAGAAAAAAAGTGTTTTACAGAGACAGTGTGAACAGATTTTCTCAGTTCATTAATAATAACCGTCATGAAGAAATTTTCACACAAAGTGAGAAAATGACAGGAAACTTTAAGTACAAAGATTGCATCTGTTGTTATTTATCTTTTTTTTTTTTTTAAAGGCCTTATTAGAAATTAGTTCAGTGCATTGCAATCTAGCTCATATTACTGTATAAGCTCTCATAATCTTTGACAGAAACAAACTGACAGAATGACTGGCTTGAAATTTTGAATGCCATTTCAGATCTTTTATAGATTCGATCTTTATTTTATTGTGAGTTTAGTTACACTGAATGATGTTATATTACTGTACTTTCAAGGGCGACAGATCACAAGTTAATGCCATCTTGTGTCTCTTTTGTCACAACAGCTCAGCAAATCAAATGTAAATGAATGTGATGATGGCAGAATTTGCCAGTGTGACTAAAAAAATGTTTAGATGCTTGAGGAATGGCTGCTGTTATGGGAACATTTGGCCATGTGAGATAATTATGTTTCAACCAGTTCAGTTCATAATGCACCTACAGTACAGTCAATGCATTTTTCTTTTCATTTCGCCACAACTTGGCACTCAAGGTATAATTTTCCTACATAATAACATGCTAAATTTCACTCAAGAAAAAAAGCGAAAAGACCTATTTATGCTAATGTGCCAAACAACATGGCTTGCTTTTTTACATATTTTTTTTTTTTGAGGAGCAACCTAAATTTTTGCACTGCAACCATTATTAAATGATAAACTTAAGAGTTTACAGATACTATATACACTCACCGGCCACTTTATTAGGTACACCTTACTAGTACCTGGTTGGACCCCATTTTGCCTTCAGAATTGCCTTAATCCTTCATGGAAAAGATACAACAAGCTACTGGAAATATTTCTCAGAAATTTTGGTCCATATTGACGTGAAAGCATCTCGCAGTTGCTGCAGATTTGTTGGCTGCACATTTGTGATGGAATCTCCCGTTCCACCACATCCCAAAGTTGCTCTATTGGATTGAGATCTGGTAACTGTAGAGGCCATTTGAGCACAGTGAACTCATTGTCATGTTAAAGAAACCAGTCTGAGATGATTCACGCTTTATGACATGGTGTGTTATCCTGCTGGAAGTAACCATCAGAAGATGGGTACACTGTGGTCATAAAGGGATTGACATGGTCAGCAACAATACTCAGGTAGGCTGTGGCATTGACATGATGATCAGTTGGTACTAATGGGCCCAAAGTGTGCAAAGAAAATATCCCCCACACCATTACACCACCAGCCTGATCCGTTGATACAAGGCAGGATGGATCCATGCTTTCATGTTGTTCTCACCCTACCATCCAACCGTCGCAGCAGAAAATGAGCCTATTGTCCAATTTTGGTGAGCCTGTGTGAATTGTAGCCTGTTTTCTGTTCTTAGTTGACAGGAGTGAAACCCGGTGTGGTCTTCAGCTGCTGTAGCCCATTCGCCTCAAGGTTGGACGTGTTATACATTTAGAGATGCTCTTCTGCATACCTCGGTTGTAACGAGTGGTCATTTGAGTTACTGATGCCTTTCTATCAGCTGGAACCAGTCTGGCCATTCTCCTCTGGCATCAACAAGGCATTTGCGCCCACAGAACTGCCATTTACTGGATATTTTCTCTTTTTCGGACCATTCTCTGTAAACCCTATAGAGATGGTTGTGTGTGAAAATCCCAATATATGATCAGTTTCTGAAATACTCAAACCAGCCCATCTGGCACCAACAACCATGTCACGTTCAAAGTCACTTAAATCAGCTTTCTTCCCCATTCTGATGCTCGGTTTGAACTGTAGCAATTCGTCTTGACCATGTCTACATGCCTAAATGCATTGAGTTGCTGCCATGTGATTAACTGACTAGAAATTTTTGTTAACGAGCAGTTGGAGAGGTGTACCTAATAAAGTGGCCAGTGAGTGTAGCTACATCTCAGCACTTAGAAATGCATTTTTTTTCTTTACATTTCAATGTCTTTAGAGGACCGGATGTGCTGTTTTGTAATGTGTAATTTTTAAGACATTATTTCAGTGGTTATATGTCAGTATGATTACCTTTACCAAGTGGAAGTTGTTCATAATTTTTCTAAATGATCACAAAAGAAAGGTCACTGATTCAGAGATGACAAATAAAAAAAATCTATCACACATGAGTAATTTCTTTTTAAATGGCAGCGTATTTTGTGAATGAATACAAACTTAAGATGTTTTGCCGCTCTGGTGGTAAGTGCACTTCACAGCATCTTGGTGAAGAATCATTTGCTCTCCCTGAAAGTGAATGCTAAGTATTTAGCTGAATCAAACAGAAAGCTTTTTTATTTGTTATGTCAGATGTTTTCCTGTCACCTAAAGACACAGAGACAAGGTTAATCAATCACAATGAAATTTTAATTACTCTCAGTGAAGGCAGGCTATTGACAGGATTATTCAGTGTTTTCTAGAGCACGACTCAAAAGCATCAATGAACCAATAAACTTGATAGTTAGATGCTAATTAACAGAGAAAGGTTGCAATGATCTTGAAAATATGTCACCGGATATCTTCTGTTATCACCGCTCTGAATTTGTTCCTGTGTGTCATTTAGATTGTTTATTACGATCTTGTTGATTATAACACTGTTAATCTCTGTTTGCACAAGGGGGTCATAATATCACCATGGAAACTAAACGACATGTTTCCATGGTGTTTCACATTTAAATATGACTTACTGTATATCCTACCGATTTGGGTTGAATCAAGATGATCTGAGAACATTATGCATCTTGAACATGTGCAGTTTGTTGTGCTGTTATTTTAGGAATCACACATTATTTTGTTTCTCTAATGCACTCTCTGCCTGATTGCTTTAAAGATGTGAGAGACTAGCGATGTCCTGTGGGAGACTAGTGATGTGCCCTCTGCGTTCCATTCGGAAGGGCTCATTCCTAATGTCCTAATCCCTTCGAAGGGTTTACCCTACGGAGTGACAGCTTCAAAGGCATTAGGGCATAGAGATGAGCCAGAGTAGAATGCAGTCTGTGAGACCAAAAAACTTTCCTCTGCAAATGATCACGGCCAGAAGTGTTCAAAAATGGTACCCTTTAAAATCCTTCATTCTGTAGGGCCCTTCAAAGTGGGCAGCTTTGAGCATGACACTTAAATATGGCAGCCATGATTGGTTTCACTCTGAAGTGCCCTTCGGAGGGCGATATATCCCATTTGGAACGTATCGCCTGTGAGAGGCTAGTGATGTACTATATAAACCCTCTACAGTATTTAATGTGATACAATCTAGGTACACTTTATTTTGATGGTCCATTTGAGTATTAGTAGACTGTCTGCTTAATATCTGTTGATACTGCTCCTTCAACAGACATTTAACTGACTGTAAGAAACTTTGCAAGTATATGTCAACTTACACTAACCCTAACCCCAACCTAACAGTCTACTAATAATCTTTTGAGAATTAGTTGGCATGTAGATGCAATGTAACTTAAATTCAACAAACAGACCATCAAAATAAAGTGTGACCCAAATCTAAATTGTATATGGAAATTAAGGGGCGCAAAGCAACAGTTGATATTATTGTTGGAGTGTATTGGTGTTGTTGTGTTATTATTTGAGGGCGTGGGGTTCCCTTATCTGGGAATTTGTATTTTTAGATTGAAGGGCATGGTCAAAAAAAGTCAAAGGTCTGGCTCCAACATCTGGGGATCTGAGCATATTATTATAGCTTTATTATCACTTCCTGACGTCTGAGAGAATTCCCCTACATACTACAAACACAGGAAACTATTACACATAGTTTGTTTAGTGTATTCTTAGAGATGGGAGCTCCGATGAGAGCTGATAAATTCAAAATCTTAAGCTAAAGAATGTTGTTTTTGTGTGTGTGTGGTGTGTGTGTGTGTGTGGTTGTGTGTGTGTGTGTGTGTGTGTGTGTGTGTGTGTGTGTGTGTGTGTGTGTGTGTGTGATTTTATTAATAGTTTGTCTTACACTACTTATTATCCTGTCACTACTAGTTATAAATAAACTTTTTTTGTTAGTTGAGTTCCTTAAAAAGTGTAACCAAGACTTTGTGTTCCTATAATAATATTGCTTTGTTTACGAATTCTGACCAGTCTGACTGTGGCTCAAACTATGGGATGAATTAGGAATTGATAGATAAAGGAAATTAGAACTTTCAGATTGTTTCCTATTTCTTTTAAGTCACTTAATATTCAATTCATGTTTATTTCTATAGCACTTTTACAATGTAGATTGTGTCAAAGCAGCTTAACCTAGAAGTTCTAGTAAATTGATGTGTCAGACCAGTTTTCAGAGTTTAAGTTCAGTTTAGTTTTCAGTTCAGCGTGGATTAAGTTTCACTGCTGAAAGTCTAAACACTGAAGAGCAAATCCATCAATAAGCAGCTACACAAGTCCCAACCAAGCAAGCCAGCAGCAACAGTGGCGAGGAACAAATTTCACCAATTGTCGAAAGTGAAGGAAAAAAAAAATCTGGAGAGAAACCAGGCTCAGTTGGCTCGACCATTTCTCCTCTGGCCAAAAATGCATGGAATTTCACAAATTGCTTGAACTTTTTTCTTTGTCTTTGCAAGTTGCTAAATATGATTGCAATTACTGAATTGTTTTGGGGCAGTTGAGTTGAGTTGAGCTGCACAATATTGAAAAAAATCTGACATTGCTCTGCTTTGTTTTTCTGCAATATACAGTTGAAACCAGAAGTTTACATACACTGTATAAAAAGGCACATAACCATTTTAAAAAAAGTCAGATGTTAATGTGACTAAACTTTTTCTCTTTTAGGTAAGTTAGGATTATCAAATTTGTTTCTGTTATGCTTAATAGCAGAATAATGAAAGAGATTTTTTTTGAGAAATTGTTATAACTTTTCTTAAAAGTCAAGTTTACATACAATAAGATTATTATGCCTCTGAAAAAGCTCAGATGATGGTGTCAAGGTTTTGGAAGTTTCTGACTGGCTAATTTACAACATTTGAGTAAATTGGAGGCACAACTGTAGAATAGTATTTAGTTAATTAATAGTATTGCTTCCTTGTGTGACAACATGGGACAATCAACAAGTCAGAATCAACAAAAAACCCAGATTACAATTTGCAAAATTACACTGGGAAAAAGACAGATTTTTGGAGACATGTCCTGTGGTCTGATGAAACTAAGATTGAACAGTTTGGCCATAATGACCAGTGTTATATTTGGAGGACAAAGGGCAAAGCTTACAAGCCTAGGAACACCATCCCAACTGTGAAGTATAGGGGCGGCAGCATCATGTTGTGGCGTTGTTTTGCTGCAGGAAGGACTGGTCCACTTCACAGTATAGATGGCATCATGAAGAAAGAACATTATGTAGAAATACTTAAGCAACATCTCAAGACATCAGCCGGGAAATTAAAACTTGGCCACAAATGGGTCTTCCAAACAGACCATGACCCTAAGCATACTGCCAAATTAGATAAAATGTGTTTTAAAGACAACAGAGTGAATGTTTTGGAGTGGCCATCACAAAGCCCTGACTCAATCCTGTAGAAAATTTGTGGGCAGAGTTAAAAAAGCTTGTGCGAGCAAGACAGCCAACAAATCTGACTCAGTTACACCAATTCTGTCAGGAGGAATGGGCCAAAATTCCTGCAAACTATTGTGATAAGCTTGTGGAAGGATTTGACCAAAGTTATACAGTTTAAAAGCAGAGCTAAACAAATACCAAGGAAATGTATGTAAACTTTTGACTGTGTAGAAATTAATAAAAAAATTCTCAATAAAATAAATTCTCTCAATATTCTGGCATTTAGGAAATGTAAATCATTTAGGTAATCTTAACGGACCTATAATAGTAAACGTTTAGTATGATTTACCATCAGACATTTAAAAAAAAATGGTTATGTTCCTTTTTGTTAGAGTGTATGTAAACTGCTTTCAAATGTATATTGCGATATAAATACAATTTCACCAAATGACTTAAATTGCTTTTGGTAAAAAAAAAAATCTTAAAGAAAACTCTCTTGATATGCTCTTGGTAAGAAAACTCTTTTGATTTGCTCAAACAGTCATAGGCCTTAAAAACACATTTAAATTAAGTTAAACACATTTAAATTAAGTTTTGCTGCATTATGGTAGAATCTTCAATGACTGTGGCTCCTGGTCAACTATAATCCCAATTCAACATTGCAGTTTCTACAGTGTCACTATTGCAGATGCACACATTGCAATATTGATGCTGAAATGATAAAGTGTGCCCGAGTTGTTGAGTTTTTGTAAGTAAGCCATTTCTAGGGGGATTTTTTGTAACATCGGTTTGTTTGATTGAAATCCCACTGTGGTAATAATGATTTTAACATTTCTTACATCTAAAAAAATTCTCACTTGAAAAATAAATGTGCCCACAATCACATTGCTGAATTATTTTTTATAAAACTGCAGCATACCAAAGACACTCTCAAGAATGTTGTTTGAAACTGCCTAATTTCTTACTATCAAAGGACATTATGTAAATTTTAGTGCTGGGCCGTTATCGGCGTTAACGTGCTGCGTTAACGCGAGACTCTTATCGCGCGATAAAAAAAATATCGCCGTTAATCTATTCTCAAAGTTGGGTTGGGAGCTGGGTCTATTCTACGCAAGCTTTCAACTTGATATACTAGCACTGATGTATACCTGACCGGTGAACTGTCTGACAAAATAGTGCCTTTTGAATAAATCAGCAGGATGCCGTTCTGAATCTTTCATTTTCTTCTAAGACACTACCAGGGGCGGATCTATACCCCATCTGCCACCCCAGCACTAGTGTCCTAGTGTTCTAAAAATAAAAGCGTTTCCTCAACCGATTTACAGCAGCGACTCTCTATTTTGATGACATACAAATAGCGTATAGTGTGACGAGCGTCCCAATCATCTATCAGCGTCGCCCCGAAAAGTAAGGACGGACACCTGGGCTAGTAAGAAACCAAGCGATCCCTTCGGGTGATCAAGCGCCTTCAGCAGGCCACTAACTACTGTCTCCTACAGATTATAGTTTGTGAACTCTGCACTTGAGCACATCCACACTGAGAGTGAGCACAACGCACCACCGAAACTTCGCGAACCTTTAATTATCAGTTTTTTACATCTTACCTTTGTTCAATTAAACCACCCTCCGGGGTTTGTTCACCTGTGTTTCCGTTGTTGCTCTTTATTCCACGCTAAAACCCATAAATATAGAACAAAATCTCGTCTTTCTATTAAAGCATAGTCCGAACAAACGACTCTTATGAACTGCTTTGTTTTAGTGAATCAATTAGTACTAGCGAGATCATCACACACAGATGACTCAATCCGGCTCTTTTTAACAAACCGAAGCAGTTATTTTGATATCTTTGTATATTAATGACTAACAGCTTAACTGTAAACTATTTTCAAAAGTATGTTGTTCAGTAGCTTGCATCTTCAAGATTGTCCGAACCTTTGATGAATGGTGTCAGTGGTCTGAACAAACAACTCTTATGAACTGCTTCGTTTTAGTGAATCAAAGACATTTAGTGCAGCGAGATCATCACACAAATGACTCAATCGTCAATCAGGCTCTTTTAACAAACCAAAAGTGTTTTTTGACCGATATCCTCGCGTATATTAATGACTAACAGCTTAACTGTAAACTATTTTCAAAAGTATCTTGTTCAGTAGCTTGAATATTCAAGATTGTCCAACCTTTGATAACTGGCGTCACGTGACAACGCATTTGGCCGTGTCCAGTCCATCGATATGCTGAAGTTGAGAAACAAATCCAGGTACTGAATTACTTTAATACTTAAAAATGAATGCCAAATTAAGGTAAAAAAAAATCTATGTGTTGTCTGAGATAGTTGTTGCTAGTTATATGACAACTAAATAGCAAGTTTTTTGAATCAGTTATATTTATTGTTAGCCTTACCTTGTTAGCTAATCGAAATTGTTCAGTTAGTGTAGTTGTGTATTATTTGTTTTTGACTTAAGGAAACTTATTCACTGAGAAGTTGTATCCATATGCAGTCTGCATTGTTTGTCATGCTTTGTTATCAAATTTGGCATAGACTTAAACTCGCTACAGATTTGCATAGAACTCAGCAAAGAGAAGTTAAACATGCCATACCATCTCCTTTAATTTATCTGACTTTCCAATCCAGATATCAGGTTCAAGTCAATCACACATCAGCCTTTATTTCATTTTTTAGGACAATGTAAAAATGTGCACCCTAGTGTATACACTGAATAAGAATAGCGTTCCTTGAATCCACAAAAACCATGCAAGGATGCTTGCTTTAGTGTTGCCACCCATAATTTTAATGCCACCCCTGAATGAATATTTTTTTGATCCGTCCCTGGACACTACTGATTATGCTTACATGGACATCTGTAATCTAGTTATTTGCCTTAATAGACAATAATATAATTAAGGTGTTTACGTGAAGTGCTTTCATGTAAGAGTTCCCTGTAATTTTGGGTGACTTATTTTCCGACTAATTATGGAAATTATGGCGAAAAGTCCTACATGACGGTAATAGTTTGATTGTGGTGTTTACTTCAATAATGCCACTATATCTGCATACTCCACGTCTTAATTCCATTTTTGTTTAGTTCAGTTATGACTTTTTAGTCATTATTTGGGTAGCACATATTCTGAATGCCTTCGGCAGAATTCAAATGAGCCATTTTAATCTAGATTAATCTAGATTAATTTCAAAATTAATCTAGATTAATCTAGATTAAAAAAATAATCTATGCCCACCTATAGTAAATTTATATCTATATTATATCTACTCACATGTTGAGCATTTATGTAGAGTTAGCTAGGCAATGTTATGGTATGAAGAAACTAATTTCATATAGGAGGACAAAAACACTAAATATGATATTTTAATCACAAACTAGTTTTGATGGATAAAATTTAAGAATGCATTGATGGTACTAAGCTACTAGTCTGAATCAGATATTTTTGGTGCTCACCAATTCTTGCATTTTCATTGTAATAATATGTGATTTCATTTCGATATGTGATGTGAAAAATATTGGGTAGTCAAACCTAAAGATTATAAACATGTCAGTTGCCTTGATTAAGTTGCCTCAGCCATTTTAACACTTAATCATGTTGAAAACTTTTATATGAGCTTTGTTTACTTTCACTGTTCATTCTATTGCTTTATCATATTTTATTTCCCAGTGAATAGATCATGGTGCATTAGAGTTGTTCCACTGCAACGGTCCACAGTAATTACATGACATTTATAATCATAATGTAGTGGACTACTTGTTATGCATACATCATATAATGAGAATGTCTTTACTTGCATATACACTATTTTCTGGAATTTTAAGATTTAAATTCAAGCGACATCAGGCAAGCAAAACATGCGCACAGTGCCACACATTTGGATTTACACAGAATTAAAAGAGCATTTTACAACACACCTGACATTTACATTTTTACATTTACAAGGCAATACAGATATTTTTGTTTTGTAATTATGGTTTAGTTTTATTCCATTAGTTTGGTGCTAAGACACCAAGCAAACACCTTGACAATTAACCTTAAGTTAATAAGTGTTCATAAGTTAAAAGTATTGAGTATTTGATTTGACACATTTATTGAGCGTTTTCTTAATCCTTGTGTATGTTGGGGATGTTTTCATCCCCTCTGGGGTGATTTTGTGTCTTAATTTGGCCCTAAATATTTCTGTGTTTAGCTAGCAGAATGATTTTTGGTGACAGATGTTATTTTGACACATATTTTGAGAAAATCACTCTGGGCAAATTTACTACCCTTTTGTTATGTTAGGGATGAAAACATTTACTGAATTCAACTGCTGTAAAATGCATCAGATAAATATTTCTTTTTCAAATTATTTGGCATAAATCTGTTAATCAACCTCAGTCCTGATCAAAAAATACAGAAAATTACAGGATTCAATTTTTTTCATTGCCAAGTTCATAAATGATGTCATTGATTTAGTGAAAAAAAAAAACACACAAAATGACTTATTTTCAATATTAAAAGTAATTGTGAACTGTTTACTTTTTATCAGAGTCTTGGACATGTGAAACAACATTGCCTTTGATGCATTGTTTTTGATTACTTGTAATTTTTTTTCCCCCTAATTTAATGTTGGTGACTGTTTTTGCCCCATTGACTTCCATTATAACCACATTTTCGATTACAAAACCATGAAACCATATAATCATGCATTTTTGATTGTTGGTGGTTTTCCCTTAAGTGGTCAAATTTGTCATTTTTACTGTTGATCATCAGTTGGCACCAAAGAAAGCTTAGTTTCTGGATTTAATATGGAGTATAACAGCAAATTATAGTGTGTGTATGTGTGTGTGTGAATGTGAGAGAGTGTAAGAATGACTTTTATGCACTTACCTTGATGTGTCTGAGAAAATCAAAATATGCATCTCAGCTCTCAGAACTACATGGAGTAAATAAAAACAAAGACTATATGTATGCACCATCAAATGTGGTTATAATGGAAGTCAATGGGGCAAAAACAGCCGCCAACAGTAAATTAGGGAGAAAAAATGAAAATCTAACAATACATCAAAGCCAATGTTGTTACTAATCATTCACATGTCCAAGACTGTGATTAAAGGTAAAAAAAAATCCAGTCCACAATATTTTTTTTTAAAATTGAAAATACAGCATTTTGTGTTTTTTTTTTGTGGCAAATAAAGAGTTAAAGTTCTGTAATGTTTTTTAAACAATTTAGTAGTTTTGATCAGGACTGAGGTTGATTAACAGATTTATGCAAATAAAAATAGGTATCTGATGCATTTTTCAATCAGCAGTTCAATTCAGTGGATGTTTTCATCCCTAACATAAGAAAAGGGTAGTAAATTTGAACAGTGCACAAAGGTTAAAAGTATACTGTAGTAGTTTAATGTATTGACGTTGAGACCATCCCTGTAGGCACAGAACGTCAACATGATGTCATATTGATGTTATACCCCAACGTCGTGGGGATGTTGGCTTTTGTTTGGAAATGAAAAACAGGTTGACGTCAAAACCCAACTTCAGGCCGATGTCAATGTTCAATGTCCAACCTAAAATCAACCTAAAATCAACCAAATGATCAACATCTAATCATGTTACACCTTGACGTTTTGTGGACGTTACCACTATGACATCTATCAAACATTGGATTTTGGTCACTTTCCAACACAACAAAATCAACCAGGTATCAAGGTAATTTGTTTTCATTATTGGACGTCAAAATAACGTTGTCCTTAGACGTAGGCTAGACATTAAATTTTGGTCACCTGATGTCATGACCTAAATATAACCTGATTTTAACATCTTATTATGTTGTGTGCCTGCTGGGATGTGTTGATTATCACATCTTTATATCAGTATCAGAAAAAAAATACAGTAGCTTTAGTATATACTCTAGGCTTCACCATATCCGTGTTTTGCTTTATATATCTTTCTTAGTGTGGATTCTTCTCTTTTTCATTCTTTTTTAACCTGTTTTAACACACTTTAGTCTGTTTTTATCTGTTTTTATACTACTTGCCTATATATATATTCGTTTATACGTGTCTATTTATTCCTGTTTATGTAAAGCACTTTGAATTGCCACTGTGTATGAAATGTGCTATATAAATAAACTTGCCTTGCCTTGGATACATTGGTAGAGAATCATTATTAAGCTTATTGCTGTAAGACACATGAACTCTTGAGGTGGCCATCAAGCTGACAACACAATAGAAATATCTGTCTTCCAAAACGTCAAGCTGAACACTCACAGGACTTCAATTACTGCAAGGAAACCAACAGCTAAGCTCCAGACTTCAAGCGCAGAGATCTATTTTTTCAGTCACTATACTGTATCTTTCACTTCAAGTTGCTTTAGAAGGCTTTGCCAGAGTTCGAATGTGCTGGCCATGGAGAGATTTTTTTTGTACCCAATGATACTTCAAGATATGGCACTCTACCATGAAGCCCATGCCAATTAAAACTTGCAGAGAGAATTTGGTCTGAGAGCAAAAGTGCATGGAATTCAAAAGCACTCCCCTCTGAGACTTTGAGGTAAAAAAGACAAAAAACAATAATAAACTAACTAATAAACAAGGTTTCTAGTGACATTTGGAAAGTGACAGTGACATACTCTGACATTTGCTCTAATTAAAGCAAGCATATGTACAGGAAAATGTAGATTATGTTTTCTCATGAGGATACAGTCATTTGATATTTAATAATCATTATGATGACAAATGCACAGTGTATAAAGGATGACTTCATTTTCGTCTGACATTAGCATGCATGTGATCGAATCACATCCAGATAGCACTTGACCACATTAAATGTCAGGTGTATGTAAATCCACGGCTCAATGTGAGCAAATTACCGAAAACGCATTCAGAGGTGGTCAGGGATTCTGACCGCATTTGATAAAGGGACAAATGCTAATGTTTTAGCTGCATATTTTTGCATTGGTCAAAGCCGAGACGTCCCATTTTTGTGTCCGCATGAAGCTGAATTGGCAAAAGGGAATTTATATTCATATTATAGGAAAGATATTAAATGCAAGCAGTGTCCACTTTGATTAAAATGTCTGAATGTGGGTGACCAACTGTAATATACTATTGTCATTTATCATAACATACTTATTTTGACCTCTACCTGATTAAAAAATGTAAAAAATAATGACCAATCATAAAAAATTGTTTAGCATTTTGTACAAATTTTTGATGATTTTCTTGTTGACAAATTGGCCCAGCAGGCACACAACATCATAAGACGTTTAATATTAGGTTAGATTTAGGTCATGGTTGACCAAAATTTAATGTTTAGCCAGCGTCTAGGGACAAATTATGTTGATATTTGGTTGATTTTAGGTTGTGCTGGAAAGTGACTAAAATCCGACGTCAAGCAAACATATTAAACCAACATCATATTGATGTCAAATACTGACATTTATTTGTCAGGTATGGCAATCAAAATCCAACGTCTGATAGACGCCATTTTAGTAAAGTTAATGTAACGTCAAGCTGTAACATCATTAGATGTTGTTAATTGATTTTAGAACATTGCATCTGTTCATTGGACACTGACGTCGGTCTGACGTTGGGTTCTGACGTCAATTTTCATTTCCAAATAAAATGCAACATCCCCATGTCATTGGGGTACAACGTCAATCTGATGTCATGTTGACATCCTGCGCCTGCTGGGGGTTTTAAATAATAAAAGTATAAAGTTTTAAAGTATAAAGTACAATATAATGAGTCTTGAGGGATTTAGACAATGACTTAATATTTTAATATTTTAAATATGCATCCCAGGTTTTTTTAGCATCACAAGTTTCTTTTATTAAATCCTGGTAAAAAATATGTATGATAGTCAGTCTTTTGCTCATATATAAAATAAACAAGATACAATCTAATGTACAGATGCAAGAGTTTTTATAGTATTATTTGCACAATTTTAAATAAGTTGAACTCACTTATGTGTAAAATACAGAAGTTGCCTTTAATCATTACAGTCATCCTTTTTTCTCATTTTATTTGATAAAAAATCCTTCCTGCTGTTCTGGGAAGGTTACCAAGTAATAACCTACAGAGAACCAAATGGGAGTGTTTTCTGTTTGCTAGGATTTACTGTGGGAATCGTAAGTAAGATAAATAAAGTAGACAGGATACTTATTTTTACCAGCACAATATAATATAATGATAAAATGTGTTTTAAATTATGCCATAAGTTTTTTTTTTTTTTACATTCTGAATAATTACATGAAGAAAGTCACTTAGGTGCCGTTTTCCAAAGCTGATCAACTTAAATTTGTAAAAACAAGTAAGTTAACGAGGCGTAACTGTGGTGCAGTGGGTAGCACAATCGCCTCACAGCAAGAAGGTTGCTGGTTCGAGCCTCAGCTGGGTCAGTTGGCATTTCTGTGTGGAGTTTACATGTTCTCCCCATGTTCGTGTGGGTTTCCTCTGGGTGCTCCGGTTTCCCCCACAGTCCAAAAACATGAGCTATAGGTGAATTGAGTAACCGAAATTGGCCGTAGTGTATGTGTGTGAAAGTGTGTGTATGGGTTGCAGATGGAAGGGCATCCATTGCGTAAAAAATATGCTGTATAAGTTGGCCGTTCATTCCGCTCTGGCGGCCTCAGATTAATAAAGGGACTAAGCCGAAAAGAAAATGAATGAATGAATGAATGAAGTTAACTTTATCAAATTGTGTTGTGACAACGTGAATGAGTTGTGTGGAACCCAACATTTTTTAAATATACGTGCTTCCCACAGGTTTGAAACATAGTTGCGGTGGTAGCCATATTGAAACACACAATTTACCCAAATCACATAAATATATGCAACAAACAATACATCATTTAATTTTTACAATAATTTTTGGTATTATACACTGTTATACACTGTTTCTTTTCAATGGGTTAAAGTAAAAAAAAAAAAAAGACATCTACAGATTTTCTTACTTTTATGCTATTCAGGAACCATGTGCACCCACTGACAGGTAAATTCTGCTTCTCTCTTTCTTTCAAGTTCAAAGCAAACTTGAATGCCAAAGCATTTTAGATATGTATCTAAAATAGCATATGTAATATATTAACATCATCAAATTAATAAAATAATCAGCAAATGAGAAATAAATGACAGAAAAAGGAATAAAAACAGAGAATATCTCAAGAAAATGATCATAATTACAAAATTAAAACTTGTAGATTATTTAAATAAGGCAAATGCATTGATTAACCATTACTAATGGTGTGCATACATTTTGCAGCCAGTTTAGACCAGTCATTTTGTCCTCTTCAAGTATATAGTAAAGTTTTTCTGAGACGTTTAGATAAAATAAAAATAATTATTTAATGTTTCTCTCACTCACACGACTGTGCACGCAGTCAGCTGTGAAGCCAAGCGAAAGTAGGCTTAAGTAAAAAGGTAATGCAAAAACACAAACAAGCTTTAGAAAGCGAAAGCAAAACTTAAATCCTGGACATTTTACGAGATTTAGAACCTAGGCCAGACAAATTTTTTAAGTCCTAAAAAGGAGCATATCTGTGGGTCTGTGGGAGTGTTGACAGGTCTCGCACACACAGAACGAAACAAGCAAACAAGAGAAGATTTTCCGCTACTTAATCGATCGTGGATGTTTGGTTATATAGTATATATACAAAAAAAAGTGTAAAAGGATGTTAATAACAGTAAAAACAAATGTGTCACTAAATATATGTGGGCGGCCGTTAAAATACCTGGGCGCCAAGCTCAAGTAAAGTCTATGTGTGGGAAGCACTGTATATAGTATTATTTAGAGTTGAAACATATTTTAAAGCCAAGTGTAAAAACATAATCAGTAACAGTCATTAAGAGGTGGAATTAGTTTGCACTCTGTCAAATTTATTTTTGAAAGGGAAAAAGAAATTGTTTGAGTTAAACGCATTACTTTGTAGGTACAGAGGCCCAATATTTAACACTGTTTTTCATGCAGTAGCCAAGGTTAAACCTCACTGTGAACCTGTCAGTCCCAGAAGTGATCTATGTGCATTGCCATCTATGTACTTCAGGATCGATTGCTGTGGTTTTATTTAGACTATTAAAACACTGTTACATTGCATCAAAACCTACAACCTCTAAACCCAACAGAGGCCAACTGTCAACACGTAAAATGAGAGAATTTTCAGGAACGAAGACTTTATTTTTAAAGCCCAGGCAAAGCAATCGTTCAGATTGCCTTTTATGTTCTTGATTACCCAGAAAGCACTGCCCTTCACTTTCTGCTTTTTAGCAAGAAGGTCAAGTGTTGAATTAAAGGTACACTTCTCAGTTTTTCCAACATCATTTTGGCGTAAAAGCATCAGCTCTTATTATGAGCTACATAAACACCCGTTCTTGGAAATTCACCATTACTGGGTGCTATTATGTGGCCAGAGACAGAAAACAGATTAAAAAGCTAGCTCTATTAAACGTTCAAAAGCAGCTACAAGCTACTATAGCTCTTGATTGTGTGCACAGCCGTATCCTTTTAAGGGTGTTCAAAAGAAAGCACAAAGTGGAAATATATCCAGTCGGCTGAGGTGATCCGAGGTGAACTTCTTTGAATACAAAGTAAACTTCCCACTTTTATGTGATTACATCAGAGAACGCTTTTGAACTCGCGAGATGAGCTCTGCACACGGCATATCACGCTCACGTATGCATTAGCATTTACACTGAGTTCATAAATGTGTCTTAAGAGTTGTATTACTTCTGTGTTGCACAATTCTCATGTCAATATCTGGCCCAAAGAAAATGATAATTTCATACCAGACAATTTGTTTCATTTTACCAATTTGCTCTGCTGCCTTTCTCATTTTTTATTATGCTAATACAAAGACATAAGACGCTTTCAGGCTGTCCACCAATCACCTGTAAAGGATATATCTCTGTTCTTTTTCAGCATAACCTCCCTTGGGTTTCATATGCCTCTGTCATGCCTTTTTAAAGAGCAAATTATCAGAGGAGAGACTCCTTCTTTGTTCTGAAAACCAAATGATGGTGACAGGGAGAAGCAGACAGTGAAGAGGTAAAATACAAATGTAAAACAGAGTTTCCAGATGAAAAAAAACAAATCTAAATGCCAATTATTTTCTTCATACAGTTGTGTCTCTTCAAAATGTTCTCAAAAGGATTTATATGCAGCTGATTGCATGCAGATGTCGTTTGTATTTTCTATTATATAATACCTGTTCCTTGCTATTTCGGCTCTCGAAAATGACCACCTACCCACGCTTTCCATCATACATTTGGTCTCCACCTCATCCATTTGGTCTTGCTTTTAGGGCGCAAGTGGACAAGAAATGTCTTTTTAATGGTGAATTAATCTGCCTGTCAGGGAAATTTCTCACATAGAAAACCAGCATGAGCTACTCTGGACCAGCTGGGACCTGTGGTACCTTTGGCTTTTGATAGGTCCAGCTTTAATGAGGCAAAGAACATATGATGTACGTCCTGTACTTTACCTTATTCTGCTTTCATTTCTTGCTTTTACACTTATTGTATGCTTGAAATCAGGGTTCAAACTATTGCTATTTTTTTTTCTGGCACAGTCATACAGGACATAATATTTCTGAGCCAGCACTGTATATATTCTAAATGCAGAAATGATAAATACTATTTTGTAAACTTCATTAAGCAATGCGGTAGCACAGTGGGTAGCACTGTTGCCTCACAGCAAGAAGGTTGCTGGTTCGAGCCTCGGCTGGGTCAGTTGGCATTTTTGTGTGGAGTTTGCATGTTCTTCTTGCGTTCTTGCTTTCCTCCAGGTGCTCTGGTTTCCCCCACAAGTCCAAAGACATGCGGTACAGGTGAATTGGGTAAGCTAAAATTGTCCGTAGTGTATGAGTGTGTGTGTGAATGATAGTGTATGGGTGTTTTCCAGTGATGGGTTGCAGCTAGAAGGGCATCCGCTGTGTAAAACATATGCTGGATAAGTTGGCGGTTTATTCCGCTGTGGTGACCTCTGATTAATAAAGGGACTAAGCCAAAAAGAAAATGATTAAATGTTAAATGTTATTTAGAATTTATTTATAATATATTCATAATTTTAAATGTGGCTGGCGACGCGGTGGCGAAGTAGGTAGTGCTGTCGCCTCACAGCAAGAAGGTTGCTGGTTTAAGCCTCGCCTGGGTCAGTTGGCGTTTCTGTGTGGAGTTTGCATGTTCTTCCCACGCTCACCTGGGTTGCCTCCGGGTGCTCTGGTTTCCCCCACAGTCCAAAGACATGCGGTATAGGTGAATTGGGTAGGCTAAATTGTCCGTAGTGTATGAGTGTGAATGAGTGTGTATGGATGTTTCCCAGAGATGGGTTGCAGCTGGAAGGGCATCCGCTGCGTAAAACATATGCTGGATAAGTTGGCGGTTCATTCCGCTGTGGCGACCCCGGATAAATAAAGGGACTAGGCAGAAAAGAAAATGAATGAATGAATAACTTTAAATGTATGGATTTGTGAAAGGCTGATAGGTCACCTAATCTGCTCCTGCGTCATTAACTAAATAGAGCAGGACATTGGTTGCTGTTACTGTTTTTGAAGACCCCCCTCCACCCCAGCTCCACCTGTGTTACATCTGCTATGCCGGTTACAGTCAAAAAAATTATGTTTGCTGCCTGTTGAAGTTATTTATTTAAAATGAGCTGAAACAACACACTTCTTTAAGGTTTTTCTGAGACAACAAAAGTTAGCTTCATTACTCCTGTTGTCCCAACTCAAATTGATTGTGTGGAACCCAGCAGTGTACATATATATTATGTTTGCAGCAGCAGCATGTTATATTTTCAGATGGCATGTCTGTCTACATACTGGCAGTAGCAGGTCTTGGTGCTTGCTCTGTCATAATAATCAAAGCAGCAGCAGCAGCATAGCAGATGCACACCGCCAAGACCAAATACATCAACATTGCCATATTCATTTTCATTGCATACTAAATCTTGAGAGTGTTCATAACAGAAATATTTTTGTAATGACCATGGTAGATTTTCATAGTTTAAAGGTGAAAAAAAATCATTTTGTAGATTTTGTAATTGAATTTTTCAAAAATTGAATTTTTGGAAAAAAAAATTAATCTGCCAAACTGCTTTATAAGATTTTAAAAACACAATTTTAAGAAGAAAATAATTGGCATTTAGGTTTATGAATTTGAAGGTGGACTCACATCAAAATTGCATTTAGATAATGTGCTGTAGCTGTACCCACAATTTGTCTAAACTATTTTTATATGTCATTTTTGTTTGTTTATTTTTATCAAATGTTTTCTTTTTCATCATTTTTCAGTTGCTGAGCTATGTTTGTCAGTGCTTTACACACTAACCAGCTCAGAAACTGCAGCTGAGCATTTGTTAAAAACAGCAGTGTCATTTATCACATATACAGATGTTTGTTTGAATACATTTTACATGGATAATGGAAGGCTGCAATGTCAAGCATTGATAAATTATATGCAATGATTATTTGCATGGAGACGGCACGGTGGCTTGGTGGTTAGCACTGTCGCCTCATGGCAAGAAGTTCGCTGGTGCATCCTCCGGATGCTCCGGTTTCCCCCACAGTCCAAAGACATGTGCTATAGGTAAATTGGGTAAACAAAATTGGCCGTAGTATGAGTGCGTGTGTGAATGTGAGAGTGTATAGGTGTTTTCCAGTATACTGGGATGCAGCTGGAAGGGCATCCGTTGTGTAAAACATACCGTATGCTGGAATAGTTGGCGGTTCATTTTGCTGTGGCGACCCCTGATAGATAAGGGACTAAGCTGAAGGAAAATTAATGAATGAATGTATTATATATATGGGTTATGGCACAATTTCACATTTTGTCATTATAATGTGAACACAGCTTCAAATACTCCATGTCAGTCATACAGACAAAAGGCAGCAGATCAGAATACTGCAGCCACAAAGGGGTTCCATTAGCATTTAAAGGGATATGGAGCGAAAAGTTAACAGTGGACTATTGAGAAATTTAACCAACTTAAGTTATAGATTTTTCAGACCCTAAAAGATCATATCAACTCATAAAATAGGCATTCAATGTCACATTTAAGATGTAAAGGCTTGATTAAATGTTAGAATAAAACAACTATAATAATAAACAATCATAAAATGCTTAATTTTTTTGATTTAATTTAATATTGACAGTTATGTAATTAAAGTTTACTTCGAACAAAAATCAACCTCCACAACATAAAAGTGTCCTAAATTGAAGAAACACTCAAATGCATATTAATTTGCTGTTTAAATATTTTTTATATTGTTTTAAAGTATTTCTATGTTTCTTGATGAAAGTCTTTGCTTCACAGTTTATGTGTTATTTAATAACATAATAGTCACAAAATAATAAGTAGTTTCTGTACATTTTCAACAACTTTCATCTTAGGGATAGTTAAATGCAAATGCACACATTTAAGAACATTATAATAACATCAGCTGTCTGGAGTAGACTCTTAAAATAACAGCACTTTTGTGTGAATGGAACTTGCCTTTGTGCCATTGCACAGGCTCTTTTCCATTCAGGCTGTGATTTTATTCCCATGCGTCATTTGAATTGCGTATGACAAAAGTAATGAGCGATTACTAAGTAATACTGCTTACGTATTTTACTGTATAGCTTTTCTTCTCATTTTTAGATAACAAAATTGCATAGATTTTTGTAAAAAAGAAACTTCAGATCTCTGTAGCTTATAGAAATGCATTTTTAAATAAGTGAACATTAAATATTATGTCATGTCCTTGTGCTAATATTTAGCTAACTGTATTAATACATTTTGAATTACTTGCATTAATCTTTTTTATTTGTTAAAGATTGCAAGATTGCATGACTAAGTGATTTGAAGTGATTTAAAGTGACATTTGTCTGGCAGCGATTGAGACAAGTAATGCAACGAGCAGAATTGATTTCATTCGATTATTCATTCAAAGTCAGCTCTTTGCTGAAGGACATGGACCCTGTAGAATAATAGTTTTGCATGCTAAATGCATTTACATATTTTTCTACTTTCTCTTTTGTGAACTTTTATGAACAGTTGTCTTCAACAAATGTCAGCTCTTGAGTGCATCTTTTATTCATGCAAATATAAAGCAGTTTTATTTGTATCTTCAGTATCAATTCATTGCAGTTTTTTTTTTTTCATCAAATGAACCTAACAGTGTGACCTAGAGAGGGCTAATCAGCTGGATTTATTTATTTATTTTAATTCAGCTGCATGCCAAAGTCATTGCAAAGGTGTGGGACCCTTTGAAGACTGTGTTTGAGGTGTTCAGTATTCATGAACTAGCTGAGGTCATCCGGTCACACTTCATTTCAGTGATTCTGCCAGCACACGAGCGCATCATTCATTCAATCAGTCTCTTACAATTTAATTATGCATCCATGATGGTGATGGAAGCTGACATTTTGTAATCCTCCTCCACACATGCACTTCTGGGGGTAATACAGACACAATCCATTGGTGAAAAATAATAAATAACTAATTTAACAGGAATAAATTTGACATTAAAAGTGAGATATAAACTTTCAAAATAAATTAAATACATAATAGTTCTTAAAAACAAACTGTATTGTCATTCAACTCTCCAAATAGGGAAAATGTTTGATTCACAGATTTATTTTAACACTGTGCTCACATAGTGTTCTTTTTCAATAGACCATTTCATTTTGGTCATCTCATTAGTCCATGAACATTTCCTGCTTGTTATCAAACCATTTCATAAATGTAACAAGAGGCAATTCAATCATAACTTAATGTTAAAACAGCTACCATAAGGTTATTTATCGATATGTGGCTCTTTTTGGATTTTCGGAAGCTATAGAAATTAAAAATGTAAAACAGGAAATACATTGGTACCATTGTTTTTGTTTACATCCCTCAAAATGGTCTATACAAATTAAACACTAAATTATATTTCAGATGTCCTAATATTCTTTAAGATTACAAGTGTCTTTCAAGTGCAATATAAAAAAACAATATTAATAATTAGGATCTAAAAATAGCTTGATAATTCATTCATTCATTTTCTTTTCGGCTTAGTACCTTTATTAATCTGTGGATCGCCTAAGCGGAATGAACCGCCAACTTATCCAGCATATGTTTTACACATCGAATACCCTTCAAGCTGCAACCCATCACTGGGAAACACCCATACACTCTCATTCACACACATACACTCCTGACAATTTAGCTTACCCAACTCACCTACAGTATAGCGCATGTCTTTGGAAACCGGAGCACCTGGAGGAAACCCACGCGAACACCGTGAGAACATGCAAACTCCACACAGAAATGCCAACTGACCTAGCCGAGGCTCGAACCAGCAATCTTCTTGCTGTGAGGCGATAGCGCTACCCACTGTGCCCCCACGCTGCCCCTTAGCTTGATAATTCATTAATTCAATTTCTTTTCAGCATAGTCCCTTTATTAATCTGAGGTCGCCACAGCGAAATGAACTGCCAACTTATCCAGCATATGTTTTTTACGCAGCGGATGCCCTTCCAGCTGTAACCTATCACTGGGAAACATCCATACACACTCATTCACACACATACACTACGGACAATTTAGCTTACCCAATTCACCTGTACCACATGCTTTTGGACTTGTGGGGGAAACCTGAGCACCCGGAGGAAACCCACGTGAACACGGGGAGAACATGCAAACTCCACACAGAAACGGCAACTGGCCCGGCCTAGGCTCGAACCCTCAACCTTCTTGCTGTGATGCGAACGTGCGACCCACTTTGCCACCGTGCAGCCCTAGCTTGATAATATAAAATCATTTACCAATAATGATGAAAATAAACTTGTATTTAAAAGTAATAATGAACCAAGACCAGAACCGTTTAAGAGGAAGATGGGTCGGACAAATTTTCCAATCAAATTTTAATTTTAAGTCTAGAGGTACGGCAATACTATTAAAGAAAGGTATACAATTTACTGCAACAAAAGTAATTTCGGACTCTCATGGACGTTATATTATTGTACTGTGACAACTCTACAACACACCAACATTATTTATTAAGATATATGGCCCCAATATAGATGATGATCGGTTTATATCTTCTATTTTGAATAGCCTGCCTAATTTAGATACTCACCAATTGATTATGGGAGGTGACTTAAATTTTGTGCTGAATCCTATCTTAAACAGATCATCAAATAGGTTAATACCTTTACCAAAATCAGCCAAATTGCTACAAATGTTTATGAACAAATTTAAAATAATAGATCCGTGGAGATACACTTTTCCAAACCAACGAAAATATTCCTTTTTTTCACCCATTCATCATACATTTTCTAGAATAGATTATTTTTTAATAGATCACAAACTTTTGCTACTGGTAACATATTGTGATTATGACGCAATGGTAATATCGGACCATAGCCCTTTAATTCTTAACATAAAGTTTGAGTCCAAATATGACATGATTAAATGGAGATTTGATAATAACTTGTTAGCAGAAACTAATTTTATAGATCAAACCAAGGCTCAAATAAGATTATACTTAGAGACAAATAACACAACAGATGTCACCAAATCTACAATTTGGGAGGCATTTAAAGCATATATGCGTGGACAAGTTATTTCTCACAGTGCCTCGATTAGGAAACAACACAGAGAACAAAAAACTAAATTGACTAATAGAATATTATAAATAGATTAAAAAATATGCAATTTCCCCATCAGCAGAATTCTATAAGGAAAGGCTCTCTCTCCAGTCAGAATTTAAATGATTATTCACTACAGAAACAAAAAATTTTTGATACGTGCAAAAGCCACATATTATGAACATGGAGAGAGAGCAGGTAAACTACTAGCTTGGCAAATTAAGGAGATAGCAGCATCAAGAACGATAATGGAAATTAAAAATGATACAGGACAAGTTATATCCGATTCGTTAGAAATAAATAGTATTTTTAAAAACTTTTATGTCAAATTAAATTCCTCTGAATCTACTAACAACCTATCAGAAATAACCCAGTTTCTAGAATCACTTAATATACCTTCTTTAGACATAGAAAATTTT
Organism: Danio kyathit; assembly: GCA_903798195.1. Lineage (NCBI taxonomy): Eukaryota > Metazoa > Chordata > Actinopteri > Cypriniformes > Danionidae > Danio > Danio kyathit. The sequence goes on along the minus strand of LR812530.1, from coordinate 31,693,080 downwards.
AGAACAGCCACTGACAATTGAGGAAATAAGACAGGCTATAACCAACATGCAATGTTCTAAGGCCCCGTGCCCGGATGGCTTCACAACCGAATTTTATAAAAATTTTAGTGATCAAATCTCGCCAATGCTTCTGGACGTTTTTAATAATTCATTTGATAGGGGTTTCTTACCGCCAACATTCTACCACGCTAATATTTCTTTAATCCACCAAGCAGACAAAGATCCCCTAGACCCTGTTTCCTATAGGCCGATCAGTCTTCTTGATGTGGACCAGAAAATTTTGGCAAAGGTCTTAGCCACTCGCCTTGAGAAAATTCTTCCCACAGTGATCTCCACAGACCAAACAGGATTCATTAAGAATCGTCTTTTATTTTTTAATATCAGAAGACTATTAAACTTTATTTATACATCAAATCATAATCCCATTCAACCCGAAATACTTGTGGATGCTGAAAAAGCCTTTGATCGGGTTGAGTGGGATGATCTTTTTGCCAGCCTTGCTAAATTTGGAGTTGGTTCAAACTTTATTTCATTTATTAAGTTACTATATGGCCATCCACAAGCCTCTGTGCAAACAAACAATAACAGTTCTAGTTATTTTCCATTAGGTCGATCTACGAGACAGGGTTGTCCACTGTCCCTCTTACTATTCACTTTGGCAATATAACCTTTAGCAATAGCCTTACGTGCATCTATGGCCTACAGGGGAATAGTGAGGGTGGGAAGAGAACACAAAGTGTCACATTATGCAGATGACCTTTTAGTATATATTTCCAACTCCCTACAATCAATACCAGCCATCTGTCAATTTTAGATCAATTTGGTAAAATCTCAGGACAAAATAAACTTTTCCAAGAGCGTTAGATTTCCAATAAACCCTAAGGATCAATTAGAACCATTTTCAACTTTGCCTTTTAAAGTAGTAAATTCATTTAAATATCTAGGGATTACAATCACTAAACATTTTTCTTCACTCTTTAGAGAAAATATCTTGAAACTATATGAAAACACCCAACAACTCTTTAAAAAATGGACCAATCTTCCTCTTTCGTTAGCTGGCTGTATTAACATAGTAAAAATGACTATTTTGCCCAAATATATTTTCAATGTATCCCAGTATATATTACCAAATAATTTTTTTAAGTAGACAGAATGATTACCCAATACATTTGAAATAAAAAAATCCTAGATTCAAGAAGATATATTTACAGAGAATTAAAATGAAAGGAGGGATGAGTTTACCACATTTTCAGTTGTATTACTGGGCAATAGAGCACTTTCTTTTGGGATAAAAGAGGGGTTAACAGATTGGGGTAACATGGAAAATAAGTCTTGTTCCCCTTCCTCTTGGCCAGTTTTACTTTACTCAGCTTTATCTGCTCCCCCACGTCTCGATTAAACAATCTGGTGGTTTCTAATTCATTTAAAATTTGGAAACAGGTTAGAAAACCTTTAAGTGGCAAACATGTTCTGTCTTAAGCCCACTGACTGAGAATCATTCATTTACACCTTCCCAAACTGACTCTCTATTTCAGGTCTGGTCAAAGGGATACACTCCTTTAAAGATATTTACATTGATAATTGTTTTTCAACGTTTCAACATTTACAGCAGACATTTGACCTGCCGAGTATCCATTTTTTTTTTAAATATCTACAAGCTCGTAGTTTTGCCCAAAAGAATTTTATATCATTTCCTAATGAACCACCAAACTCTCAAGTGGAAACTTTGTTTCTACAGAACCCATTTATGAAAGGAGGAATTTCAATTATATATAATACATTATCTCAGTTATATTGTGATGTTTCATTAGAACATCTCAAAATGGCATGGGAAGAGGATCTCAGAGCCAAAATCGAAAACTGGCAATGGGAGGAAGCACAAGAACAAGTTCATTCTAGTTCTGTGAGTATCAGGCATGGTTTAATACAATTTAAGATTCTGCACCGACTCCACTTGTCTAAATGAAAGCTCTCTAAGATGTTCCCTTCCGTAGACCCATTGTGTGATAGATGCAATCAAACCCAGGCATGGCTCGGTCACATGTTTTGGAGTTGTTCTAAAATTGTTAATTATTGGATTTCAGTTTTTAAATTAATATCAGAAGTGGTGGGAGAACAAGTATACCCTGGACCTATTTTAGCTATATTTGGTGTCAGTGATGATGCAGAATTATCTAATAATCAACGTACAGTGATTAGATTTATAACCCTTTTGGCACGTAGATTGATTTTACTAAATTGGAAACTAAAAGATCCTCCACGTTTCTCCACGTTATTAAAAAAATGTCATGTCCTGTCTGCAACTTGAGAAGCTAAGACTTTCCCTAAAAAATAAAACAAAGAATTTCCATGTAATATGGAATCCATTTATTGAGTACTTTAACAAGAGAGGAGTGATTGAGCCCTAGTAGAAACACTTCAAATTTCCCCCGTCATTTAGTTCTTAATTTCTTTTTTTTTCTTCTTTCAGTTTTCTGCCCCTTCCCCCCACTTTCCTCTGTTTTTTTTTAAATGTCTAGTCACTGCTAAGTGAACTGACAAGAGACAGATTAGGAATGTGCACATGGTAAACTGTTTCAGTACAACACATTTTGTTGTTAGGAGACCTAGAAATACACATTTTTCTTTTTTTTTTTTGCATGAGCTTGTAACTGAATATTTGTTGTTGTTATCATTATTATTATTATTATTATTATTATTATTATTATTATTATTATTATTATTATTAATATTATTATTATTATTATTATTATTAAACTGACCTGTGGGACTAAAGGTAGACCAGTCGAGTTCCTGTATCCTCTTTCTCCACAGACAGGACTATGTAATGTGTGCAGAATGTGGTTTTACATTGTCTTGTTGAAATATGCATGGGCATCCCTGGAAAAGAAGGCAGCATATTGAGCACCAAAATCTCTATGTACTTTTCAGCATTAATAGTGCTGTCACAGAAGTTACCTTTGCCAAGGGCACTGACACAACCCCATACCATGATAGACCCTGGCTTTTGGACTTGTTGCTGGTAACAGTCTGGATGATCCTTTCTTTTTTGGTCCCGAGCACACGGCATTCATTTCTCCCCAAAAATGTCTGAAAAACTGATTCATCTGACCACAGTGCATGATTCCACTGTGAGATGGTCCATCCCAGATGCCTCTGAGCCCAGAGAAGTTTACGGTGCTTCTGGACACTGTAACATAGGGCTTCTTTTTGGCACAGTACAATTTTCACTGGCATTTGTGGAGATAATTATGTATCATGGTACTTGACAAAGGTTTGCCAAAGTAGTTCTGAGCCCATGTGGTGATATCGCTTATAGATGACTGATGATTCTCGATGCAGTGCTGCTTGAGGGATTGAAGATTTTGGCATGTAGATTGATTTTACTAAATTGGAAACGAAAAGATCTTCCACGTTGCTCCACATTAATAAAAAAATGTCATGTCTCCTGTCTGCAACTTGAGAAGCTAAGACTTTAACTAAAAAATAAAACAAAGAATTTCCATGTAATATGGAATCCATTTATTGAGTACTTTAACAAGAGAGCAGTGATTGAACCCTAGTAGAAACACTTCAAATTCCCCCCTCATTTAGTTCTTAATTTCTTTTTTTTTCTTCTTTCAGTTTTTTGCCTCTTCCCCCCACTTTCCTCTGTTTTATTTAGTTCTCTTACACATATAATAGTAACATGATGTTACAATTTTGTGTTTAAAAGGAAAAAAGTACACAAATGTAAAAGTTATCATTTGTACTGATGTAAAAAATACAATAAAGAGAATGTAAAAAAAAAAGTAATAATGAACAAATATGGAAAAAAATTAAGAGACATCTTTAAAGGTTTCTTTGGATTTCCAATTTTATCGTAATTTCTTAAATAAATAAATAATTAAATAAGTTCTAAATTACAAAATTTGTACTTGAAATTTGTCAAATTATTATAATAATACTTATAAAGGAGTATTATAAAATAAAATATATAAAATATAATTAATCAGAATATATAGAATAAAACAAACGCTAATGATTCATTCAAACTCATGCCTAAATCCAGTAAATACAGAGAAAATGTGACTTTTTAAGTGATCTCTGTTTTTTCCTCCTAGCTGTATACAGAAGGCGTAGATTCTAAAGAGTAAAGGGAGGTAATGTAATAATATATTTTCTTTATTGTCTTTTTTTCTGAATTGTGTTTAAGCACCCCACCGTTAAGAGGATTAAAGGCAGAAGGCGGATGTGGCAAACTTGAAAGAGTCAATAAAGTAAACAGTTGATATTTCATAGTGAGTTTGCATCAATATAACTATTCTATAGGCACCACGATAATTAGATCTCTGAAGACTTTTTTCTACGCTGCTTCATACTTAAACTAGTTAAAGAATTATTTCTGTCTCCTTGCCATTTTATTCCTAATAATTTTTGGTGACAGAAGCCTACAGCCAAATTCAAAGTTCTGAGATAAACATAGTGTTGTTTTTGCAATTAGTCTGAAACTGGCATGAGTAATTGCTGTTCTTAGAGTTTTAGACATGTTTAAGCTGTATGAAACAGTTTGTAATTTAAGTATACTTCTTAACAGAGTAGATGGCTCTTGCTGGCTAAAGTTATTATAGAAGCCAGGCAACAAAACTTGGAGGAAATGATTCATTCATTTAGAATTTAAAGATAAAGTACTGTATTGCTCATTATTAGATACTATTCAGATTCACAATTCCACAATATAAATGTAATTACATAAGTTACTGGAATGAGAAAGGCAAATTATATGTTAGCTAAATGCCAACTTAAAAAAAAAAAAAAAAAAACATTTAATGGACAGATTTGACTTTTGAGGCAGCCATTAAATTTATATTAAGTAAAAAATGGACATACAGACCATATCTCACAACTTTTTGGGTAAATGATTGCATTGGATAACAAAATATTAAAACAGACACAAGTTTCATGTGAAACATTCCAGTGTAGATTGAATTGTGGAATCCCTGACTGTATATTGCATTGAATTCCTTGCATTATAAAATTACTGTACTGTATTAAGTACTGTATTAATTGCTTGCTAGGATTTTTGTGAAGGCCTGTAGACCTATTTTCATCAAGGTTAATATAAATGTTTTGTTGTTGTTGTGTGTTTGTTTGTTTTGCCAGGACAATCAAAGGATCTTGTCTACAATGTCACTACTGTGTCATGCAAAGAACATGAACTACATGTAGCCAGCTATGTGTATTATAGTCTCAAGTGCTATCAGTGAAATTTAAAATGTCTTATCTGTAGGGGCTTTTTTATTATTTAAAAAGCATATATATATATATATTTCTGTGTGGAGTTTGCATGTTCTCCCTGCGTGTGCGTGGGTTTCCTCCGGGTGCGCGGTTTTCCCCACAGTCCAAAGACATGCGGTACAGGTGAATTGGGTAGGCTAAATTGTCTGTAGTGTATGAGTGTGTATAGATGTTTCCCAGAGATGGGAAAAACATGCTGCGTAAAACATGTGCTGTATAGGTTGGCGGTTCATTCCGCTGTGGCAACCACAGATTAATAAAGGGACTAAGCCAAAAAGAAAATGAATGAATGAATATATATATATATATATATATATATATATATATATATATATATATATATATATATATATATATATATATATATATATATAGCATATACCCTCAGCTTTTTTTCATATTCTGAGCTTAGAACATCAGAACCCCACAAGAGACCCCTAGAAAATATATTTCAGAAAGACACTTGAATTTTATTTCACTTCACCATAAATTGATCATGTAATGGATTTATTTTGTGCATCAAGGTTTTTATTCTACCAAGGTCCAATAATATTTATACAGAATTTAAATTAAATATAACGTCATTTAGAGATTTATTTTCTTTACAGAAAATAAAAATTTGTCAAAATAACAAATGCTTTCTTTTGTTGTGATTGAAAATCCGGCTTTTTTTGTAAAATATTGCCTTCCTAAACCTTCTGGAATTAACAATTAACCTCTTAGCCAGGGGTTTACAATTATTAGTGTTGTAAGAAATGTCATCATTAGTTTTCAGAACAAGCCAAAATTGTATTGTTTTCAGACACATAACTATAAATTGTTAATCCAGAGAAACTGAGAATTTACAACTGGACTTTTAATTTGCTCCTTGTTGTACGTCTTAACATTTTAATCAGGTTTGGTGTTCAGAACAGGTTATCATTTTACATGTTAAAAAGCACTTTGAATTGTGAAATGAAACATTAGTGAGCTACCTTAATTCAGTTTCATTCAGAGTCCTGAGATCCGCCACTCTGAAATTAAACACCAGTCTAATAATTCTGAGTTAGGAGACATGCTGTGTTATAGTGTGTTAGCCAGACAGATACATTCCCTCATTTTTATTCTTATTGAAGTTAAATAATAACTTATAATAATGAGCTCATTTACCAAACGTCCTAGGAGAGGGCTAAATGTCTAGTCACTGCTAAGTGAACTGACAAGTGACAGATTAGGAATGTGCACATGGTAGACTTTGTTTTAGTACAACATGTTTTGTTGTTAGGAGACCTAGAAATACACGTTTTTCTTTATTTTTTGCATGAGCTTATAACTGAATATTTGTTGTTGTTATTATTATTATTATTATTATTATTATTATTATTATTATTATTATTATTATTATTATTATTATTATTATTATTATTATTATTATTATTATTATTATTATTATTATTATTATTATTATTAAACTATCCTGTGGGACTAAAGGTAGACCAGTCGAGTACCTGTATCCTCTTTCTCCACAGACAGGACTTTGTAATGTGTGCAGAATGTGGTTTTGCATTGTCTTGTTGAAATATGCATGGGCATCCCTGGAAAAGAAGGCAGCATATTGAGCACCAAAATCTCTATGTACTTTTCAGCATTAATAGTGCTGTCACAGAAGTTACCTTTGCCAAGGGCACTGACACAACCCCATACCATGATAGACCCTGGCTTTTGGACTTGTTGCTGGTAACAGTCTGGATGATCCTTTCTTTTTTGGTCCCGAGCACACGGCATTCATTTCTCCCCAAAAATGTCTGAAATACTGATTCATCTGACCACAGTGCATGATTCCACTGTGAGATGGTCCATCCCAGATGCCTCTGAGTCCAGAGAAGTTGACGGTGCTTCTGGACACTGTTAACATAGGGCTTCTTTTTGGCACAGTACAAGTTTTACTGGCATTTATGGAGGTATATTATGGTACTTGACAAAGGTTTGCCAACGTAGTCCTGAGCCCATGTGGTGATATCGCTTATAGATGACTGATGATTCTCGATGCAGTGCTGCTTGTGTGATTGGAGATCATGGTAGTTCGGCTTAGGCTTACACCCTTCTCCTTAACGAACTGAAATGACTCCAGAATCATTGAAACTTTTACTGATGTTATGCACTGTTGAAGATGAAATATCCAAAATGTCTTTCTATCTTTCTTTGAGGAAAATTGTTTTTAAACATTTCAATAATTTGCTCATGCATTTGTTGGCAAACTGGTGATCCTCTGCCCATCTTTGCTCCTAAAGGACTAGACCTTTCTTTGATGCTGCTTTTGAACCAAATCATAATTACAATCACCTGTTGACATCACCTGTTTCAAATCACATCATTATTTAACCAGTTTAGCTGATTACTAGCCCTAAACCTTTGCTGAGTTCAGACTGCATGGTTTTCAAAGTAGTCGTGTCACAGATGTTTTCACACTGCATGACTATCTGGGCAAGCGTTCCGTCGGTGCTTTGTTTACAGATGTATCAGTGACAGTGCATGACTTTAAAATAGGAAGAATTGCCAACAACTTTGTCCAATCTACGTTTCACAACCAAACACACGTGAGAAGACATGAAAACAACGAGAGGCCACGTAATATATATCTTGTTATTAACTACATAATGAGAAAGACGCCATTAGTGGGGTAGAAAATGTACTTATTTTGCTCACCTGGCTTTAAAGGAAGCAATTTCTCTTAAATTTTTTTTTTTTCAACCCGGTTGTGCGTATTGCTCAGATGACACGTCAAACAGACACGGTGCTCCTGCCAAATTTCCAGTACATTTTCCTTAATTTCTTTCACATAAAGTGTCCACATAAACTGAAAAAGAGTACCTTTAACTTTTCCCCCAACCTCCCGATGGCCTGCAGGTACCCAGTAGTGAATGCTCCCCTCTCATTGGCTGTAGGTGATCATTGATGTTACTGTATTTTCAATCAGAACACATTTCACACGACATGATTTGAATCGCAGACAGCTCCAGATATTTAGCACGCGAAATATCTCACAGGTGTCTCATTGGCGATTTTCTCAGATCGCATCTTTGATAGTTCATACTCTGTGATTGTTACTCACGTGAACGAGCACCGATTTGCCTGTGATTTCAGGCATTTGTCAGTGATTTCTCAAAACCTGTCGCCGAGTGAAAATCAGGGCTAAAATCATCCAGTCTGAACTCGCATTACTTACACCTGTGTGTTGCAGGTCTGAATGACAGAAAGGATGTATATTTACGAATGAAATGAAGTTGACCAGACAAGACATGAAATATTTGAAATTCATATTGTTCATATTGTTCGTCACTACTTTCTTGTTTTATTTGCGTTTTCTATACTGTCCCAACTTTTTCTGATTTATGGTTGTAAACAAACAAATAATGAACTGTAACTGTAACTGTAACTGAACTGTAAAATTTATAAGTAATACACTCAGAATTCTGAAACACCAGTGTACTGTAGCATACTGTATATTTACTGTATAAACATTGTGAGCTTAGTTGTTAGTATGAATAAGGACAATGCTACCATGTTTATCACAATGCCAGCATAAGTTTGCTTGTTGCTTGAATGTTTTAGCATATTAGCATTAATTTGTATGTTTAAAATTGCTAGCAATATTTTAAAACATGTTTTACCATGAGTTAAATGTTTACATATCCTATGCCACTGAGCTTTAATAGTAATACAGTACCATTGCTTTTTTTTCACCTGGTCATGCAGAACTATGTATTTGGCTGGTAGACCAGTTAAACACAAACTTGACTATCTTAGCTTCTGCCTTGTCATGTCTAATTTGTGCTGGAAACAGCTGATTTTTCTGACATTTAACACATTTTGATTCGCATTTAGTTGAACATTTGGGCAGAATGCACAAGAACTGTACTTTTATACCCTTAGTACTTATTTGGCTCTAGCTAATATTAGCTGTGCAATTGTAATCAAACAATGCAATATATGCTTTGAATAAATATTTGGGTATTTTTGGACAGGGTGATTAATAATGAGTATTTCAGGAAAGAAGAACACTGATACCTTTTAATATAACAGAAAGAAAAATGGATCTCAAGCAAAACAATAATATCAATTACTGCACGCATACTAGGCATATATAGATATAATATACTGTATATAGATGCAAAATTGGTGCTTACATAAAAAAGTAAAGAAAAAAATTTGTTTGCAGGCTTCTTGCCTCTATCTTTAGTCTTTATATTCTGTGTTATTTGTCCACACTGCACCAACTGCAGCTCTTTCAGTGGCTGCCCCGGATTGGTGCAACAAACCATTTATGTGCATTTCACACGTGACTTAACCTTATCTTAATTGGAAAAAGATAGCTTCGAACTTGAAATGTAAAGCTTCCACACAGGTTCCAAAGGGTTTATTCTACTTACCACAGGGTGTTTGTGTCTAAAGAAATGGAATGAATAACTGCATATGACGGTGTTGGGTGTTTATTAAATTAAAAAATCAAACTAGGAAAATGGGGATTAGAATACTTGGAAACAAGGGGGGAGGGGGTGTATATTAATTAGATATGGAACTACAAAGCAGCTTCCCTGAAAAAAGTGCACATCTTAGAAATATATCAAATTTATTGCATAGTTGTAAATGTTTTGGCCTTATTGTTTGCCTAAAATACTGTGTCAATGCTCAAATCTCTGGCAATGTGAATATATAAAAAGTGTTATTAAACCATTAATTGGGCTGTTTTTGTTCTGCATTGTGTTTAGCTATACATGATTTTAATTTAAAACATTTGTGCAAAATGAGACTTTGTTGTGAAACTTACTCACAGATTGACACAATAGTTAATGAAAGGATTGCTAATGTTACTGTATATCTCACCACTAGATAACACAGCAGTCTTTCCATTGAGCTGTCCAGACTTTTAAACCGAACAAACCTCTAAACCTCTCATGACAACATCTGCTAAAACATCTGGCTCATTAAGTCTCCTGTGAAATCTGAATGGCAGTGCACTGCAAAAATAATATTTACAAAACAACAGCTTCTAATTCTGGCTTGCCATTTTAAGGTATCTTTTGTACTTTATGAAAAAGAATGACAGCAAGCTACCTGTCCAGAATTATTGCCTTCATTAAACACCATTTAGGAAATGTATGAGTAATAGTTATGAAAAAAATTGGTAAAGTTTGTAGTAGTGCCACTGTTTACTGAACATGTTTATTAAGTGCATGTAAGGTACATTGCTCAGCAAGCATCATTGGGTCTTTTAAATACAGTGAGAATTGTTGCAATTGTACATAGACTAAAAAATGACAAATATGAAAAAAATGTCATCACCACAGCACAATGAAAACAAAGACACAAAGAGAAATGTGGAAATATCTGTGTAGGCCTCAACCGAACAGCTTCAAAAAAGGCATTGTTTTTGCATTCCTGCACTTCATTTAAACTGCCTCTAGTTGTTTGTATTTGCGCAAAAACAATCCAAAAGCACATCCATTATTAATGTTGTAAAAGAAATAAATTAACTTGCTACACAGCAGTTGAAAAAATGAGCTGTTTTAGTCATTTGGAAACAAGTCATTCTCTCTTGAGGTACACAATTTAACCTTAAAACTATTCTTTTGCTCCATTGAAGGCTTCTTCTACTCATTTCCACACTAATTTTATCCTATATACACTCACTGGCCACTTTATTAGGTACACCTTACTAGTACCGAGCTAGTAAGGTACTTTTGCCTTCAGAACTGCCTTAATCCTTTGTGGCATGGATTCAACAAGGTACTGGAAATATTCCTCAGAGATTTTGGTCTATATTGACATGATAGCATCAGGCAGTTGCTGCAGATTTGTTGGCTGCACATCCATGATATGAATCTCCGGTTCCACCACATCCCAAAGGGACTCTATGGGAGTGAGCTCTAGTGACTGTGGAGGTCAGTTGAATACAGTGAACTTAATGTCATGTTCAAAAAACCAGTCTGAGATGATTCACGCTTTATTACGTGGTGCTTTATCCTGCTGGAAGTAGCCATCAGAAGATGGATACACTGGTCAGCAACAATACTCAGGTAGGCTGTGGCATTAACACGATGCTTAATTTGTACTAATGGGCCCAAAGTGTGCCAAAAAAATATCCTTTTCCTATCTCTTCTGCATATCTCGGTTGTAACGAGTGATTATTTGAGTTACTGTTGCCTTTCTATCAGCTCAAACCTGTCTGGTCGTTCTCCACAAACAAGGCATTTGCGCCCACAGAACTGTCGCTCACTGGATATTTGTTAACAAGCAGTTGAACATGTGTACCTAATAAAGTGGCCATTGAGTGTATGTTTTTTTTGTTGTTGCTGTGTTGCAATAGGTGCAAAAAGGCTTTCTTTATATATTCTTTATTATTTTGTATAATACATATTTGTGTTCTTCACCTGATCTTTGATTGCCCTTAGCTGTTGTGTAAACAAAGATGAAGGCAACAAATTAAATAACATATCAGTAATATTTACAACAAGTAATCTGCCCATCTAAATTTAATATAAATACAACACAAACATTAAGTACCTGGTAACACTTTACAATCTGACAATTTGTAAACATTAGTTAATGCACAAGTATGCAGGTTGCTATTCATCATTATCGTTTTACAATGAAGTCTCATCTGTTAACTTTAGTTTATGCTTTAACTAAAATGAACTGATATTGAGCAGTTTCTTACAGAATTTATTACCAATTATTATGTAATAAATTATCTTAAGAGTAATCATTCTACTTAACTAACTCAACTTAACATGTTGTATCTTAAAATGAAGACAAATAAATGCTGTTAATGTATTGTTTATTGTTAGTTTACAATAGTTTACTATAATGTTAAAAAAGTAGTTCCATCAGCTGAATACATAGAAGATATTTTGAAAAATGTTATTTACCAAACAGTTGATGGTAACACTTAGTGACTTCCATTGTAGGTGATAGAAAATACTATTGAAGTCAGTGGCTACACTACTGTCAGCTGTCGGGTTACCAGCATTCTTCAAAATATCTTTTTACCCACTGAAATTCCTAATGGAAACAAGTGAAGCGTAAAATGTTGACAGATCGTAAATTTTGGGTGGTAAATGCCACTTAAAAAGGAAGAGGAAATATATATATATACAGTACAGTTGAAACCAGAAGTTTACATACATTGTAAAAAAGGCACATAACCATTTAAAAAAAAGTCAGATGTTAATGTGACTAAACTTTTTCTCTTTTAGGTAAGTTAGGATTATTAAATTTGTTTCTGTTATGCTTAATAGCAGAATAATGAGAGAGATCTTTTTTGAGAATTTGTTATAACTTTTCTTAAAAGTCAAGTTTACATACATTAAGATTATTATGCCTCTGAAAAAGCTCAGATGATGGTGTCAAGGTTTTGGAAGTTTCTGATTGGCTAATTGACAACATTTGAGTAAATTGGAGGCACAACTGTAGAATAGTATTTAAGGAAAACCTCAAACACACTGCTTCCTTTTGTGACAACATTGAAAAATCAACAAGCCAGAATCTACAAAAAAAGCCAGATTAGAATTTGCTAAATTACACTAGGAAAAAGACAAATTTTTGGAGACATGTCCTGTGGTCTGATGGAACTAAGATTGAACTGTTTGGCCATAATGACCAGTGTTACATTTGAAGGAAAAAGGGGAGAGCTTACAAGCTTAGGAACACCATCCCAACTGTGAAGTTAAGGGGCGGCAGCATCATGTTGTGGGGCTGTTTTGCTGCAGGAGGGACTGGTCCACTTCACAGTATAGATGGCATCTTGAAGAAAGAACATTATTTAGAAATACTGAAGCAACATCTCAAGACATCAGCCAGGAAATTAAAACTTGGCCGCAAATGGGTCTTCCAAACAGACCATGACCCTAAGCATACTGCCAAATTAGTTAAAATGTGCTTTAAGAACAACAGAGTGAATGTTTTGGAGTGGCCATCACAAAGCCCTGAGCTCAATCCTATAGAAAATTTGAGGGCAGAGTTGAAAAAGCTTGTGCGAGCAAGACAGCCTACAAATCTGACTCAGTTACACCAATTCTGTCAGGAGGAATGGGCCAAAATTCCTGCAAACTATTGTGAGAAGCTTGTGGAAGGATACCCAAAACATTTGACCAAAGTTATACAGTTTAAAAGCAAAACTAAACAAATACCAAGGAAATGTATGTAATTAATAAAATATTCTCAAAAAATAAATTCTCTCATTATTCTGGCATTTAGCAAATGTAAATCATTTAGGGAATCCTAACAGACCTAAAATAGTAAACGTTTAGTATGATTTACCATCAGACATTTTTTAAAACATGGTTATGTTCCTTTTTTAGAGTGTATGTAAACTTCTAGTTTCAACTGTATATATGCTTATTTTTTAAGGGTTACATACCTAATGCAACTTACTATTGTCAATGAGTTGTACTTTATTGTAATGTGTTACCAAGTATATTTCAGCTCTCTATACAAAATTCTTACATTTCTCAGATTCGGCATACCAAAGCAACATTTGGGCAGTACTTTCCTGTTTATTTTTTGTGTAAAACAAAGACGGAGTCCAACAACAATAAGCGCCATTTTGCCATTGTGCATTAAGATAAATAATCTATTCATTTGGAGTCAGGAAGTTAAAGTTGCCAAGATGATGAGTTTCCTTCTGCAGTGCTCACACTGTGCGCATTGCGTTTATTCTATGTCCTATACAGTATGTATACAGACCTTCCATCTGGACAGGCACTGACTTATCATTATGGGAAGTATAAATGTCAAAGTCATTAAAAGTCAAAGCCAAGCATCCTCTGCATTGTAGGTTGGAGAAACAGCTCTCGGGTCAGTCAGAGGTCAACGTAAATCCTCCGGTCTTGTCAAAAAAAGGATGGAGGAGACAGAATCCTTGCTGGTCAGAGAGAATCCATTTGACAGGCCCGGGGATTGGAATGCAACTCTGAAAAATAAAAGTGTACTCAGAAGTCCTTCCCACAGTGTTCCAGAGGGCTTTTCATGACTGCATCGCCACTTAGAACCCTACCATGAAGATCATCAGAGCATCAAAAACAAATCAAATAGAATATCTTCCTGTCAAACGCGGCCCATAAGATCAAACAGAGCAAGAATCTTTCATAAATATGAAAGAAAGCCATTTTGTTCTAGGAAATACTCCTCTTTTTTGATGTGATCTTTCGCTGGAGTCATGTTCGGATAGGTTCTGATTGCAGTTATTTGAAGGAAATGACTCTCATCATAGTAAGTCACTTGGGAGAGATGAAAGTTGTCACATTTTTCTCTTGGTAATGCTCTGAAATTTCATCTTTGATGACAGAGTCTGAAGGATGATCAAAAAATAAATAAGTCAAATAAATCAGCCCGGTTTCAGGGTGATTATAGCACAGAAAACAGATCAACCGGGAATTGGTTTTTCAAAAGTCATTGCGGATCGAAATGAAACAACAGGTGAGGTGAGCAACTCCATCCCCTCCAATTGGCCTCTTAACATAGGAGTCCTCTGTGTGCCATGACTTGCTTTTCTTCTCCTGCCCGCTCTGCTCCTCCTTTGCTCTCCCTCCTCTGTTTGAGGGAGATACCAGACGTCTTGGCTCGCTTTGCTCTTGTCCTGCCCCAGACGGTCTTCTTTCCCTGTAACAGCAGCAAAACAAGCAGTTAAACTACAGTGTGTGGAGCTGATCTGGCAGATAAGCATGCTCTTAGTCTGTCGGTTCGTGCTATCCCATATGCTCAGGTTTTGAACAGAAGGGAGAGAGAACAGTGTGTGACTGAGCAAGCTCTCCTCTCGATGTGGAATTGATTAAGCAGCGCACAGGGGCCAAGACTCCTGCTTTATCTAGCTTTCATTTTCCTATATTACCTATTACGGTAGTGCTCGATTACTAGAATGCAGTGCCCGTAGGGTGTGATTCCTAAAAATTGTGGTTTATAAGATTCTGGGCCTTCAATGCAGTGAGTTAAGGGATGATTTGCTTTACTTTACTTTTTTCAGTGTTTTAGAGACCTGGCAGTGGAAAAGCATTCCCCTATCGGAAACTGCTAGAGAATGATGGCATTTCATCTTTTCATTGTAACATCTGAGTTACAAAGAGACAACGTTAACTTGTTTTATTCAATTCTTTATTGTGTATTGTTCTTCAGAGTCATTTAAATGATGATTGCTGTTGCGCGACGAGGTTTTCTTTTAAAATGTATATGAAAACTACTGTATACTTCAATAAATCTAGTAATTTTTACATAAAAATTTCATGTGAACTATTAGGATCTAACAATGAGCTATATATTCTTTAAAAGCATTTTAAGAGTTCACACTTAGATATTGCTTGACACCAGAGGTGTAAAGTGACAAATTACAAATACTCAAATTACTGTAATTGAGTCATTTTTTTTACAGAAATTGTAATTTACTGAGTAGTTTTAGTTCCCAGAGATGGGTTGCGGCTGGAAGGGCATCCGCTGCGTAAAATCGTGCTGGATATGTTGGCGGTTCATTCCGCTGTGGCGACCCCGCAAGGGACAAAGCCGACAAGAAAATGAATGAATGAATGAGTAGTTTTAAAAATGTGTACTTTTACTTTCCCTTGAGTACATTTTTAGTGCAGTATTGGTACTTTTACTCCACTACTTTCCTTCAACCTGCAGTCACTACTTATTTTTTTCTTAATCAGTCCTGTGATTCCTGTCTAATCAAATTGCAAATAGACTACCTCAAGACACTGGTGATTTATAGCTGTTTGGAAGCATTAAAAAGTGTCCAAGAAGATGTCCAAAATCTGTACATGCAATGACCCAGAGATTGTTTAGATGCATGCCACTGATAAGATGATGGCTGTTTACTGTATGACAACCGAAATAGTCTTAAAATTTGTCTATAAAAATATATTTCTGTATTTCTCTGGTAATGATCATGCTCTCTATCTTATTGTTAATTTTTTTGTGTTACACTGTGCATTTTAAATACGCAAAAATTAGTTTCTAAAGGCAATACCTAGATTTAATACTTTTCTTGCTGAAATTTTATTCAATATTCAATAAAGAATCTCTTAAGCTTATTAATAATGAGATGAAGAATAAGTTTGTTTCTTAAAACTTATGATAATCTCTTTTTCTTAATGTTTGAGGCTTTGTAAAGTTTTTTTGTGTTGTTTTTTTTTCTCTTTTCTTTCTTAATTTTTTGTTATTGTATTTTTTCTTCAATGCAGTGATGTTATTATTCTTGTTTTCAATAATAATAAAAAAAGTTTGACTGGTTAAACACCCAGCAGGCACAAGACGTCAACATGACGTCAGATTGACATTGTACCCCAACGTCGTGGACGTTGCATTTTGTTTGGAAATGAAAATCATGTTGACATCAGAACCCAATGTCAACCCTACTGCAATGTCCAATGTCCAACCTAAAATCAACCAAACATCAACATATAATGATGTTACAGCTTGACGTTGTGTGGACGTTACCACTATGACGTCTATCAGACATCATTTCGGTTGCTATACCTGATGAATAAATGTCAGTATTTGATTGGTTTAAGATGTTGGCTTGACGTTGGATTTTGGTCACTTTCTAAAACAACCTAAAATCAACCAAATATCAATGTCATTTGATGTCTTCGTTGGACATTAAAATAACCTTAATATTAAAATGTCCTTAGACACTGCCTAGACTTGAATTTTGGTCACCTGACATCACAACCTAAATCTAACCTAATATTTACATCTTATGACACTGTGTGCCTGCTGGGCAATAACTAAATGCATTACAGAAGGTTACGTTTACTCTTGAGTACTTTTGAAAGGTCCACTTTTTGCTCATACTTTAAGTAATATTTACAACAGACACTTTTACTGTACTTGCACTACATTTTTTAGGGAAGTAATGGTACTTTTACCTAAGTATGTTTTTTCAGTACTCTTTCCACCACTGCTTGATGCTATTAGCATGTTTCGTGCTGATATTCTAGTATCTAAACTTATTGAGTTTGAAGTAAATCCGTATCTGACTAGGTGGTATGTTTCTTTTCTTACAAACAGAATTCAGATAGTTAAACTGAATACAGTTTTGTCAACTGCAATACAAACGAATGTTGGAGCACCCCAAGGTTGTGTAAGTTCTTCTATTCTTTTCACTGTGTACACAAGTGACTGCTGTGCAGACAGATCTAATCAATTCATCTTAAAGTATGCAGACAATACAGTATTAATAACTTTACTGAGCAAGGTAGAAGTTACGGGATTGCACCAGCAAGGTGTGAATAATCTTGTGGAGTAGTGTGACAAAAATGCTCTTTTGATTAATCTAGAAAAAACAGAGGAAATTGTGTTCAGGTCCACAAAGTCTGATGTATCTATAAATCCTGTAGTTATGCTTAATGTAAACATCAGACAGGTAGACAAATATAAATAGACAACAAGGTTTCATAGAAAGATCATATTGATAGTGTGTGTAACAACATAAAAGGACAAATCATCTTAGATCTTTTGGAGCATCGAAAAAGGTTCCTTAACTTTTTTGTCCATACTTATCAGTGTTCTGCAGTATTCTGTATGGTATATGAGTCTGTCTGTGAGTCTAAAAAACAAAGTTGATGAACCAGATTAAAATCTGTTTAAAGATAGGAGGGAGACATGGTGGTGCAGTGGGTAGCACAATTGCCTTACAGCAAGAAGATTGCTGGTTCAAGCCTCAGCTGGGTCAGCTGGCATTTCTATGTGGAGTTTGCATGTTCTCCCTGTGTTCGTGTGGGTTTCCTCCGGGTGCTCCGGTTTCCCCCACAAGTCCAAAGACGTGATATATAGGTGAATTGAGTAAGCTAAATTGGCCGTAGTGTATGTATTTGTGTGATTGAGGGTGTATGGTGTATGATTTCCAGTGATGGGTTGCAGCAGCAAGGGCATCCGCTGCGTAAAACATATGCTGGATAAGTTGGTGGTTCATTCCGCTGTGGCGACCCCAGATTATTAAAAGGGACTAAGCCAAAAAGAAAATGAATGAATGAAGGTTAGTAGGAAAGCCTCTTGAGAAATTGTATGACCGTTTGTATTACAAGTACCTCACGAGGCTGGCAAAGAACATCATTTCAAACCCTATCATGGTTTAATTATGAATTTATACCATTATAATGTCTAATCGTCGATTTAGAGTGCCAAGTTTTAATGAAGTGAAATTTAAAAAGACATTTGTACAGCTGTCTTGGAGCTAAATAAGGTCATTGTAAAATGATTTTATTTGTATGTCTTTGTCTTTTTGTAAGGAGTATTTATCATGCTGTTGCAAGAAAAATTTAGGATGCAAGTCGGACAATAAGGTTTTGTATTATTGTATTATTATTATTATTATTATTATTATTATTATTATTATTACGCTTGGCATGCTGTCCTGGGAGAGAACCCTGAGCTCTGAGATAATTGAGACCTGGGCTCCCGCCAGGTTAATTAGCATGTAGGTGGGTCCAAGATCAGGTAGGCCTCGAGAGCTACCCCTGGTAAATGAGGAAAAGGAGAAGATGGGATGGAAGGGGGGACTTTTCCAAAATTAAGATAAGACAATAAGGTGAAAACGGTCTATTTATTGTAGGCTTGGATCAATCTGATTGGATTATTACTAATTATGGGTGAGAGATCAGCCGCAATCAATCATATCATGTGCTCCTCCTGAAATTTGTTTTAAAAACTTCACTTTATTTAAAATTAAGTCATATGTGTTTATGTTTTTAATTCCCCTGATTTGTTTTCCAAGGGCATTTTTAACCTGAGGACGTTTTTTTGGAATTGATTTGTATGTTGTATCTTGTCTTTAATACCAAACGTTTAGATGTATTTCAGATAGTAAGAATGCTTTAATCTATAACCAATTAAATGTTAAATATTGCATTTAAAAATACTCTATAAACGCAGGAATTGCTTTGGCTGTAACAATATTTTGATATTTTGTCTCTTTTCTTTTGATATTGCAGTTATGTTCATTATTCGTGCCATTTTTGTATTTGTGGGATACAGTGCATCAGTCTGCAAAAAAGTGTTGAGTCACAATGCATGATATAATGGCTATTTTACATTGTACATATATATTACTACTGTATGTACATGTATATATTTGTACAACAGTTATGTCAGGTTTTTAAATCCGATTGAACAATAACCGTGCAATATTCTGCAATATCAGAACTAGTATAGCCTCTTCACTCTTGTGTATTACTCTGCCCACACGAGTGGCAAGCAGAGGACTACAGTTTGACAAATATTGCAGCTGTTGGACAACATAATGTACTTTTGAGCCTTTTTAGATGAGAATATAGTTGTTTTGTAGCAGAGCAAAGACGGTTGATGTTGTCCATCCACAAGATGGTGACAGAGATCACATAATAAGCTTATAGAAGAGAAAAAAATTGAGTGTAAAACTACAAAATACAGCTGATCAAATCATTATAAATTTGATAAGTGATATTCTTAAGTCAGTCTCTCTTTTTTATGTTGTAATGCTGTATTTATACCATAGTAATTGTAATGTATTGAGTGTGAGATGGAACTCGCATATCAGGAATGTATGTAGTTTGTGTTGGCCCCTCTTTGTATAAGCCTAAGTTACTTTTTGGTTGGTCATCTGTTTGTTACTAATGAGTCTCCTGTTTTTGTTCAGACTAGTTCAGTAAACAGAAAGAAAGAAGAAATGCCCGCATGTGTTTAGCGCTTTTCCTTAAGCAAAAAAAAAAAAAAAAAAAAAACGCAATTTGGTAGTGTTTGCGCTGATTTAGCTTTTTTGGGTTAATTATTGTGATATCCTGATTGCAAAAGAGAAATACTGGGAAATGTGTCTAGACTGATGGCATTTCATGGCGTTTATAATCTTAAAATGTGAGCAAAATCACCTGTTTTGTCATCACTTTAGACATTACGCTAGAGAATCATTCAAATAATAGCTTTAAAGTGAAGTTGGTGAAGTAGCAACAGTTTCTGCTGTTCTGACATCAGCTGCAGATGAATGGTAGAAGAAAGTAGTTCCTCATACAAAAGGGTTTTTAGACACTCCGTGTTTGATTTTCTTTTTTATATACTTGATTATGCCGTCAAACTGTTGTGTAAACGCAATATCAGACTTGTAGCAGTGCGATATGGCTATATTGTCATGCACGCCTCCCACCAGTGCCGATATACAGCCATATCGTATTGCTACTTGTTGTGTGTAGATTTTTTTTTTCCGCCATCAACCCCTCATGAATGTTTTTTGAATTTACATGCGCGAGGTTACCATAGAAGCGTAAGTTGTTTGCCCTTTATTGGTGTTGCAATTCAAGTTTATCTACAGGGCTGCTCATGGGCATTGGTCAAAATGTCCTTTTATTGTAAACTGAGTTCTTAATTGTTTTGCTGTTAAAAAAACAAAAAAACAAAAACAAAAAAAAACAATAAAAATGGAAATGTAATTGTATTTTTAATAGGAAATTGATTTTTGTGAGCCATAGGTTCCCTACCACAGCTCTAATGTTTCAAACTAAAACCAAACTTTCAATAACTTTAATAAGTAACTTTGGACTATGGAAATAAAGTGCACTTTATACATTGTAATGTCTAAAGGAACCATTAAAATTATTACCTTAATTAATTTAACCAACTAATGTTAACAAAACTGAAACCTATAGTGTTACCAAAACAATAATGAGAATTTCAGTTCTTTGGTGTCTGCATTGTCTTCTCACAAGCAGCAATAAACCATATTCAGTCTTTGCATATAAATCTGAGAATAGTGTCGTGATTGCAGGCTTGTTCCATTGCCCAGAAAGGTGCTGACACACAGAGAGCAGCTGGTGTATATTTTGTCTTGTCATGACATGAGTCAAAATCTGCCACAACCCTTGAAGCTATCTGAAGGTGAGATATAGGCCAACACTTTAAATAACAAAGTAATAATAGAACAATCTTTTTGGCTGCTTCAAGGATTTGTTGACCCAGTGAGCTAAAAAACAGTTGCCTATGTGCGCTACTTGCTAGTATGCTTGACTGTATTTAGTCTTGATGGTCATTTGTGTTGTATAGTAACAAACATTCAAACTTCATTTTATTTTTGGCTTTTTGACATGAAACTAAACTGGAGTTTTGCTTTTAGCACTGTGGATCAACAAGGTTTTCATTTATTTAGTTATTTATTTTTGCTGTAAATAATAATTATAATTGCAGTAAATAATAAATAATATCTTGTGTTTACTGTTGTATCAACATTAAAGTGACATAAGCGAGTCCATAGGTTTGTCCAATACCATTTACTTGATCACTCAGCTATCATCAAGAACCTACACTCTGTGAACATATATTATTTAAATACTATTTTCATGGGGTTTCCAGTTGTTCCAGTCAACTCCTGAGGTAGTCCTGCAATAAATTATGAATGAAAGTTGCAATCTCCTGTGTTGCCGCTGGCTGTTTTGCTCTATCGCTGCCTCACATTCGATCATAGAGCAACATCTAAATTTAAAACCCACTCTTAAAATCAGAAACAAAATACATGAACACATTAAGTGGGTATTGAATCTTTTACTCCATTTGTTCAAAAAGAGAAATTTATTAAGAGATACAAATAATTGTAGTGAGTCACTGAATCATTTACTCAAGTGATGAAGGCAGTGTTAGGCAAGCTACTTGACAAATGTAGTGAGCTTAGCTATTAGCTACTCTACTTAAAATGTAGCTTAACTACACTAAAAGCTAGCCTCTGGGAAATGTAGCAAGCTAAGCTAAACGCTACTTGGCAAAAGTAGCTTAGCTACATCTAAGCTTTTTTTTGTTGCAATAAAATATATATATATATATCTGCGCTATTTTTGCTATTTTCATGTTTAAAATAAAGCAACTTAAATACAAGTCAATCACATCTTAGTGATCAATAAAACAGTAATGTAAAATAACAGCAAAAACAAAAAATATGATAAAACCAGGTGTTACACATTTAAAATACTATAGTAATTTAAAGTAAAGGGGAATATTTATGAATGAGCATTATATTGTATATATATTTACAACTTTTCATTAATAAAATACACTACATAATGTAGTATTATTAGTGACTATCATGAACTAATAGTAATTACCATAGTATACTTTATAGCCTTTACTACAGTAAACTATAATATATATTATAGGTGGGCATACTGTAGATTAATTTTTTTAATCTAGATTTATCTAGATTAATTTCAAAATTAATCTAGATTAATCTAGATTAAAATGGCTCATTTGAATTCTGCCCAAGGCATTTAGAATATGTGTGCTACCCAAATAATAAGTCTTTGAGAACGGGTTTCTCAAACCAGGTGACGCATTAGACCAGGGGCTCATCTCCTGTTTCCAAAATGCATCACAAACTGCTTGAGAAACTGTTCTACTATGATAATTGGTGATGAAAATAAATGATGTTCAATAAGATGTACTTGTGTTTACTAACTGTTTATTCAGTTAAACATAAATGTTGAACTGTAGGCCTACATAAGCTCCAAACAGTGATTTCATACTTGCTTTTGATGTACGTACATACAGAAAACGCTGCTTCGCAAAGGCAAGTTCACAGAGCCCTGACGGTGTGTCAAACATTGAGTATGTTTACATGGGCAACAATACTTTAATACGATTTTAATATGATTAAAACAATACTCTGATTAAGAGTCTACCATGTAAACAGCGATTTTTGATTAGACGTGGAGTATGCAGATATTAGTGGCAATACTAACAAACTATTCCCGTCATGTAGGACTTTTCACCATATTTTTCGAAAAGATCCACACAGGCGGCTGTCAGTAAAGGACCGCACAGACACACAGACGCACACACACAAACACACACACACACACACACACACACATCGCGAAATGCGGAAGTTTTTTCATTTCTCATTTGGCGTGCGTTATTAAATTCCATAACCCTCTCACCTGTCCTTACTCATTTATTTGCGTCTAATACCCCAGTTTGTCACGAAGGCATGAATTAAATGTTCGTGAGTTAAAGTGAAACTGCTCAACTGCAGTTAGAGTCAGGCATCCTGCTGATTTGATTCAGAAGGGCACTTCTTTCCCAGACGGCTCACCGGTCAGGTATACATCCGCGCTAAACTATCAAGGTGAAAGTCATCATAGCTTGCGTAGAAAAGACCCAGCTCTCACCCAACTTTGAGAATAGATTAACGGCGATATTTTTTTTATCGCGCGATAAGAGTCTCGCGTTAACGCAGCACGTTAACGCCGATAACGGCCCACCACTAATATATATATATATATATATATATGGCTGATTCCATGAAAATGTCAACCTTACCATGAAAAAATAAACTTTTGACCAAAATAACAAAACCAATTTAATTTTGCTCATTAAGGTCTGTATTTTATTGTTATGATGTGCTCTTGTCGAATTTTTAAGGAAATTGCTTTGTTTATCCATGAATTATGAGGATTGTGCCAATTGGAAATTTCTGTTTTATCAAACCACATTGCATGCTTTCAAAAAAGAGGTTAAAGACAGACTTTTTCCATGTTTTATTTTAACAGTAAGCATTCTGCAGAAGGATTGGGGTCTGTAGTATAAATAATTACCCTCACTTTTTCATAACATCGCTGTCTTTTTAATTTATGAGCTACATATTTAAGACATAACGCAGCTTCGATCACGTGTCACGTCCGTAACGATTTAATGAAAAAGTTTATATTGTGTAATAAATATTAGCACAAATAAAATGAAACTATGCATACAAAGCCAAAATATGTCCATGCTAATTATGATTAACAATTCATCTCAGGTCTTTGTTCTAAACAACCATAATTTTGCGTTACGGACGTGATCATTTTAAACTCCCTATTATAAGCAAATGACTATAGCGCATATTTGTTCATAATGATGCTGCATTACAATTACTGACTTACATTACATAATATCCATAATATGTTATATCAAGAACTGAACATTTCAGTTAAACAAACCACTTTAGTAACATTTCATAAATAAATGTTTAACAAAGAGAACATAACGATTTATAAATATGTTACATATTGCCATAATCTTGGCGCATAATCTTGGTGTTTTGGCGATGCAGCATAGCGAACCTTGTGTTGAAGCACTTCTTGTTTATTTGGTAGATAACTATCAAATAATACATCAAATAATTAAGATACAATTTATATCAAACGAAATTCATTTCATGAAGATATTTTTTCCAAGAGAAATATGTGAAATGTATATTTTTGTTCGTCCCTGTCTTACACGACTCTGCGTTTTTTTTCCCCGTTCCGTATAAAACAAGATTTCGTTTGCCTGGCAGGGAAATATACATTTTAAATACATTAAATATAAAGGCTGGTTATTTTATATGTATGTAGCTCTGATTTTGTTCGACATTATTTTCTTGAGAAATTGCAAAGACAGCATTTATCCTGTCAAAAAGTGTTTCATCGGCACTGTCATGGTCGCGGCTACATTGTACGAAATCTTTACAAGGGGAAATCTGGTGCATAACTAACAAATATAAAAAACAGGGGGTTCAACACAAATCATGTTGCGGATAAGTGCGAAAAAGCAAATGCAAACATTAAATAAAAGATTTCGTACCTGAACACTTCACGCAGAAGCGACCTGCGTAAGCCCAACGCAATCTCCCATACTGGTGAATCTGCTAATTCTTTCTGCACACTTGCACGAGGCTCTCTTAATATCCTCTTAATATATCTTCAGTCCAGTGCTCACGCTACAATAACCTCCATGCATTTGGTCTTTTTTTCCACTGCTCAAAATGCGCACGATACACACACACATTTAAAAGAGCGGTGTTTGAGGTTCATGCGCGGGTCACGCTGCAGGCACATGCACAGGCTCCAGCGGAGTTTTCGTTTCATGCAAAACATAATATGTTTTTATTTTATTTATTAAATAAATATTTATAAACATAAATTAATAAAGCGACACTTCATTTTCCAAGCACTTTATCCAAAATCTTAAGCACTTTTCAAACCTTGAAAATAGGCTGTAGCCTTCTTTAAAATTAAAACATTTTCAAAGATTTCCAGCACCTGGCAATTGCGCTTGAGTGCTTATTAAAATCATATTACAGACGGCAAAATAAAAAATAAAATCTTGATATTGATCTAAGCTTTAACTACATTATAGGAGTATATTTGTTAGAAAATCGATAGGATCAGCTGTAAATATTTCATTCAATATTTTTACACAATCGGTTATAAACTATAGCCTATAAAAGATAAACATTATTATATATCGTACACGCCAATAACCAATGGCTATTTTTTCTATTCTTGTTTAACATAGCCTACAAAAAACTTTTCTTCTTTTCTTCTGTGGACTTTTTGCAACCTGACATGACTGCCGACGAGAAAACGAAAGCAAGCGCATAGAGTGGACAAATTAAACTATTTATTCCATCGACTAACACATTAACTAGAATTAACTTTGTAATG
This sequence comes from Danio kyathit, assembly GCA_903798195.1. Classification (NCBI taxonomy): domain Eukaryota; kingdom Metazoa; phylum Chordata; class Actinopteri; order Cypriniformes; family Danionidae; genus Danio; species Danio kyathit. The sequence goes on along the minus strand of LR812530.1, from coordinate 31,667,356 downwards.
AAATATAATATTGCTATAACTGTAACACAACTAGATGTTGATACCATTCTCCACGCAGCACGGTCTTCCGCACTTACAATCTAGCAATGATTCAAGTTCGTCTGGAAACACTGACATCAGGAGCTCGATAAACATATTATAGCTGAATATGTTTATTAGCAATTCTATATTATTCATAATAATAATAAAAAAAACACCATGTTAGCATGCAGCATTGTTTCCGAATTGAGTTTTGAACATTTGAACACGCGTTAACCTTTAACAACACATGCCCTAATATGAATTAAATAATTAAAGGCGATATCTATTTAAGTTTGATTAATTGTGCAACCTTACCATTCAGATGTCTCAGAGGTCAAAGTTTGTTGGTTTACATGCCCAACAGATATCCACAAATAGGTCTTTGTTAAAGTTTTGAAAGCATTTATTTGATTTTCATAAAGTGTCAACTGTCAATTTTAGAGCAGTCACGCCCGTAACAAAGAGCGGTCACGTCCGTAACGAAGAGAAGTCACGTCCGTAACGACAGTTTTTCCTCATTAAGACAAAAATGGAAAACTAAATAAAACAAATTATATATGTTCCATGCAGAGCCAACCCTTGTCCTTTTGACTGTTATAATATTTTTTGGCTTCTGCATTTTTATTCACAGAATTTCCACAAAGTATGTCTACTCACAAAAACGCATGTCATTTTTTGTCACGTCCGTAACGCATTCATTTTGCCGTCATTTTAAATATAAAACACATGAATAGACTGATATTTTTTTGATGCCTGAACTCCATGGTTAAGGGGTAAGAAAAATATAAACAGATATTTCAATATACTGGTAACATATACTTTCTCTGAGTATATATGTTTCATTTTTTTACTGCAAATGTCACATCCATAACGCTGGAATCAGTGATATATATATATATATATATATATATATATATATATATATATATATATACACCGAACGGAGCGAGAGGTGGCAGTAATGCACCAAAAAGTTTGTTGTCGACCACCGTAAAACAGGTAGAAGAAGAAATCGTCATTCTCGCCATCATATGAAATTACTTTCATCGGCTAGACATGGGCCTCACAGCTCTGTGAATGTCGGTGCCGTCACTTATTGATCCGCGATTGGTAAATGTAGCTTGTGTGGACGCTAAAGAGCAAATCCATCGATGCGCAGCTCCACAAGTCCCAAACCAAGCAAGCCAGTGGGGAGGAACAATTTTCACCAGTTGACAAAAGTGAAGGAAAAAATATTTAACATATTTTTAAACGTTCAGGAAAGTTCTGTCACCAAAAGGCAGTGCAATAAATTTCCTTAATATTTAAATTTCCCTTACCACAAAGCTGAGAATATTACATCTGCAGAAAGCACGTACAATGTTTTAATATTTATTATTCTTACATTTCAATGTTACTGTTTGCATGTTTTGTTACAAATTTTTCTAAGTTTTATTTTTGAAAATGTGTTTTACCATCGAAATTCTCTTATAATACAGCTCTGGAAAATTAACTTGGTTTGTTTTTTTTTAAAACGAACTATATGTGAAAACATTTTAAAAGGCCACATCAAATTAATCATCATTTTTAAAACCTGTGCATGATATACAAGTTCTGAAAACATAGATTATTTTAATTTGTCCTATTGTCATTTACTGCAAATATATTATGTAAATTGCAATGATTTTTATAAAGATTTAAAAGACTTGTCAATAGTAGAAAATTGTGAATTAATTAATAACACTTAACTACAGTAATCATAACTCTAAAGGGATACATTTTCTTCCAGAACTGTATAATGCTTTTTAGATCTATTTGATATTGGCTGTTTTTATCCATTAAAATGCTATGATAATAAAAAAAAAAAAATATATATATATATATCATTATTTATTACTATTTAATAGGGTTTTTTTGTTTATTTTGCATATGCTGAAATTCATTTTGTGCAATTTATTTTTGTAATATTAACAGATAAAAAGTAATGGTATTTTGAAGACTGAATTAGGAAATGTTTCTGGTTTTCATTTCAGAAATCTGGCCACTTTACAATGCTGTCAAAACAGCTGATCCTGTTACGCTTCAGTTGAAGAATTTTCTTCCATGGAGCAAAACTCCACAAAGTAAGTAGAAATATTATGTCTAAATGTATCATTCTCATTAATAACATCTTGAAAGTCAAAACGTGTCAGTATAATGGAAGCTAAACACTCACAATCGACAACAGAATATTTGTTTCTGAATTCCAGCACTCAAAATTTTTAGCTTAAATGAAAATACCTAAACTAAGATGACAACACAGCATACGATTGTAAACACATTAGTCATAACAAGTACGTGAAGTAAAGGATTTTCACCCTAAATCACAGGAGAATGTGGCTGTATCCAGCTGTCAGTGGCCATTCGGTCTATTACTCTGGACATTCTCATCCGTGGAATTATCACAGTGGGATTTGAGCAAGGTGACATCTGCCGGACAGACCAGCTGTGCGCAGGCCTACCGATCACAGATTAGCAGACAGATTGTTTACACTGCAATCGATCTCCAGCTGTTTAAATTCCATTAGCTGTGCAACGGGCTTCCCAAAAATCTCTGCAGTCCTACCAACCAAAATCATGTCATGTCCAAAACGTCCTGCCTAAAATGTTTTCCTCTTAACACCTACGATAAATTGCATATCTGCCACTAACCATTCCGTGCAGATTTCTGGTCAAATATATCTGGCAGACACGGTCTCCATTAGTTACTTATTTAGAGTTTCCAAATTAGAGTTCTCTTCTGATGTGTGCAATAAGCGATTGTTTTCCAGAAAAGGCAAGAACAGGAAGACAGCATCATTATAAGCCAGTGGTCATTAGAAATGAGCCCAAAATAAATGAAGCTTGTGCTCATTATAAACACAATGACTTTGCATCAGGGCCAGAAGATCATGGACTGAGCAGCCAGGCAGAGCAGCGCACAATCTCCTTGCTGTGATTACTAGGAAATAGAGAAGAAATGTCATCACTGGGTGAAAGTAAGAGGGGGAAATCCAATAAATTAGATTTTGTCAGGCACCAACCATCATCTTGGCTGTTAGCACCTACAGCAGCATCGTATGAGTGATGTCCTGAATTCTGAATACGTTCTGGTTGGACAAAATTGAACTCCTTTGGGGCAGTTATAATTTTGTATGGTCCTTTCACGCTACTCTTAAGTCAATCCAATCACCAGTGAAAATACAATGCAGAAAGAAATGTGGAAAAAGGTTTTGACAATCTCCATTTTCAGAAGGAGAGCTGACGCACCATTCTGCTGGTGCGCTCTTTGGCTTTACAGTGCCGTGATTACTGTTTAGGAGCCGTTGTAATTGACATGAATTCTGCTGAGCTTTTGGAGAGGGTTCAAAACTGCTGTTGGAAAGGAATACGAACAGTGCTGTACTGCTTATATATCATTATAAAGCTTACTGCCCTTTTATCCTACCTCAAGAGGCTATATGTAATATTTGGTTATTCTGTGAAACACTTGTAACAGAGCTTTAGAAACAAGACTTCTGAGGCTGTCAGTGGATACCTGTAGACTGATTTTTATGTGAAGGGCTTGTAATGTTTTTGCAGAGAATATATAGATATTTCAGGGCTGCAGACTAATATTGAGAGCTGTGGCACTGGTAAAGCTCTACAAATGGTGGCATCAGCACCTCATATGCTAGTGCTGCAAATGTAATTTCAATAATAATCCCTCAAGCAAGGCTTAACTGCAAAAAAATAAATAAATAAATGAAAACTGTAAGATGGACAGTTCACCTACTGTATGTCTTCTGTGTCAGATTAGGGTAAATGTTTACTATGGGAAATACGATGCTTGTGTTGCACTGCTGACTGTAAAGGCAATACATTGTAAATGTGCACTCTGACCTCTCACAGAAGATTTTTTTGGTGCAATAAAGTGTTCTTGGAGTTCGTCTGATTACAGTTTAACCACTTAATTGGAAAACATGGAATGTTTTGACAAAGGTTTTGTCTTATTTTCTGGACTTTGAACATCATGGTATAACTGCTGCATATGGAGGATGCAGGAGCTCTTAGATTTCATCTAAAATATCCTAATTTGTGTTCTCAAGATGAACTAAGGTCTCATACAACACAATGGTGAGTAATTATTAATTATTTTGCTTCAAGGTTAGTCCTAGATTAAATTAAATTAGTTTGAGCTACCTTAACTTAAATTAAAACATGTCAGCTCCACTGATTAGTCTCAAGCAGTTGTGGGTAAGTTTACAAAAATCAATTTTGCATGCTATCTTAATCAAATTTGAAATATAAACTCATGAAACACTTGGCTTTCAAGGCATATTTTTTTCTAGGACATTACACTAATGTTTTTCTATGTTTGTATATGGAAAAACAAATATTGAACACAATACAATTTTTTTTTTTCTCATGACTTCATAATGTACGGTATAACTTGTTATATTTTTGAGCATGAAACTTCCCCTTTACCACAGTAAAGCCCAAAGTGTCTTCTTTCAAATGATACCTTATTTGTGTTTGTCAAGAACTGTTACTATTTAAAGTTAGGTAGGTGTAAATGCCCAAAAGTGAGTGCTGGTTAACAGATGTAATAGATTACAAATTACTGATTACATCTAGACAATTGTAATCTGATTACTAATTACATCATTTAAAAAGTAATCGAATTACTAATTACTTTACTTTGAAGCTACTTTTATAACATATAAAACATAAAAAATACAAAAAACTGCAGCTCTTTCAGTAATTTAATATTCACTGAAAAACATTACAATAGGTTTAACACAGCAGCTTGACAAATTCAAAAGATTTAAAGAGATATTTTGCCACTTGTTTCAAACCTGTTTGTCTTTTTCTCTCTCTTTTGAACATAAAAGAAGACAGTTTGAAGAAAACAGCTAAGTGTAACCATTGACAGTTATAATTAGGAGACTTGTGGAGACAAATTGTAAATGCTCAAGTGTTGAATACTTGAAATCAGGAATACGTGAGTGGGTCACAAAAGATGCAACATGTTAATGGCCCCATAAGCAGCTACATTTCTCTTTACATTTTTAGAAGTTACTTTCACTACAGATCCTGCACAAATATCCAATTTAGCCTGTTTAGGCTGAGTTGGGCCACCGTGTTTTTGGGCACTGGTGTCCTCCTTGGAGACAAGTATGTTCAAGTGTTTGAACAAGTTGCTGGTCGAGTTAAAAAGCATAGTCGAAAGTTTTTCGAGACTGCCTTTCACAGTAACGTTTTTGTTTTTACACTCAATGAAATCAAAGTAATGTCTGTATTTCTACTTGAAGAAGCAAAACACTCTCGTCAGCAGCTATTTCAGCTCGTGCTCTCCAGCTATTTAAAAGTGAATGTTCATAATTGACGTTGCAGCGGAAAACGGGATTTTAAAAAAAGCAAAAACAGCTTTCTAAAATCTATATTTGTAACATAAGTAACACAATTACACTGTCTTTAGTAACTGTAATCAAATTACACACATTTAAAATGTAATTCGTTACATTACTGCAATGCCCAATAATGTAACTAGAATACAGTAATGCGTTACTATGGAATGCGTTGCACCCAACTCTGGTCTCAAGATTGCACACCAGAAGTGTATTTAAGTCATTTAAACTTAAATATCCTAATTTAATAAAGCCTAGTCCTACTCAAGTAGTAGAAGAGTAAAGCAGCAGGAGCGCAAGTTATTCAGTGGTGTAGATTTGAATTTATTTTCATTAAGAAGCAGTGACATCTGTACAATTTATAACAGCTTATCTTTTATACATTTTTAGATTTTATTTAACATAAAACAGCTTAAGAAAGATATCTACAAATGCACAACTACAAAAAAAAAAACTGTTTACATAAATATTGTAATCGTATTACTTTACTCAACGTGTTTACTGCATTAATATTATGATAACATTTGATATGAACATCTCACCTTTCTGCTGATGGTTTCTGTCAGTGTTGCTAAATCAGGTAATAGTGGTGATTTGTGTACTGAGTGTTGTTGTAGTGTTCCAGCTGTTTTTCTGCGTAAGTGAGAGTCAGCGCCATTTCATCTTGTTTTAAACTAGCTTAGCTTGTGATTTGTTTCAGAGAGCTCTGTAACAAATGCTTCTTACAGTGTTTCAAAGTGTTTAGCGGTTGTGCAGCATTTCCCATCTTTTTAAACAGACATGATAAATTATCTTAGCCGCACACAGTTCACGCAAGTATCATTGTTTAGTTCCACTTTTGGTGTGTTCGATGATGTATCTCAAACCTTACAAAATTTAACCACTAATCAATTTTAGTTGCACTGGCTGGAGAAAAGGTCACAAAATGCCATTAAGTCACAGTCTGGAGCCCAGCATTTACATTTTTTATGCAATTGTATGCTTACATTTCAAGGCTTAATACCTTGGATGGCATCTTAGTATTTGTTTACTGTTATATTACTGAAAATAATAAAATTATTTTACTTGTAGTCAAAATGTGAGTATAATGGAGCATTGAAACAGTTCAATCTCTTGTACATTACATTGATGTGGGTGATGGCTGCACTTCAGTAGTTTGGTTAATAACATGGGTTTCTAAATTCTAAATATCCTAAAGCCTAAAGAGTTTAAAAACAAAAACAATATTGAGACAGCCTTTTATTACCGTAGTTTGATTACAGGCTTATTGGTAACACTTTAGGTTAGGTCACAATTCATGGTATTAACAAACTATTAGCTAACACTACTAGCTTAATAAACTCCTAATTAGCTGTTTAGTTTGGTAGAATTTGGGTTTAGGTTTTGGGTAAGATTAGGGATTGTGAGTATATTGGAGCATTGAAACAGTTCATCCTCTTGTACATTACATTGGCATGAGTAATGGCTGCACCTCAGTAGTTTGGTTAATAACCAAGCGGCAACCTCCCACTCTCCCTCGGGAAGCCAATATGGAAATAACTGAAACTGCAATTCATCGAAATTCCGCTAGTCCTGGCTCCATATTAGAGCACATTTCTATTGACCCCACTGCTAGAATGGCCAACTTTACAGCATAAAAAAGGTGTTTACAGCCTGGTACAAAGAACGATTTTGGTTCATATAGCTAATATTAACCTTCAAGACAACTGTGTGGGGGGTGAATTTTTTTATAACTCATCTGTTTCCTTTATATCAGGTTATATTAAGTTTGCATAATTAAGGGCGTGGCCACTTGAGTGACAGCTAGGTCTCGCTGGTTGCCGTCACTTCACCTCAGCTGATTGCGGCTGATTAGCCCCTAATCTCAGCATATTCATCGTATTTTTGTGTTGTTATATGTGGCTTTACACAGTCAGCTGCCTTTTGGAATTATTTCCTACAATTATCAGATGATATGTCATGCTGTGTGCACTTTATTGTGCTCACAAGCCATTCACGTGGCCTCCATTTCCCAGGTGAGTGAAATATATAGTTATATACCATCTCTATGAATGTATTTGTTTTATTTAAGATCATTTATCATTTATAATGTTCTTTAGAGCTGTAATGCACTCCAGAATCTGACAGATTATTAGCTGTAGGCTCTAGAACAGTCATCTGAAGCGTTGTCATACAGTGTTCTGCCTGGACTTCATAATTAGCCTTGCATTTACCAACACAGACTATATCTGAAGTTTTTGGAAGTAATTCGCACTTTCCTCCTGTTGAAAACGTCATAAGCACAATGCTTAGTGGCTCAATGTGTAATGCATTGAGCCACTAAGCATTGCGCTTATGACGTTGCTTATGAAACCGTGTTTTTAAAAGTCTAAACACTTTATTGATAAAGTTTACAACCAAGCACATGTAGTCAGAACACAAACGAGTCGCAGGTGATGAAGTATTAAGTGTTTCTCCCTTAGGAAAGCCCGTCTAAGCAGGGCGTCTGTAGATCCGCTCACGCTCCGCCTCTTTGCCCTTGTATGGTATGCCCGGGGTTGGTGCGATGACGCGCGAACAAAATGGCGACAGTCGGCCACGCCTTCTAGTAGCTTCTTTTGGGTTCTTCATAAACCTATGGGTGACGTCACGGATACTACCTCCATATCTTTTACAGTCTATGTTAATAACACGTGTTTCTAAATTCTAAATATAGCCTCTTTAATTTACCTAATTAATTATGTAGGCAAATTTTACCCAAACTTGCATTTCCTATATGGGAATCATACCCTCTGGCCAGCTGGCATAAAACTTTGCTTTAAGGCATAACAGAACTAGAGCTTTTTTGTGTTTTACATCATATATCCCTCTGTGTAGGTGCTTGAATGCCTTTGAACTGTTTTTCATCATCAAAATAGTTGTATACATGAAGAAATTACTGGTATTAAAAAAGCAAACATGTAATTTCATGAGAGATGAAGGGATTAGTAATATTATAAACCCAATATAAGCTGTTATAATTTGCATGCAAAGAGTTTAAAAACATAAGAACACAGAGACGGTTTTGTTACCATATTTTGATTACAGACTAATTGGTAACACTTAAGGTTAAGGCACAGTTCATGGTATTAACAACCATTAGCTGACACTACTAGCCTAATAAACTATTAATTAGCCATTTATTAATAGTTAGTAAGGTGGAAGTTGGGTTTAGGTTTTGGATAGGATTAGGGATTGTGAGTATACTGGATCATTGAAACAGTTCAGTCTCGTCTACATTACATTGGCATGGGTAATGGCTGCACTTCAGTAGTTTGGTTAATAACACATGTTTCTAAATTGTAAATTTAGCCTCTTTAATTTATCTAATTAGTAATTTAGGCACGTTTTACCCAAACCTGCATTTCCTATATGGGAATCATACCCTCTGGCCAGCTGGCATAAAGCTTTGCTTTAAACCATAAGCGAACTAAGAGAGTTGTTTTCTGTGTTTTACATCATATATCCCTCTCTGTAGGTGCTTGAATGCCTTTGAACTTTTTTCATCATCAAAATAGTTGTATACATGAGGAAATTACTGTTACTAAAAAAGCAAACATAATTTCATGAGAGATGAAGGGATTAGTAATATTATAAGCCCAGTATAAGTTGTTATAATGTACATGCAAAGAGTTTTAAAACAGAAACAATATTGAGACAGCCATTTGTTACCGTAGTTTGATTACAGACTAATTGGTAACACTTTAGTTTAGTTTACTAATCATGGTATTAACAAACCAATAACCAACCCAGGCTCATTCTGAAAATGTAGTCCCGTGGACTTTTCTGGAGACCGCGAAATACGTCCCGGGAGGTACGTATATGCAGTTTTTGTTTTAGCGAATCCGCGAGAGGCCGTTGCTTGCACTTTTTCGTATCTCAAGTGTCTCTCGTGAGTGCCGTTCGTGCCCGCGCTGTTCTCGCGTAAACCCACCAGAGGCCGCTGTCGACCATCTGTCTGTCTGTCTGACTCAATGACTGAATGATTGACTGGGCGACCGGCCAATCGACTGACCCACTCTCCTCCTTCCCCAAACCCAACCAATTTTACCGATTGACCCGCCCACCCACATACTTACCTAAAGCCAACCAACCAACCAAAGCCGTCCAGAAAAAGAAAAGCCCTCGTCTGATTTTTACCACGTTTTCGGATTTTGCCATATTCTCACCCTGTTGTTCACTCGTTCATTTTATTTTTTGGTTTCAGTTTTTGTCTTACCTGATTTCTAGAACCACTCTTTCCCGAACTCGAACCTGGTCGTCGTCGTCGCTAACTGGACAAACTGGTTGCGGCAGGTAAGTCCTCCACATGGGGGTAAGCGGTCAGCCGGTAAGCGCCAAAAGGAACGGCGTCATACGGCCCTGTAGCGTTCACTTAAAAAATTAAATGCAGCCATACGTACCTCCGACTACATAATTCGCGGTCTCCAGAAACGTCCACGGATTACGTTTTCAGAATGAGACACTAATAACCTAATAAACTACTAATTAGCCATTTATTAATTGTTAGTATGGTAGAAATTGGGTTTAGGTTTAGTAGGATTAAGGATGCAGAATAAATAATACTTTTTAACTACCAAATAATAGACAAGTAATAAGCCAATAGTTAATAGCATGAATTGTGACTTAAACTTAAGTTTTACCAACTTATTTGTTTTCAAATGACCCAGAATGCTTTGCACTTGTATTTTTGTAATCTGTCCTCCCTGTTCTTCTCTGTGCTGTGTTCATATTTATAGGTCATGAAGAGTTTTATTTCTATCTCAACACCAGTCTCATATAAACTTGTTCAACTGTCATGCTCAATAATTCCCCAACAACAATGAAAAGCACCGGCTTATTATAAAAAATATGAAGTAGTGAGAGAATACTGAGTAGAATCTTTTCAGGATATTTTCGATGGTGTTAGTCATCTAGGATATTTTTCTCCGTTGTCTCTCTTCCTGACTAAAGGATAAGCCTGTTTGATTTACCTCTTAACTGTTTAAAATCAAAGGGATTTAGAATAGGAATTTGGGGAAAAATATTGGGGGGAAAATGCATAAAAGCCAGGTATTGTTCTTGTGGTTTGATTGATGGTCTAATGCATTGCTTTCCTAAATTTATTGTGCTGTTTCTGATTAAATCAAGCTGTTGAAGTATAGTGTTTAGCTGGCAGAGGAAACAGTGCATTGTGATGCATTCTCTGGAATGACCTGAAATGCTTGGTAAATCAGTGAGATGCAGACAGTTAGATACAGAATAGAAACTTAGGGCAGGGCAACCAGCCAGTGAGCACATAAGCATCATTCGTATATCAACAGGTGCCATGATTCGCTCTCCCTCTTTCTTCTTATCGACTCCATCTATCGTACGCCGGGCACAGTAATCCTGGCCAGTACACCCCTGCAGCATGCCAGATGAATAGCACAGCATTGCCAAAGCTTCCTCATCAGAGGGCTTTCATTTGCAGGTTAGCAGGGAGGAACTGTGTATAATGCAAAAGCCCACTGAGAAGGATTTCTAAATGAGGTCCTTCTGTTGTTTGTGAGAGGATTTATAAAGAAAGCTCTTGGTGTTATGATGTTCAACACATCCTCCTGATATAGAGATGGTATGCGGGTGAAGTGTTTGTTCTACTTCACTTGGTCACGATACCTGCTTTCCAGCATCACCTCCATCCTATTCTCATTTCAAGTAATCCCAGCGAATTTCAACCCCAGAGCTTATCGGTGTCTCACAGGGCACTTCGCTGTCTTTGGGTTTCAATGCTGAACAGCTCGGCATGCTGTGTGATGATTTGTGTTGAGACCACTGTGGCATTACCTTGCTTATACTGTGCTTATAATGTGAGATTCAGTCGCATTGTGTTATCACAGAGAAGGCTTTTGACCTGTTAGTTTAGTTATGGAATTAAATGCTTTACAGTTTTTCTTGATTGCTTTGATGCAGCCTTCAACTGAAACTCCACATTTTCAAAACAGTTAACACACAGGCCTAAACAGCGGGCCTCATAGTCAAAATTACATATTTTGCTTGCAAAATACACATACCGTGTCAAAACATTTAAAATATGCAACAAAAGCTAATTTTACCTTCAAACAATACAACTTGCAAACAAGTATATGAGCTCTTTCAATTAATCATTACACAATGGACAACAAAATACAGAACTCAGTGTGAATCAGTGCACCATTGCTTGCCATTGTAGCCTATTGCCAATGCCATTTGTTGTCTTTCTATTTGGGCTGTCAAATTTGCCTTTTTGCAAAGAATTGGATCCAGAATAAGAAATGCTTTGATTAAATTTATATTGAATTCATGACATTTTTTAAACTGTGGCTGAAAACTGAAATACTGTTACTGTAAAAAACAAAACAGACAAAAGTAATAAAATACTGTAAATATTAGAGAAAACGCATGTAAACCAATATTTAGTCAAATCTATTGGGAGTATAAGACATAGCCACTATTGACCTCTTCCATCCATGCTGGCACAGAACAACACAGACCTTCCACTGTTTTTATAAGGTTTGCGGACTAATGGCTAATTGAAGATTTGTGTGAAGGTGTGTCAAACCAGTGGTTCAGTGATTTCATACTGATCTTGGTAGTTTCTAATGGTTAGGAATAGATAGTTTCTGTTTGGTTACCATAGCTAAAACAATGGAGTTTGGACTGCTTGAATAACATCCGTGTTAACTGTTTTGAAAAATGTTGGGGAAATGTTGGGAAAAATCCAATGAGAAAGAGTTTGCACATTTGCAAGACATGTCTTCTGCTCTGATGGAATAGTGATGAGGAAAATGAAGTGAATTGGAGCAAACAAGAAAAACTGTAATTACTGGATGTGTTTGGGGCATCTAGTGTTTTTTTTTTTTTTTTGTTGGATGTATTGTGTGTTGTATTTCAGAGAAAAAGAACATATTTGGGAAAAAAGGCTCAGTGTTTTCTGCCTGTATACACTGAAGGTCATTGTTGTTTGGAACTAAGTGTTTTTTAATGTCTTTGTGTGACTCAAGAATGAAGGTCAGGAAGTTTGGGAATGGCACAAGCACTGTAAAAAATCCAACTTCAAAAAAGTTGAAATTATAATTTTTTTGTTTTTTTGTTGTTGTTGTTGGTTTGGCAAAAATCAGTAAACATGTCTTTACAACTACTTTTAACACGTTTACTTAACCTAAATCCAAATTTTCTTCATTAGGTTTTGTGAGCAAAACTTTGCAAGTTCACCAAAAAAAAGCTTCTGCCAACTTGCTTAATCTGAGACCTCCTTACTTGAAAAAAATAAAGGTTGCAGTATTTCTAACCCTAACAACAACGACAAAAATAATAGTAGCACCAATAATAACAATAGTCATTGTTATCAACAACAACAACAACAACAACAAAATACCACTGCAATAATGCTAATTAAATGAAAATGAAAATTCAAATGCCTAAAATGATCAACTAATAAATCAAACTATCAAAACAACTACCCAAATGATAAATCAAAGGCTCAAACGATCAAATAATAAATCAAAATGGATTCTAAAATGGGAAATTAAATGTATTTGATATTTTTCATGAACAACTCAGTAAAATCCTGTAATAATTAAATGACAAATGCTCAAACTATAATTCAAATGAACAAATCAGTTTCTGGTCTACTGATTACACACACACAGCTGGAAGCTCATGATGGACTGATTAATAGGACTATAAAGACACCTCATTCACACAGACTCTTTGCTGAGTCTTGATTTTCCCTGTGAAGCATTATAATGTGGTTTTCCCTGTTTATCCTGCCATGTTTTGATCCTTGTCTTGCTTAACTTTATTGTTGCGTTGCCTCCTGTCCTGTTTCTAATTCTGTGTCTAACAAATGTTTTGTTAAAATTTGTCTCTGTTTTAGTTTTTTTTTTTTTTTTTAATTGAACTATGTTTGTTTGTTCTAATAATGTATTATGTCTTATTACCAATTTCCAAAGAGTTCTCAACTTCAGACATTTTTGGTCAGAGCAACTAATGTTTTCAAAAGTTGAATAAACTAGAAACATGAAAAGAAATAAGGATTATGAGTTTTTTTGTTCACTCAACTTCAGACATTTTAGGTCAGTGCAACTGATGTTTTCAAAAGTTGAGTACATGAGAAAAAACGAAAGGAAATAAGGATTATGGTTTTTTTTGTTCATTTAACTTTCCAGTCATTCCAGTTCTGCAGACAAAAAATGTTCAGTTGGCACAGCTTAAAATGTTTTGTTATAGAATAGTTCACCTCTCCAGAAAACAAATAATCTTATGTTAACTCAACTAAATGTTTTTTGTATTACTGGCAAATAATTTCAGGTCAGTGCAGCTGGTGTTTTCAAAAGTTGAGTGAACAAAAAAATAGCTGTGTATCCATCCATTATCCAGTAAGAATCATGTGTCGATACTTTGATAAAAGCACATTTACCAGTTAAATTCCTTGATGCACAATGAAAGTAGTTACTTAACAGATCTTCTGAGTGGATAGCTGGAGTAACTAGCAAACCAGTCTTTTTTTAATTATTTATTTTTTCGGGGTTTCAACCTAAAATGGATAGAACAGTAGAGAGTATCGGCAGGAAAGCATGGAGAGCAGAGAGAGGGCAAGGATCAGCATAGGACCTCCAGGCTATAATGCACCAGAGTGCATATTGATGCACTAACCCCTACGCCATTGCGTCGACAACCAATCTCTTAAAAATGTCATCCTAAATTGTCTGAAAGAAAGTATGTAATTCAGTGATTTGGTTAAATTACGTCTTAGAACTGTTTCATACAATTACATGACTAAACCTTCGGCTTCAGTCTCTGAACACAAGATAACAAGAAAGAATTTGTTGTTGTGTTTTGTCTGCGCACTCTGAGGCACAAGTCATTTATTATGCAGGGGAAAAGAGATACCAGCTTCCCCAGTTGAAGCAACTTTCATTTTTATTATTAATTTTTTGTACCAGTTTTCCAGAAAGTGGCAGTTTTGCTCTCTTGAACACATGAGATAGAAACTGGGATTTATTTATATATTATTTATTAAGTTAGTTGTGTTTTATTCTAATATTTCTCAAAAATTCATAGTTCTAGATGGGTATAAGTGACAGAATTCTTTGTTTTTGGGTGAACTGTCCGTTAAAGTTAGCACTAGATGCAAAAACACTAGTGTAAAAACACTGTTGACATTTGGTAATACTTTTTAATAATTTTGAAATGCTTGTTTACCAGAACTATGTTTTTTAAATGAAAAATCCAGGAATACCTGCAATATTATGGTACATAATAATAATAATAATAATAATAATAATAATAATAATAATAATAATAATAATAATAATAATAATAATAATAAAAACAACTTCCTATTGATGTTAAAAACCAGTAAACAGCTGTTTAATATATTTGTGGAAAGCACAATACATTTCCTAGAACATAGAACTTTCATTCACATGATTAATGGGTTGTAACATTATAAGTATTTACTTTTATTCAATTTATTTGAAGTTATTCTTAATTATAAATATTAATTTGAAAACAATATTGGATTATACACTAGCTGACAAAAGTCTTGTCGCCTATCCAAGTTTTAGGAACAATAAATAATACTTGACTCCTAGTTGATCATTTGGTATCAGAAGTGGCATAAAGGCAAAGACCTCTTAGACAAAAGTGTTGTCACTTAACAGAAATAATGTACAGTATAGAATATAAAGTCATGGTGCAGTGGAAAAATAATTAACATTGTGTATGACTCTCATGAGCTTGGAGGACTGCATCCATACATCTCTGCAATGACTCAAATAACTTATTAATAAAGTCATCTGGAATGGCAAAGAAATCATTTTTACAGGACTCCCAGAGTTCATCAAGATTATTTGGATTCATCTTCAATTCCTCCTCCATCTTACCCCAGACATGCTCAATAATGTTCATGCCTGGTGACTGGGCTGGCCAATCCTCGAACACCTTGACCTCCTTTGCTTTCAGGAACTTTGATATGGAGGCTGAAGTATGGGAAGGAGTGCTATCCTGCTGAAAAAATTGCCCTCTCCTGTGGTTTGTAATGTAATGGGCAGCACAAATGTCTTGATACCTCAGGCTGTTGATGTTGCCATCCACTTTGCAGATCTCTCGCACACCTCCATACTGAATTTAACCTCAAACCATGATTTTTCCTTCACCAAACTTGACTGATTTCTGTGAGAATATTGGGTCCATGCGGGTTCCAACAGGTCTTCTGCAGTATTTGTGATGATTGGGATGCAGTTCATCAGATGATTCATGTGAAAAATCTACCTTCCGCCACTTTTCCAAATGATCAACTAGAAGTCAAGTTATTATTTGTTGCTACAACTGGTATCGACGGCAAGACTTTTGTCAGGTAGTCTACAGTTCACAATTATCTTCTGATAAAATACATGAGCTCAGTAATGTTGTTTATTTTAGTTAAAGTAGACGTTGTTCCAGGATTTACAGAACCCTTTGAGATATAATTGGATAAATGGTTTCAAATTTACCTTGCACAAATTTTAACAGGCTGCCAACTTATTTCACCTTTATGTTAAAAACTGAGCAGATGAACAACCGTATACATTTTTTCATATTTGATCAAAAAATGCTTTTTAAGGACTTTTTAAGGACATATTTCACAAAAAGATCCTTCAAGCTATCTTTGTGAGGCATCTCATGAATAAATAATGTAAAGCTCTGGATTGGGTATCTCTGCTGGGAAGTCCTTATGCAAGCTTGTTCAGTGTTTCAAATGAACAGCAGTTAAAGCAACGGGTGGACCGGCAGATGTGTGCATACACTTGTGCCACTGTGTTCTCTGTGTAAGTAAACCCTGCAGCGAAGTCCCTGTCGCTGAGATCAGAGGAAGCTTTTTCCCAGTTTCCATTTCCTCAGTTATTATAGTGGCAAGGAATAGAAACACTACCTCTTTGTTGTTTAAAGATAAAAAAAAACTGCATTTCATGAATCTTGAAAAGATTTTGTTGGAGAAGTGTTTGTGTTTTTCAAACTCCCTTAACATGTGTTGTGCCAAAGATGTGTGGAGGGTGACGAAAAGTTCTCTTCTGTATTTCAGATGAATGGTCCAAATGGTACATCATGCATCAAACAAGTGAACCTGGGGCACTAATGTCTGATCCTTGTTTCCTCCCCTTTGTGACTCAGTCCCTCAGTTAGCTCCATCTGTAGTGCTGTTCAATTCACACACATGCTACACATTCAAGCATTGAGAAATTAGTGTGCTCCTATACACCTATACAAACATGTGCCCCACTACCTCAGTTTGCAGATAGAGCCAGTAGAATAATGGATCTATCTATCTGTTTTAATGTCCGTCCGTCCGTCCATCCATCCATCCATCCATCCATCCATCCATCCATCCATCCATCCATCCATCCTGTCCTTTAATTTGTCTTTGCACCCATCCATCTGTTTGTTGTGTGTGTGTGCGTGTGTGCGCGTGTGTGCGTGTGTGCGTGTGTGTGTGTGTGTGTGTGTGTGTGTGTGTGTGTGTGTGTTTTACTTCATAAAACAGTACAATACAATTATAATGTCAAAACGTAATGTTTTATTACATTAAATTTCTTAGACTTTCAAGAATCAGAGTACAAAACTGCAACAAATGTAGCAATAAGAAAATAATTAAATACACGGTAACATTATCTTAACAAAGAAGTCATTATGGCTTCATTATGGTATGGAATGTTATTGAGACCCTTCTACAGCATTCTTACTTCAGGTTAATTGTCAACTGTTAGCATTCTTTATAGATCAAATTTCAACTGTGGTTACTTAAAAAATATTATTTGCAAAATAACAGTAATAAATTACTAAATAAATATAGTAAAACCATGAGATGTGTGATTTACCAATAGATTGCTGTAATACACTATTGCAGTATATCACAGCAAAAAATATCAGTGTACATTTAACTCAATTTGAGTTTAACTTAACACTCATTGGGTGTACATATGACTCCCTCCATTTTGGAGTTAAAATAACACTTTCTAAAGTAAAATTTGTACATTACTTTCAGAGTTCATTTTAACACAGTGAGAGTTTATTCTTACATCGAACTCAGTGTGTGTTACCCTTCAAAGTGTTAATATATTACCTTTTTTCCTATATTATCAATTGATGTGTGTGACAGATAACAGTGAACAAATATGTTGAAAATAGTTTTAATTTATTAAATGTTCATTAATCTTTTCAGAAATAATTTCAATACATTCAACTCTTTGCATTTTAAAATGCAACAAGACATGTTTCAAGTTTAAGTAAAACACACTTGTTTGATCACTGTTTGTTTGAAAGAACTGGTACGAGTAAAAAAAACTGGACTTCCCATCACTAATGGGAAATACACTGCATATTGGGTTAAAAGTTTAACACTGAAAAAAAAAACCGCTCTTTCACACTCGTGGATTAAAATGTACTCTGGTTTTAACACTGAACAACACCAAAAAAATCACACTGTATATTTAACACTGGAACTTTTGCTGTGTGGTCTTGTAAGATGATGCTGTGCTGCTTCAGACTATTGCAGGTAAGTCTGATTAGGTGGCTGACCTGAACCAGACAGTAATGGAGGGACACAGAACTGTTTCAGTGACAGCTGAATAAAATTGTGTCTGTAAAACTGTCTGTAAAAGTATGCTGAGTTTTAAATAGCAGCTCACCTCAGTTCACTCCATCTAACGATACTTTTTTTTTATTTTGAGGTATTAGCATGAGCAGTTGACATTATCCGCTGTGTTTTAAATATATAAATCATGTGCTTTAATATGAAAGGCATTTCTGTAGAGAAATGAACAGAGCATGTCATGGTTGTGTATTTAATTCCCAGGAAATGTATGAACTGATAAAATGCAAACCCTGAATACAGTGTAAATCCCTTTCGATAAACATTTTGGCTTCTTTAACACGTTTAAACATATTAGAGAAATGTTGGAGTCTCTGTAGATAAGCACACCATGCAGAGAGCTGGAGGTAGTCAGACAGTTAAGTATTATTGTGAGGTTGAGGTGGCACTGGGGTTTCATTGAGTTCTGAATTCTGCTCAATCAAAATGGTACCCTTGAGTAAGGGTCTTCACCTTAGATTGCTCCAGTGAGACCGCAGAGCCAATTAGTCTGCCATAGGGTTCTGCGGTTGAAAGGCAGGTCACAAGTAACTGAGTACATGACATATTTGTCAATGACATTTTACTTTTATTCCATGTCAGAGCAAAAATGCCAGCTGACAGAGACCTCTAACTGCCCTATTGCAGGAGAGGGATGCATTGCGATGCAGAATTAGAGGTGGTTTATCAGAAATGTAGAGCCTGCATATTGTACCTTTTCAGTTGAATCTGTGTATTATAACCCACTACACATCCTCATCCTGTATTTACTTAAAAAAAAAAAAAACTCCATTTGCACTAATGTTCATGTATGGCTGTCAGAACAGCTACATTTTCAACTGCCTTTAAACAATCTCAGGACAGACTGTTTTTAGACTCACTAAGCCCATTTTAGGCTTAGCTGAGCAAGCAAATTGAGCCAAAGGCAGTTACCTGTTCTGGTACATGTAATTGCTTTTTATGCGATTTGTCCAAATTGTTTCAGTTAGGGTAGAAATGCTAGAGATGAAATCTGTTATCTCACAATATATGATCGGGTCCTCTAGTATATATATATATATATATATATATATATATATATATATATATATATATATATATATATATATATATATATATATATATATATATATATATATATAAGGTCATTCTAAATGATATAAAATTTAAAAGAAATGTTTGACATTCTACATTTTTCAGTCAGTTATCAAAGGTTTTACAGTTTAACCCTTTTCATTTCAAATTGCTGTAAATGTACAATTTTAATATATGTTTTATGCAATTCATTCATTCATTTTCCTTCGGCTTAGTCCTTTTATGCATTAGGGGTTGCCACACACACACGCACGCACGCACGCACGCACGCGCACACACGCACACACACACACACACACACACACACACACACACACACAAGCAGAAATCACGAGTATGTCTGCAGTTGATGACGACCACATTGTCATAGCAAACTGTGAGATATGTAAACTTGGGATTGCCTGCCAGGTACTTTAAGTTGAGGTACTATTTGTTTTATATTAGATTTTTTTTTTATATTTAATGTTGCACTAAAGTCTAAAAGTAAAGAATTTATTGTTCAAGCTAGCTCACAGAAGTGCTCTGTTGTTTAAAGGAGTTGTTGAATGGTAAAATAAGGTGAATTAAATAAAAAATAAGAAACATCATGGATCTATTTCTTCGCTCTTCTTTATTCTTTTTTTATGTATTATAGAAGTATTGGATCGGGTTTCGGCAGATACTCAATATGAAATGACTGTTCGGGACATCCCTATTATACATATATACTTATATACATACAGTGGGTATGGAAAGTATTCAGACCCCCTTATATTTTTAACTCTTTGTTATATTGCAGCCATTTGCTAAAATCATTGACCCTGCCCGGTGTTTAGTAGAAGCACCCTTTTGATTTAATATAGCCATGATTCTTTTAGGGAAAGATGAAACAATTTAAGGTGGTCTGAATACTTTCCATACTCGCTGTATATACTGTATATTAGAAAAATGAAATGGCTTGCATTAAATGGCTTAAACATATTTACACTGTAAAATATTTTGATGTTTTAGTGTTTCAAAAAAGCTTTCTTGAAACAAAGCTTACAGCATTTTTACAAAAATTACGTAGTCAACATAGCTGATTTTTAATGTTAAGGATAATTGCAGCTGTTTCTAAAGCAGCACATCAGATTATTAGAATGATTTCTGAAGAATCATGAAGAGTAGTGATGCTGAATCTTTATGTGCACTATGACAAACAAAGCTGGCAAACATTTTAATTGCATTTGTGACAAAAAATGTTATGGATCTTTAAAAAAAGTATTTTTCTGTGGCTCAAATGAAGTCTTAAATGATTTGTATGAAAGCTATAATAATAAAGCTGAAGCGCAATTTACTTTCTTTTCTAAACATCAAACTCACTTTCTTCATTTCTGAAGTGAGCTTTTGCATGCTTGGTGATTCTGATTAGATTAATTATTTTGAACTGCTGTCTTGAACTGAATGGAAAGCATCCACTGTGTGATTGTTCTTCACATGCGCGGCACTGTGCTGCACTTTGCGCCCAGAGTGCGACTGCGATCTCCTTCATGCATTTAATCATCCAATGTTATACACTAGCACTAGCAGCTCACCGAGGACCACCTGGCCTCTCTCTGGTAAGATTCTGTCCATGATAGAGGGAGTCTATTATCATTTAGACACCAAAGTAATTCTTTATTTCCAGCCTTTGTGTGTGTGCATTTATATTTCTGGTTGAGAATGTGTAACCACCACTAAAAAGGGGGCATGGACTGGAAACAGGCCTACATAGCTTGAAAAAAAAAAAAAAAAATCAGGAATTTATGTATAGAAACAGTGGATCTTGTTTTATTTTTATTTCCTATGAATATTTCTTACAACTTATGTTTGTGTGCGTGTGTGCGTGTGTGTGTGCGTGTGTGTGTGCGTGTGTGCGTGTGTGTGTGCGTGTGTGTGTGTGTGTGTGTGTGTGCGTGTGCGTGTGCGTGTGCGCGTGCGCGTGTGCGTGTGCGTGCGTGTGTGTGTGTGTGTGTGTACATGCCTGGAATATTATATTGGAAACAGTAACATTTGTTAATGTTTTAAAATAAGCCAATTCTGGTCACCAATGAAAAATGTACCAAAACTGTTTAAAAGTTGAACATTGAATAAAAGTTGAATCATTAATAATAATATTTTTATTGATATATTTTTAAAACATTTTTATTTTACATTATAAATACATTTATATTATACTATTATTTTGAACTTTCTGTTTTATCAAAGATTCCTAAAAGTAAAATGTGTCAGTTTTAACAATATTATATGAAGGATGACAAAATGTTGCTTTTTTTGCATTGCTAAAAATTCCCCCTTTAAAAAAGTACTTTAAGGGTGTGCTCACACTAAGCACGGTTGTTTTGAACCGTGCCCATGCTCGATTGTCCCCTCTCCCCCTCAGCCTGCACTTAGATTGCAATTTTACACTGCAAAAAAATGATTTTCTTACTTAGATTTTTTGTCTTGTTTCTAGTCCAAATATCGAAAAATTCTTAAATCAAGAAGAATTAGACAAGCAAAACATATTGTCTTGTTTTAAGAAATAATATGCCAAAATTAAGGGAGTTTTTCCGTAAAACAAGTAAAATAATCTGCTAATGGGGTACGCAAAATAATCTTATGTCAAAAGGAAAAACAAGATTATTTTGCTTACCCCATTCACAGATTATTTTGCTTGTTTTAAAGAAAAACTCACTTAATATGGGCATATTATTTTTGAAAACAAGACCATATGTTTTGCTTGCCTAGAAAATGCTTATTGATACAAGAATTTGTATACATTTGGACTAGAAAGAAGGCAAGAAAAGCATTTTTGCAGTGTACGTTCTGAGCCCGACCACACTTACTTCATTGATGATGTGACTGTTCAGTTTTGAAGAGAAGCGATCTCGCTCAGTATAATGGTGATTGCTCTATTTATATTGTTTTGTATTATTTTGAGTCATTTGTCACGCGGTGACATACAGTCAAATCTTTTGCTGAACAGATACACCACTTTTGACACTCATAAACTTTCATAAAATCATTGTGCTGCAGGTATTAGGAGCTTTGCTGAAGGTGGCAGGTAAAGCGGGGAGTTTGCACCTTTAATAAACTATGACAGTTTGCATTGATTGAAAAGTAAGAATGATCAATAAATCCATATAAAACAGTCTTTTAAAAGTGACGTTACATCTTAAGTTTCCAACCGAACCACGCTTTGGCGCACCTCTTAACCAGGCCAGGGTCGGCCAACTGAACCGAACCTGGGTGTGATTCAAGGCACTCACACTAGGCACGGTACGGATAGCCTAGTGTGAGTACACCCTAAGTGTCAATTCCTGACAAGAATAGGTTCAAATTAAAATGTTATTAATTAAAATTGTAATCATATTTTTTGTGTGTTTTGATAAAATAAATGAATATTTGTTTACCAACAATTAAAACAACTGCAAACCTTTAAGCAGTATGATTCAGTTTTACTTTGCCATCATAAATGACACAAACACACTGGTGGAAATCTGGGGTGTTCCATTTCTCTTCCTTCCCTTGTGACTTCACTTGCTGTCAGTATTGCGAGATGTAAATAGAGCATAAAATGTACATCCAAAATGTTTACTCTCTACTCTGTCTGGAATACTACAATTGTTTCTATTTAACTGCTGCATTAATGGATCTTACATCATTATGAAAGTTACAAAAACACTTGTAATACCCTAGCGAGAACCTTTCTAGGTCATCTTTCTCTAAAACCGTGAAACCCCTTGGTGTATAACACTTTTAATTTACCTAATAGTTAAACCACATAATTGTCATCTGCAGTTTCTTTCACATTCTCATAGCGATCATTCCACAGCCTGTTTCCGTATATAAGATGGCTTAAAGTGAGTCATAGTTGGGCATGAAACATGACTGCATGTGTTGGCAGTCTGCATGAAGCACTTTACTTGACTATCATCAAAATTCAGGGTTGAAGGATTCGGCTGCCGAACTCTCAAGGTCCCATATTTGTATTTGTTCTGGTTCTGCTCAACAGAAGAAGTAAAACTGGAAACACTGCAGCACACTTCTATTACTTACGTGCAACCCTTCAATAAACAAGATGATGCCACACACTGAAGCGTGCAAAACAAAGACAGGGTTCAGTAACACAAGTGGAAAGAAATATAAAAGACAGCATTTCAGAAATAAGACCTCTGGGGAAAACTCAGGAAAAAGGGAGGAGACTAAATTGTATAATTGAATGTTGTTAGCCTTTTGTCCAGGAATTACAGTGTATTG
Organism: Danio kyathit; assembly: GCA_903798195.1. NCBI lineage: Eukaryota > Metazoa > Chordata > Actinopteri > Cypriniformes > Danionidae > Danio > Danio kyathit. Next base: position 31,643,986 of record LR812530.1, on the reverse strand, counting down.
CAATTGTATTGTAAACAATTAAGATCTTTAAACTGCTCTACAGTTCTAATTAATCTTAGATTGTTTACTCCACATGCCGAACAACATGTAAACCACTGTTTTCCATTTTTAAAAAGGAACAATAATGTCACCACATGGTCATGTTTGTGTGTCTTTTAAGTAATGCTTGCCGTAAATAGCCATTGCTGCTAAACTCTATTTTTTCCCATTGCTTACTTTTCCATGGCATAATGTCTCAGAAGTACAGAGATAGGTTGGGGACTAATTGGACCACATGATCTTAAAAACTGCAGGTGATTTATTCAGAGGTCAGCGCTTTTAATACCCAGAGGAGATAATGGTTTGGAGGATAACTCCTATCAGTTTCTGGCAGACAGCTTTGCACATTTATGTTTGAAAACTGACCCATATCAAATAAAATCTTAATTAGTTCAAGAGGAAAAATAAACCGTCTTTGGTACCGTTTAAATAATTCCAACCCAGGTCTTTGTACTCAGAACCCAAACAATTTATTCACACTGCAGGTGCTCGGAATAATTACCAAGGATGCAGGAAATAACAGGCAGTATCTTAGCATTTACAGAAAGAAAGCATCTGTGATTAACATTGCAGAGCCAGGTGAAGAAAAGGCTATAGTTAAAGAGCAGCCAGTAAAACAGCCATTTATTAGAAAAGCTGGATAAGATAAACCATGTGTGGATTTCAATGATCTGACTGCCAGTGAAAGATAGAGTCATTTTAATTCAGTGCCTTACAAGAGTGAGCTGGTATATCTGATATGCCGTGTTTTAATTTACAAGTGATGTCGCTTTAGTGCAAGTCACTACTACCTTTATAAATGAACTGCACACGTTAAAAGTCAATAAACAAGTGAGATTTCATTATGCTGAAGCCAGACTCGTATTTCAAAGAGGGTGGCTTTTTAAATTCCTCTAGATATGTGCTACTGTGTCTCATTTCACATGAAAGCTCTGAATTAGTTTTAAATTAACCAGTGGCCAGTCCAGTTTAAATACATTATCAGAAAGTCCTTCCTGATTACATTGGAGAATGTGAAGCTTAAGTTAGTGAGTTACTGTTAGTGAGTTTGAGGCAGTGTTTTGATTGTTCTGGTGTGATTTTGAGTAATGTCTCCATTGTTGGTCATTCCTGCTTATGTCATCGTTCATGTAGAAAACTGGGCCATGTAGCATTTTTTTCACATTTTTCTAAGTGGAAAAACATTCAGTGAAAGGAAGTGGAACGGAAGATTAATGAAGTCACTGATTAAACCTACAGTATTACATATCGCTGAATGACTTAATCACCATGGTCAGTATTTTTAAAAGTTTAGAATTTTGCTCAGTTGATCATTAACATAATCTTTGCAAGTTTTACTCTCACAGATGTTTGTCAGCCTGTGAATTAATAGCAACTGCAAAATGTCACTTTTGTCTGTGTTAAAGAGCCCCTATTATGGATTTTTAAAAATGACCTTCCATGCATTGTTTAACACAACACTAAGTGAATGAAAACATCCAGCTGAGGTTTAAATCTGAAAGTGCATCATGTTTAAAACTATTGATTCTCTAACAAAAGAGTCGACTGAGAGTCGAATAAATGAATTGTGTTGGATTTAGATCTTTTTGCCTGAACGTGTTGACAATGATACGGTGCATCACCAAATATGAATTGCCGGATCCGGTAAAACGTGAACGCGCCTTTCCCTTCAGACACTAGCGGAGCACAGGGGATTATGGGACTGATCATGACACGAAGATGACGATCACTGACAGATGAAGATTTGGCTGCGGGGAATAAACAGTTAAAGTTTAGTTTCACAACAAGACCACGGTATAGCCAACCTAGTGCTGTGTTTGTTCCTGTCATTTTTCAGATTTTTGATACAATAACATGCTGCAACGCAGGATTCATCAGCCATTTGCTATTGAAGGAGCAGCAGAGACTATTATGTATGGGACATTTTCAGACTTTGACAGTGACTTTGTCAGTAACTATTACAGTTCATATTGCCAGTTTTTTCTTCCTCCGAATCATAAAATGTAAGTGTGATTAAAATTGTTTGCAAAATAAGTGTTTAATTGTGTGTTGTAACTTGTAATAACTCTGTGCGGCTTGTAGTCACTTATCTATTTTAGATCAGTGCTTGTACTGCATCTCCCAGGTTAAATGTTTATGGGCTCTTCACAAATTGCATCCAAAACCCTATTGAAAACGCATTGCGTGCTTCTTCCTTTACTGATTTAAATGCGTTTCTGAACTCGCAATCCTCTGCTGTTTATCTTTGCTATGGCCACCATCAGCTGTTCCTCACACAGCCGGCGCAATCAATTTTCAAGATGGTTTAACTTTTGCCACTGTGTGGATTAATACTGAATGTGTGTCGTTGTTATTACTTGAGGTTAGGTTTAAGAGTAGAGTAATATGCTGGTGTTTAACTGCATTGCTTTATTGCATTCCTACATTGGGCTCTCAAATACTGTGCTACTTCATAGCCGTGGTGGGCGTTTCTCTCTGTCTTGCGCTGAACCCAGTCGACTAGTCACCACAGACTGGGTCATCGAATCAATCACAGCAGATTAGCCTCGTGCAAAGGAGGGGTTTGGGAAGAAATGAATCGCTGAACGAATCATATGGGAGTCGTTGGGATAATTAGGTAAAAATAAATGCATATTATAAGACAATGAAAGTGTTTTTTGACCTTGCATGCATATCAGCCTGTTGTTGGAGACCCCCAAAACCAAAATTTGACCTTTTATGATGCAAAATAGGAGCTTTTTAAAGTAAATAAAAGGGGGAAACACACACACACACACTCAAAATAAACCCTCAAAATTAGTGTGTTTGTGTCTGTACACTGAGTCTGACGATATCTGATTCCCCGTGGGAAATTACAAATTTACCATGGCATAAAAATAGTATAGTTTCTCACAAAAATCTTAATTTACTTATAATTTTCTCACCCATCAAGTGATTCCAAAACTTTATGAGTTTAATATTAAAGAAAGTTGAAAACCAGTAGCCATTGACATCCAAAGTTATATACTGAAATCAATAGCTACTGATTTCTAACATTTTTCAAAACGTCTTCTGAAAGACACTCACACAAGTTTGGAAATAGTGAAAGGTGATTAAATGATGACAAAATTCTCTTTTTTTCTGTTGAACTTTTATATAACAATAAGTTTTTAAATTTAAAATGTTTCCAACAAAGAAATAGATTGCCTTCTTTCAGCGTGTTGAACACATTTTATTTGGATATTTCTACTGCATGGCAGCTAATTCAAATAGCAGCAGCAAGTGCTCAGCGTGTGCTGGTGTTTTCATGGTAACCAGATACATTGTGAATGGAATTCTGCAAAACTGAAGTGGAAACATTCAATTATCATGCAGTTCAATGAAATAGCTTCTCCTCCCTGCAAATAATATCAGGAATATGAATGTGAAGATTTAATTTTAAAGCAAAACAAAAAGCAAGTAGGTGAAAAAAGATAACTGTAAACATTTATGTTTCATTAGAAGAGGGCAATCTTCTAAAGATGGCACAGCATGCATTGTGGTGTGGTATATATTATATATATTTTTATATATAAAGAGTGCATCCAATTCATCATAAGAGAGAAAAATACTTAAAGAATTGATGCAACAACTAACTGAGCTTTACTGCATAGTCAAAACCATTAAATAATTTATTGTTTATTTTTCATATTTTTTTTTATATTTTTTGTTATGTCGTTTGGAACAAAGTTGGAATATCATTCCAAACCTGTATTTTTCTTTTAATAAAATGTCTTTATTTCATAAATTTCCCCCCAAAATGTCATTCCAAGTTGTGCAGCCCTCAAAGTCTACATTTGATAGACAGAATGGTGAATAGCCTACAGTATTAGATCATGGTCCAATGTTGTGTTCACATCGATGAATGCTGTGCTGAGGTGTGCATCAAGGGCATATGGCAGTTCCAAGGGCAGCATTCACAAGCACTCTTCTGAAATGTAAGATGATGAATGGGGCATCCTTGGTTTCCAAGGACATACTGTATGCACACAACCACCACAAGACCATTAGTACATGTCAAGTGTGCCAGTTGGGACACTGCCACTGTCATGCCATGGTTTTGCAAACAAAGCCATAACGACATTTCATATGAGACCTTACTTACTTACTCCCAGGGCTGTTTATATCGAAGTTGATATTTAGCCACACTCTATTGGTGTTTCGTAACATTTAGTTTTTATGAGGTGAATTTAATTGTTAGCTTAACGCTCAACCCCCAATCTGGAGGACTAGGTCATACACTCATACACTTCGGACAATTTAGCTTACCCAATTCCCCTATAGCGCATGTCTTTGAACTGTGGGGGAAACCAGAGCACCCGGAGGAAATGCCAACTGACCCAGCCAGGGCTCAAACCAGCGACCTTCTTGCTATGAGTCGACAGCACTACCCACTGCGCCACCGTGTCGCCCATGTGAGACTCAAAAAAATATGTTGCTGCTAGTTCAAACTACTTATTTAAAATAAGCTGAAGTTTTTTACCTAATTGTTTTATGTTCAGTCCACTTAAATTTGAAAAAACAATCAAGTTAACTTAATTTGTGTTGCGACAACATAAAGGAATTGTGAGGAAGTGTTAAAGTCTGACTAGTGATTTTATTTAATGCAACTTTGTTTCATTCAGTAAAAGTGTATTGGATGGCTGCCTTTTGTCGTAGGAATCCAAGAAAGATCCAATTAGGAAAATTCAGGCACCATTTCAACCTTAGTCCTCATGCGAACAGATTTTAATAAGTTTTGCATCTGCTAGACACCCACCGATAATCACACATGGTGTTTCTTCAGCCAACAGCAGATCATATAGTGATGGTTATTGCCTTTGTATTTGATCGCTTTCAGGTTATAGTCAATCTTCAGTCATTATCTTCATAAGATATAGGATGTGTGCCAAGTTTCTTGAGCAATTTAACCTTCTGAATATTACACATTCTTGCTTCTTGGACATATCCCATGCAGTCTAATGTGTCTGGAGCAGTCTGCACCATCACTTTCTTTAGGCTTTTACCCAAATCATTGGGAAAGATGTGACTCAAGATCATTTCTTAAATGGTTAGAATCAATCAACAAAATCCAGATGTCTTTTTAGATGTCCCCTGTTTCTTTTAAATCACTTACAAGCATTCACAAACAAATATATTTGTAAAACATTTATTATGGAACTAATAATAACATCATTAAAAAATAGTTTGTCATTGATTTATTTTTTTAATTTAAAGATGAACAGAAAGTCTGAAATCCTCTTTTTCTGAAAGGAATCCAGCCTAAATTAACACCAGACTGTGAAAAGAGGCTTTTTAAACATGGAACACAGAAGACCACCCAGGAAAGATTTAAAAAGCTGATGCTTCATGAAAGGTAACAGCTATTATGTACAAATTACGTCAACTTAGTGCCAAGCAAGGATTACTGTGAGCTGGAAAGATCTGAAAAAGACATTCCCACACAATAAGAAAGGCACAGGCCATTTAACTTTATAGGTAAATTATGTCATGTCATGTCATATATTTGCATCAGAAGGTTCTCTCACCACCCCAAATCCTAATTTAACTCCTGCAATTAAATAATTGAACAAATGAGGCTTAAGCGAATGAAGTAATAGACCTCATAACTGTGGCAACTGTTTGGAATATTCCACTAATACTGTTCACTGGAATCCCTTGGAAACCAAATTTAGTGCAGATGTGATCATTATAGCAAGTGTTATGTGGATTTGTGATGTATTTTCCTAAGGGGTAAGTGATTATTGGGATGCCTCGGGATTTTGACCACAGAGCAGACAGTCAGCTGTGAATTGAAGAGCATATCTCAGGGGAACATGACATAAGCCTGCAATATGATCTGAGCCAGAGGGCACGAGAACCACGTGCCTTTTATAAAGCTGCTTGACACCTCTCTCTAGGTCACTTTCTGCTGAGAGGACACACTAAAGACAATCATAAGCCAAGAATAAGAGCTTGCACTAAATATTTCAGATCTTATAAGTGTGAAAACACATAAATCAATGGCTGTCAAATCAGTGTTTTTATAGAAGATATTATCACAGAACCATATGGCTGTTTAAATTTCCTTCTTCAACACTGAATACTGCTGTTAGGCTGAGTGTCTATTTATTCATTACACTTTACAAAAAGGTTTTGTTTCACTAGCTCAGTTAAAATGAACTATGAAATGAACGATGAATTTGTATTTGTTGACATTAATGCACTGTGTGAACATGAACAATTTAATTTCATGAATGCTGTAAAAATGTAAACTCATCGGCCACTTTATTAGGTACACCTGTCCAAATGCGTTTTAACGCAAATTTACAATCAACCAATCACAGGGCAGCTCAACTCAATGGATTTAGGCATACAGTACATAGTCTAGACGATCTGCTGCATTTCAAACCGAGCATCAGAATGGGGAAGAAAGTTGCTTTAAGTGACTTAAAGACCAGACGGACTGGTCTGAGTATTTCAGAAACTGCTGATCTACTGGGATTTTCAAGCACAACTATCTCTAGGGTTTACAGAGAATTGTCTGAAAAAGAGAAAATATCCAGTGAGCGACAGTTCTGTGGGCGCAAATGCCTTGTTGATGCCAGGGGTCAGAAGAGAATGGCCAGACTGGTTCGAGCTGATAGAAAGGCAACAGTAACTCAAATAACCACTCATACAACTGAGGTATGCAGAAGGGCATCTCTAAACACACAACACGTCGAACCTTGAGGCGGATGGGCTACAGCAGCAGAGGACCACACCGGGTGCCACTTCTGTCAGCTAAGGCTACAATTTGCACAGGCTCACCAAAATTGGTCGATAGAAAATTGGAAAAACGTTGCTTGGTCTGATGAGTCTTGATTTCTGCTGTGACATTCGGATGGTACTGTAGGGTCAGAATTTGGCGTCAACAACATGAAAACATGGAACCACTCTGCCTTGTATCAACGGTTCAGGCTGGTGGTGGTGGATTAATGGTGTGGGGGATATTTTTCTGCCACACTTTGGGCCCATTAGACAATTAAGCATCGTGTCAACACCACAGCCTACCTGAGTATTGTTACTGACCATGTCCATTCCTTTATGACCACAGTGTACCCATCTTCTTATGGCTACTTCCAGCAGGATAATGTGCCATGTCTTAAAGCGTGAATCATCTCAGACTGGTTTCTTGAACATGACATTGAGTTCACTGTACTCAAATGACCTCCACAGTCACCAGAGCTCAATCCAATAGAGCACCTTTGGGATGTGGAGGAACGGGAGAGTCGCATCATGGATGTCCAGCCGACAAATCTGCAGCAACTGCGTGATGCTATCATGTCAATATGGATCAAAATTCCTGAGAAATATTTCCTTGTTGATTCTATGCCACAAAAGATTAAGGCAGTTCTGAAGGCAAAAGAGGGTCCAACCCAGTACTAGTAAGGTGTACCTACTAAAGTGGCCGGTGAGTGTATTGCTCATTGTTAGTCCATGTTAACATTTTTTTTAAATGTCAAAGTTTTACCCATTCTTTTATTTATTTACTTATGTTATTTTTAAAGCCATTTTGCTTTAACTTGAAGTGGCTACAATGATCTCTCAGACTGTCATGAATAGCATCAGCTAGCATTTATTGTTAAAATTTCATGATAAAAACGATCAGAATTTGAAAGCAGATGCTTTTTTATGTCTAATGATTTGTTTTTTGAAGGTCAGAAGTAATGCACAAAAATCACACTGTCATTTTTGGTGGAAAATCACTCGTTGAAAATCACTTGGACTAAAAGTTGAGATTTATGAGTCAATATTGGTTCTTCAAAATCACAACTGACTGGTCTAGTGTTTCCCATCTTAATTCTTTTTTGTATTCAGTATTTTACTCTGGGTAGTTCAGTACAGGTCTGCAGACAGTCTTTCTAAAGTGATAAATCTTTATTCATATGTCAAAAATCCAAACTGTGAAATGTTGTTTTCCCTTTGCATGTTTTCCCTTAAACATGCTTAAGGCTTGTTTGCATAATAAAGTGCAGTGAAATATCTACTGATCACTGAAGATATGAGGACGTATCAAAGGTGTGATAATTTTAAGCCAGTCTGATATCATGAGTCCTGTGAAGGGACATCTAGCAGGAAGTGTATTACAGTGTATTCAGACTTCCCCATGCATGATTATCTCTTTAGATTTATCATGCAAATCACAATTCGCCAGAAAACCACAGTCCCTCTGTGCACCAAATAATCTGTTTTGCACTGCGATTATCAGTTTAGAGGCCATGTGGCTTGGACAGCGTACAGCTGTTATTCAGAGGTAGTGTGAAAGCATTCGTTTTTCCCATTACCCTTTTAAGGCTGACATACAGGCACACGCATAAATGCAGTGATACGTCAGCTCCAAGTCGCCCACAAGATAATTTGCCATGAAAGTCTCCAATCTCATACAATTTCCATATACTTGTCCAACAAGATGAGAAATTGATACAATTACATAAACCGTTGAACCTGCAAAAACTTTTATTTTCATCCAGCTGAGATAAATTATGAGATAAAAATGCCAGTTCTGAACAATTAAACCAGTGATTTGTTTTGTAACAGCAGTCATTTACAGCTGCGTTAATAAGTTAACTACACTGTAAAAAAAATCCACTACTTTAATTTTTTCCCTTGTGTATTTATGCTTTTGAATTGCATTATAGGAGCTTGATCTTTTTCCCAACAACTTTTAACCTTGAAAAGTTTGAAAAAGTGACATTTATTGACATTTTTAATAGTTCAAAGCAGAGATGCCCAAAGTAGGGCCATTTTAACCTTTGATCTGCCCGACCATCCTATCTAAGAAGAGAGTGAGAATGATGGAGAGGGTTGGGGCGAATGCCTTTAAAAAAGATTGTCATTTCTAATTTGTCGTAACCTTTTGTTTGTTTGTTTTATTGCTGAGCTACAAAAAAGCAAACTGAAATGAAATGTTTCACTTAAATGTTGTAAATGAATCTGATTTGTTAAAATGTACAGTAAATAATGTCACTTGATGGATAGAGGACTATGCAGAAGACATCAGTGAACAAATCAAAGCAAAAACTAAATAAATAAAATGTAATGTAGCTGTATTATAGGGATAATCTTATCGATCAGCCGAAGATCGGTATCGGCCGATAATCACATTTCACGACTCGATTGGTACTCGCTGATCTGGGGTGCTTTTCTGAAAACCATCGGTAGCCAACTATGGTCGCAAGTTAGATTGTTACATACATAGTTTGTTGATTTGGTGTTTCCCAAATCCATCGTTCCAAAGAACATTCGCAAACTGCGTCACAAACTTGCACGCTTGCAACTACACCTCTAGAGCTGCAGTTAGAAGCATAGTTCCTGGTTGTGTTCTATTTCCAGTTATCCACCCTACGCTCTATTCATTTAGAACATTCTAACATTTAAACTTGGAATGATTTAAAGAAAAAAAAAAAACATTAAGGTCACCTCTCTTACATGTAATTTGCTTTTAAAGTATCTTTTGTTAAGTTATTTATTACGAAATGTATCTGTACTGTATATGCAACACAATCTCACGCCAATTCGTAACTTTTTGATTTAGTGGCTAATTCGTATGAATTTGTAAGATCTAATTTGTACAAATTAGTACGATTTGCTCATCACCCAATGATGGTCGGGGTTAGGGGTGGGGTTGAGTGCCACGCCTCCTTTTTAAAATCGTACATTTTTGTACGACTGAACTTACTGAATTAACCACTAAACTGACAAAACGTAAAATACTTACGTTTCCTCGTGAGATCAGGCTGGTTTATGACATGCGGGTTAGAAGATTTCTGCAGTGGTTTGAATGTGTCAAATTGTAAAAGTACACATTTACAATAAGTAAAATAAATAAAAAAAATTAATAAACAAGATCCTACTTAATAATAATAATAATTATTATTATTATTAAGCAGGATTTTTCTTCATTTCTTAATAAATAGCCTACTGTAAATTACAACCAATAACCCGATTCATATGATTTATATATGAGATTAAAATATGTGTTAGCCAAGTGGTTTTATGTTTTAGAAAAGAATATGGAATACTGTAATAATATTTGTAAAGGAAACATTGGCCCTATATGTTCTGTTTACATATATTTCAATTAATATGGAAAATGAGTGCATGTTTTTACCAAAACTAATATTGGATTAGAAAACAGTATAATTTGCACACACAAAAAGTATAATTTTTAAGAAGTTGTTACTCCACCTCGTTTAGAACATCCTTATGGACGTTTTAAGTTATAACTAACATGGTTAAAATGATAGTCTGTGACAGAGAATCTACGATTTTGAGAAACACTAGTCACTACATCATTCTTTTCTCAAACAATGCATCATACTATGATAGTTCAGCCCCGAGTTATGTCGTTGTTTGGGAAACGCACCCATGGCCGATAACGATCTCATAAACCGATCGCAAGTGTTTGTTTAAGAGTTTACAACCCGGGTTATTCATCCACAGCGCTACAACACGTAAGCAATGTTTCCAAATTGCATTGTCAGTAATTTTTCTTATCATATCTGTTTTATCTACAGTATCCAGAATCTTGCGCATCCCTACTGTATTAGTTAATGTAAAGCATTGTTTTCTAGTTGTTTTAAAATAGTATTAAATAAATTAGGAAATTTCTCATGGCATGTATACTGTATTTACGTTCGGCCCACTAGCCTCAATCAAGTTTGGTTTTTGGCCTTTCATAAGAAAAATGTTTGGGCACCCCTGGTTTAAAGTAGTATATTGTCTGGCTTGGTGTCATATATTACTGTACAAAAACATTGAAATAAACTGCCAGTACATTTTCTGTTATTTTACAGACTTATTTCTTTATATATTATTTCCTACACATTATTATATTATTTCAAACTACTAAAATGTCAATAAAAAGTCACCTTGTTTTACTGTACAGTTGAATTGTCAACATCAAAAGTCGACAGAGCAGAGATCAAGGTCCCATAATGCAATTCACAACCGTAAATTAACATTTGTAATAAACATTTGTGAATCACAAAATACAATAAGTGTTAACGAACAGATATTTCATACAGTGTACAGAGAACACAATCATAGCATCATCATAATTGTTTATTCCTTCTTATTTTTTCTGCACTGATTCTCAAAGGACAAGAGGCCACACAACGGCTCCATGCACAGACTCTATTTGTCTATCTCGGATCAGGCATCAAGGCCATATATCATCTCTGAGTTCCTGCTGCCTTAATGGCTCCAGCACCTGAGAGAAAACCCTCTGCGGCAATGCCCTCCCTTTCTGAACACTTACAAAAACAAAACCACTCAGCACGCAGCACCTGGAGTCAGCATGGAGCTATAACTCTCCTAAGAGACACCCTGCCCTATCCTGTGTTCCCTGCCCCGGGCTTGCACTGCAGCATCATCCCAGCTCACAGTTTTCCTCTTTCCGCTCCTCCCGGACACTACACATAACTCTAATTATTGGCCCACCCTGCTGATCCCCATAAGTTCAGCTGCAACACCTTCAAGGACTTCCTCTCCATTCAAAACAAGCACGAAAGCTGACACGTTAGTGCTCTGATCTGTGGGAAACGAGAAACTCACAGCATGGGCCACAGAGATAGGATTATGGTCAAATTATGAAGTGTGAGTGTGTGCATAGATGTGTTAATGTGTATTACTGAAGCCATCAGCCAAATGTCTTCCAGAAAGCCCTGAGAGATTGCCAAGGGCAAATATAGAGGCTCTTAAGAAATAGCAAGAAGGGACGTTTGCCTCATGGGAATGTTATATGCACGTTTATTGATGCTTTAAGTAGAATTTATTTTGGAATGTAACATGTAAAATGTACTTAATTTTTTACAGATATCACAGAAAAAGGTGTCCACAGTGTCCTAACCAAATGCAAAGTGATGAAGCTACACACAATAATAGGTATGTAAATCTTCGTGTCAGTTCCTAATTCAGTTTTTGGTCACGTTTTTGGAGGTTTTGAAGAAAGGGCATGTGGTTAAAGTGATGGAGGTGTCTAAAGTCTGGCAGAATTGGGAAAACTGAAAATCACCCACAGCACCTCTAAGGTCAAACACAATTTATTTTCACATTTCATTGCTGGGAAACAGATTTCATAGTTGATAAAAGTTTGCAAGTGCACTAAGGTGACTTGAGAGCAGAAACAATAAAGTGCATTTATATACATTATGCTATCATTTTCTTGGGTCTTTTATTAATCCTGTTTTGATTTTTGAGCTGTCAGAAATGTATTTTTATATATACAGAGCCAGCGAACTAAGCTGCTGCTTAGGGCCCCGCCGCCACTAGGGGGCCCCCACAACCCGCTGGTGGTGCAAGCCGTTTCCTTGCTAAAATCATTTTTATTTGCATTTTACAAATTATTTGACAGTGCTTTAGTGCTTAACTATTTATAAATTTTCACTAAAACGAAAATAAATAAATAAATCCCAATTTTATTAAAGTTGAAATTGTTTTCGTGTGAAGGTCATGTGATCAACAGGAAGCTCGCAGCATCTCATTTCTCATATGCGTTCTGTGTTCTCGCGGTTCAAAATTGTTCTTCCAAGGTAACCTGCAAGACCGACTGGTCGCCACAAGAACGCAAATCTGTGCACAGACACAACCATGGTCTTTGCTTCATTGCCTGCCCCATTATATACCTGATTTATTTGGAAATTGGACCACAAAAATGAAATGAAACTAACGTTATCCTTCAGGCGTAGAAAAACTGAGGGGAAAAATTATATCATAAATCTGTATAAAATAATGAAATCATAATCTAGTAGCACATTTATAGGGAAGGTAATAATATTGTGCTTGGGTATCAACATTAACCCAGTATTTGTTGCTTCCCATTTTCTTATGTTATTTATATGAATATTTTTCATATTTACTTTATGTTATTTGCTTGTTGATTTTATTATTTCTGGATCAATTTTTGAATTAATGTTAATTGTTTTGTTGTTGTTGTTGTTTTGAGTTTTTAATGAGCCCAGAATGTATATCTAAGTAATGCATTTTCACTTTTGGCTAATTATTGTTCAGTTACGTTTTATTGCAGGGTTTTTGTTTTTGGAATTAATAAAAAAAAAAAAACCCAACCTAGAATCTTTAGCTATAGAATCTTCAATCTGTTTGCTAAATGAATAGAATGTGTTTTAAACACTCCAGAGAGACGCAAAGTAAGAATCACTGGTCCTTTTATTAAAGATTGTTTAATTCTTCATTTTTGAAGCTGCTAGTTGACAAAAACATTGCTGTTTTAAAATGTACAAATCATTCAGAAAGTTATTAAGTAGAAGAAATCAAGCTTTGCTTTTCTGTTTCATTGATTGTATTTAATAAGCAATATAATCATTGTGGGCCGGTTTGCAATGGCAATACTCCACTATTAAGAGCAAGGTAAGGCCCCAAAATTATTCTGCTTAGGGCCTCCAAATGTACAGGGCCGGCCCTGTATATATGTATATATATATATATATATATATATATATATATATATATATATATATATATATATATATATATATATATATATATATATATATATATATATATATATATATATATATATGTGTGTGTGTGTGTGTGTGTGTGTGTGTGTGTGTGTGTGTGTATATATATATATATATTTATTTATTTTATTTTTTTGTGGATATTTTATAATATTAAAATGCAGAACACACATAAAACTTCAAAACCTTTATGTGCTGTAAAGTTTGTGTACCAAACATCTGTTATGTTTAAAAGATTTTCCTTTTCAGATTTTTGTGTGATTTTAATAATGTGATTTAAATGATATACCAGAACAGCAGGCGCGAATGGCACTCTTGAGAGAAATTTGAGATTTCAAAAAGCATGCACAGCGGCCTCTGGTGGATTCGCCAGAACAAAAACTGCAAAAAACGTAGCTCCTGGGACGTATTTGGCACTCTGCAGAAATGTATATAGTGGTACGTTTTCCGAATGAGCCTGGGTTGCGTATAACTGATGACCTGCATTTTTATTTTTGAATGAACTGCATCTTTAAGGGAGAAAAATGATATTGCAACACAGAAAGGCCAAAGTTTATCAGCACTATTGTGTTTCACTTGCACTTGCAGAAATGACAAGATGGACAAACACAGGGTCATCACACAGTGTCCTTACTGTATGTACCATCAGCACATAACATGAGTATTTAATTCACATTCTTTAAGAAAATACACCCTGCACCTCTGAAGTATAGTTTTAATTGCCTTACACCTATGGAGAATACAGAGGGATGGAGCTACTGCTGATTCATTACTGATGCTCAGTGGTTGCACAGTGACCTTGTGATCCAGTCCCTTACTGAGTGTTTCGCAAGGCATTGGGAAATTCACACATCTTAGTTAACAAAATATACTCCTCAAATGTTGCAGTAAGCAAACAGTATGCCAGGAAAACAGCACAAACAGTGAGAACATAAAAATAAGGTTTGCAAATAAATACAAACGCTCACAAAAATCCTTCATTAAGCCATGTTTTAGAGTTTACCATAATAATTGAATCATTGTCTTCTACATGAAAATGTAAATTCAATTTAACCAAGTGCTTAAATTAGAATGTTATAAACTGTTTTAAACTATTTAAAGTATGTAAATTATACATTTTAAAAAGTAATGCATTCAAATTTTAGCCTGAAGTGTTATTAAATGTATACTATTGTTAGTTCTTGTAATATTTTAATAATAGTTATTATAATGTCTATTATAATAGTGGTCTGGAATTCTTGATTCTGGTTGGTCAATCATGACATTCCAAGGTATGTTATTTTCTGATAACAACTGATTAAACTAATAATGCAGCCTCATTCGGGAACTATAAATGATCTGGACCATTAGTGAAAATGTTCAATCTGCAACAACAACCGGCTGGATGTACATTATTTGTTAATAATACAAATCTAAAAAAGCATAACATGCAATGCCATAAAAACATGCTATAATCTGACTACTAATCTGAATGCTCTCATACCAATGTTTTAAAGGGGATCTATTGTGCCAAAATCCCTTTTTTTAAACGTGTTTTTTTTAAACACAGTTCTGTGGCAACAGTCTTTTTACGTATATAACCAGCTTCTAATGGCAAACATTTATTAATTGTATTTTTTATAATCAAAAATAAAAAACACTTTGATTGACAGGATTGATATTCTTTCTTTGTACATGATGACCTCTCCCTCATTAGCATAGTCTTGTTTATGAACAGTGTTGTGCAAGTTACTTCCAAACTGTAATACATTACAGATTACTTGTTACTGTTATTTAAAAGTAATCCCTTACATTACAATATTACTGTCTTAAAATTGTAATATGTTACATTACTCATATTACTTTTTAGTTACTGTCACCAAAATAACTACTGAATTAGAACTTAACATTCTAAAATGACCAAATGTACTGCAGAGCATTTTACATCCAGTAGAAAGCGATATATGATGTAGCAGAATGATTGTAACCTATGCAGGCTACTAACAATACAGTATATAATTGGCAACGTGAAGGCTCAAGACAATGCAAGAAAGGATGACAATCAGATTCATAAATGATCTGCTGAAAGTATGGTAGAGGTAAAGTGGTTATCTGGCAATATCTGTGAATAGCTTTACTATATTCATATTATCACATACACAACAGGTCTATACAGTATGTAAACTCCAATGCCATGACAAGATGCAGATTTATTTTCTCTTCTTATTGTTGCCATTAATGTATTCACTTTAAATTCAAGTGGCTCACAACACAAAACTGTTATGCACAAAGTGAGCATTATGAACATAGCTTTCTCAATATAATGCTCGTTCACCGATTTCCTCTGTTTGTGGACAAAACTGCTTGCGAGCTCTCAAATATACTGTACGCTGCTTGCGTGGAAATTTTCTCACGTTCTCTTAAATATGCACTGCTCACTCACAAATTTTCTTGCGCGCTCTCAGTACACTGCTCGCTCAGTGAGATTATATGCAGACTCACAATTTGTGTCTTGTGTTCCCTCTTCTATTCGTGCTTTTTGATATGATTTATATTGGTGCACTATTTATTAACAATAACCAAAATGCTAAAATAAAGACTTGATGAGACTATGATGAGATATTTCCAGTTTTAAACACTTAAAGACACAGAGAATAAACGTTGGATGTAAAGAATACGTTTTATTTTAAAAACATCTAAAAGGTGCACCATACTAATCAAATAAAAAACATTTAAACTAAAATATAACAAACACAAGCCGAATTCTAACTGTGATAGAAAACAGGGAAAAGCTTGATAAGGTAATATAGCCTACTGTACTATTCACTTTTTAAATAAATCTCACTATCAATCTCATTTTATCATGGCAACTAAAATAAAGTGAACTAGTCTCTGCTGTCTTCCACATTGTTGATGAGATTGTGAAGGACATTTACCCTGTCATCCTCTTCATTTTGAGGAGAAGCTGTTCCACAGGGACCCTGAACACACATATTGGCATGTTCTATACATTTTGAACAGTACTATAGTAAAGTACTTCAATTAATCAGTTGTGGTAATACTATAGTTGCTATGGTAACGAAACAAGTGTTATATAAACAAATGACCCAATGCTGTAGTTTTATTTTACAATATAGTGTATATTATACTACAATTCACCACACTTCACTGTAGTAAAACTACACTTTGTATTTCATTTTATGAGTTCTTAATACTACAGTATGCTGAAGCATTCATTAACAAGTTAATAATAAATAATACTAGCCAAAAGCATAGGCAGTGTACCTAACACTCAAAAACACTAGTATTTATTATAGAATGTACCTTAACCTGTAGGTAAATAGTATAGCAATATATAAACCATATCAACATTCTTGGGATAACAATTTAACAGGAGGATCTCTGGAGAGCAAAAGTACGAAAAGAGGAGGCACAAATTGAGGCACAAATTGTGACACGAGGCACAAATTGTGACTCTGCATCATCTGACGGAGTGAGAGCAGATCATTCGCACGTGAACAGCCCAGCCAGTGTTTTGAGTGCAGAGGAGACCGGCACGTTCACTCGCTCGTATTACATGAACGCACTTACGACATTTGTCAGTGAAATAACGCCATATGCACAGACGTCCATCTCGCGAATCTACTATCTTCTGCCATTTTTATCTATTTGCCGCTTTTCTGCTGCACGTTAGGGCTTAACGTTACTGCGAACCGGGCTGAGCCAATAGTCCCGGACCTCGAACTCAGAGGCTGAAATCATTCCGCGTTCAAAGTAAAAAGTTCCAATAGCCAGAGGGAGATTAATGACAACACACACGTATGTTCACTCACCACAAATAGGAAATAGAACTGCGATATTTTTTATTTGTTGATGTCATGCGAGCGAAAAGTTTGTTGTAACGCAGGCGTTACTGAACATGTACCGAGTAAAATATTACTGAAAATGTATTAGTAATGCCTTACACTACTGCGTTACAGGAAAATGTAATACGTTACTGTAATACATTAATTTTGTCCCAACACTGCTTATTAATCTGCCACTATGCTGACACACAGGTGTTTTCAGCTTAATCTCAATTGAATTCAAAGTGACAGTCACCAACATGCCACAATTTGGATCAAAGCCTAAATGGGGCATTTTGAAAGGGTTATAAAACATTATTTTTGTGGTATTTTGAGCTGAAACTTCACATACAGTATAGAGACATCACAGACTTGTTTTACATCTTTTAAAAAGGGGTATAATAGGTCCTCTTTAAAGGGCCATGAAACCCTCTGTCTCAGCAGGGTGTTGTCACACCTCTAGTTTGAAAAAAGTCAGGAAAGTTGGGCGTGTCCAGCTCTGGGAGTGTGGGAGTGTCGGGGGAGGGAAAGAGGGTAAGATTTGCATAGAAGGGAGTTTCCATTTGGCCATGTGCTGATCACAGGCAAAAGAAACACACAGAGGCTGATTTGATACCGCACGGCGTATGGGAGAAAAAAAAAATCCTCCGCATTTCTCTGTAACTTATGTACTCGGTAGGTAGCGTCAGAAAGCCGTGTGTGTATAGACTATCCTGTCACAAAATGCGGCGAAAATCCTGCACGACGGGAATAGTTTGTGTTTATATGTTTACACTCGGAGAGCAGCATTAGCGGATCTTTCAGTCTATAATATTGTACTGTAATATTGCAGTGATATTAACATACTTTAAACTTAGTAACTAAATCATTTTGACTGAGGTATGTCTTTAAAAACTGAAAGAGCATTGCTGACAATACGACAATACAGTTCTGTCGCGTGTCGCGTGCACTGTAATCCACACATGAGTCCAGCAGCTCTCTCATAGAGGGAAAATGAAAACAAAACCTTGTTGCAGCACACCGATGTCTCCAAATTTTTGTTCTTTCACTTGTTTTAGCAACACAACATGGCGTCTCTCTGCCATCTGTGCAGTGTAAACAGTCTCCGGAGCTATCATGCATATTAATGAAGTTTCACGTCATACACAATAGAGCGCGCTGATTGGTTTGAAGCACGTCTTTCTCATGAATTAATGCCGCACACTCAGATACGTCAGAATGTTCTCGAAAAGACAGACAGCCACTCTCCTGGCTGGATTTACACCTATGTATCTCATGGCCGTGACGTAGCTTCAAAAATTCGTTTCAAACCGGAAGATCGAATTTGCTCAAAATAACGCAAAAACAACCAATTTTCGTGGTGTTTTGTGACCCTTTAAGAGCTAATTTAATCTCACTACCCAATGTTTTGAATATCAATCGATATGGCTTGGATACCAGCACATTTTTTAAATCAATATTGAATTTCTGATCCTTTGTTTTTGAACTAATAAATTTGTTTGGTTGTGCCCCCCGTTATACCATAAAGGTATCACGTATTAAATGTAATATTTCAGTGATGCTGCTTTGTGGGAACAATATATATTCAGCAGCTGGAGTAGGGTCTGAAATTAACTTTTCTATTAGGAAGCAATATTTGATTTCCGGGGGCATTTTTACCAGCAGAGGGGGAGTTTTTATAATTACCTTTATAATTAAATGTGCAGTATCTCTCCTGTCGTTCATGTCAAATATTAATATTTAGCCAATTACTTCCAATTACACTCAGAATCCTATAAACTATTACCAAGAAAATGTTATTAACAAACTGTTTAAAACTATATAATGTTTTTACAATAATAAAACAGGATGTAGGCTGCAATATTATGTCAGAAATCATTATTGCTTTTGATATTATGATAGTGATTAGCAGGCTAATGTTGAATAATCAAATTCATTTTAAAAAGTTTGTCTGTGGAAACAGCACATCTTATTCTGACTACTCAGAAAAAGACTTTATTTTAGAGTGGCTTAAACACTTTCGCAGAAATTCCTTTTAAAATCACAGACACTACAATTATGGATATTCAGCAAGAAAAATAAGTATTGAACACATCACCATTTTTCTCTGAAAACATATTTCTAAAGGTGCTGTTGACTTGAAATTTTCCCCAGATGTTGGTAACAACCAAAGAAAATAAATCTAATTAGTTTACAAATTAAGTTAATAAAATGAAGTGATGCAGGGAAAAAGTATTGAACACATGAAGAAAGGGAGGTGTAGAAAGGCAGTGAAAGCCCAGACAGCAGCTGAAATGTCTCAGAAATTAATCAGCAACCATCTGCCCTTCATCATTGTAAATTAATATTAGCTGCTTCGGTCCAACATCTACATTAGCAGGATGATGAAGATGAAACCAGGTTGGACATTTCAGCAAGACAATGATCCAAAACACAGCCAAGGAAACTCTTAAATGCTTTCAGAAAAAGACAGTCAAGCTGTAGAATGGCCCAGCCAGTTAACTGACTTGAATCCAGTAGAAAATACAAATTAAAGATCAGATTTGATAGACGAGACCCACAGAATCATCAAGATTTTTCTGGTTCAATTCCATGTCAACAGCTACTTTAGAAATATGTTCATTAGTGATTTTGCAAGAGCACAGAATTAAGTCACTGAGATAAAAAATGGGCCAGTCAGGTATTCTTCCAAAAAAATGTTTCCAAAAAACAAAAATAAATTAATGCTGGTCTGGAAAAGTATTTTCTGGATTGACAGAAATTATTTAATAATAATAATTATAATAATTATAACAATAATATAATTATTTAAATTGAAAAATGCAAACACAAGCATTCATCTCAGATTCATATTTTAATACAAACTGCTGTGCAGTTTTCTCACAAAATAATCACAATATCAATAACACAATGTAGGAAATAATTATTTTCAGACACAACAATGCCTTTGAAAACTTTACAGCAGGTATGTGGAACAAGGTGCTAAGTGAATTATCAGTTTGCTGTTTTTTTTTTTCACTTTTCAATAGCTATGCAAAGACTGAAGAGAAAAATAAAAATGAGGATATGAATAAGCACATATCCACAAAGCCCATACAGAATTACGACTGCACTGATATTGAATATCAGTATGGTTGCTTCCCTTCTAAAATGTTATACTGTTTGTCTAGTTTTCAGAAGTAAATATTTCGAAACCAGTTCACCATTCAACTCCAGGGAACAGATTTGAAGTCTGTCAGCTTCTCACATATGGTATTTTGTCATCAAGCAACAGATCATATCCTGTTTTTGCTTTTCTTTGTGTTTGTTGTCAAACAACTAGGGGTAGATCAGCTGATGACGTTGTTGATTATCCTTTAATCCATAATGCCTGTCCAACATCGAAACCGATGTTGTGAATACATGAAAACATCACGATTTTGGACAACATTGCAGAACTTTGGGGTTTAAATCTCGTGAATCACATCTGCTCATTATTTTAAACATCTGCTTGTAATTGCTGTCCTGACTTTTTTTTTTTTTTATTATTAATTTGAGTTTTATTTCCTTTGCAACCAAAAGCTGATAGATAAAAGATAAAATAATTATTTTTAGAAAGTAGATAGTATTATTTATTTATTTTTTTAAATGTAGGTAATATTTATTGAAAATCCACAGGGCCTCATACAACCATGCATTCCTGTGTGTAATTAAAGCAGAATGTCTGTAAAATGTAAATGTAAAGTTAGTATACCCATTGATTAAGATTTATTTGAAGTCTATGAAGGTTAATATCCATGCTGCACATGTTTCACATTCTATTTCTGTGCTCAATGTCAGTAAAGATAATACTTAATTATTAAGGCCTTTATTAACGGGTCTCTCTGACCTCTAATGCCTCATTTGTTGATCTTTGTAATCCCTGTTCTCTCATCTGTCTCTTGCCGTTGTACCGCCCTTCCCTCAAAGGCTTAGTCATGCTCTGAAGAACATTCCTGAGTTGTCCAAGTGGCCAAGTGCAAAATCTCAGTGAAACAAAATGCTTTTATATGATAACAGTCATTGACTTGCAATAAAAGCAACAGCACACATTTTTATGGGTAGCTATTATTTCAAAGACGTTGAAGGGCTTCTTTGACTTTTAAAGGTAATAAAAAGAAGAAATAAATACAGTAGGGCTGCATGATATTGGAGAAATCTAGCATTGCTATATTTTATTTTTTTTGTGATATATATTGCAATATGAATACAGTTTCACCAGAAACTTAACACCTCTTATTAGGATGTACCGGGGTGCAGATGTACAAAACAGTGACAAGCGATAAATTCAGTTAAAGCCAAAAAATTGTGGATGCCCTGCAAAAACAAAACTCTTTTTTTTTTTTTTACAAAATTATATACAAATTTTACAGAGTCAATGTGTGTTCTGGCTATGCCAATAGTTAGGCCCAAACACAACAACTATCCACACAAGGGAAAACCTCCTAAAATGGCTGAAATGCAAGAGCCATTTTTATAGAGTTTGGCTCCACCCATTTTTTTAGAATATATCAAGGCAAAAGTATTCTAAGAGACAACACACATAACATGCAACATATACAGTATATCTCACAAATATCTGCAAAAGTGTCTGATAAATACAGTGTGTTACATCAAAATCAATGGCTTCCTTGATTTATCTCCATGATGTCATTGAAAATGGTAGAACCCTGATCATTGGGGAAATGGAAACTTTAAAATGGCCATTTTTCGTGCATACAGGTTTTGTAAGTAATGTAAATAGGACAGTTTTATTTGTTTCTTAGTTTAAATCATGAAAAATCAACTATTATGTTTGCAACAAAGTTTGATGTGATTCTTTTTAAATGTTAAATCAAATAATGCAATGTTAAGCTTAATCAAACTATTGTATATAAGGAATAAAAAATAAACAAACAGCAAAAAAGATTTTTTAGAAATAAATGGAACATTTCTAATCACGCAAAACAGTCAAGCATCCACACAAACAGTACATTTGATGTTTTTCAGCCGGTATCTAAATTGTGTGTATGCGGAAACTGTTTGAGTTGATGCATGCTCACAAACTTTCCTAAATAAAAGTCATAGTCACAGCCTATCTGTGGCACCTCTATTTGGAAAGAATTTATAATGTTAGATCGATTGGGATGATTCTGCAGTGGGAGTGCATCTCCATAAAATCTAATAAACAATCTATAAACTTTTTGAGGTCCACATTTTCGATGTGGTCTGTGCTATTTGCAATGCATTTCTGTATTTGCATGTGTTGTGAGTATTTTTATGCCTAACAATCTTTGTTAACACTTTATTTTGATGGTTCATTTGAGTATTAGTAGACTGTCTACTTAATATCTGTTGATACTGACATTTAACAGTCCTTCAACAGACATTTAACTGACTATAAGAAACTTCGCAAGTACATGTCAACTTACCCTAACCCCAACTTAACAGTCTACTTATAATCTATTGATAACTAATTGACATGTAGATGCAGTGTAACTTATATTCAACAAACAGACCATCGAAATAAAGTGTGACCCAATTTTTAAATACAAAAAAAAAAAGAAACAACTGAAAAAGTGTTTTACCGTTTTCTGAGTCTAATGGTATTCAAGTACAGTAACTGAATGATAAAAATAAAAATAACTCCATAAAATTAATCATTGTGAAAGTCACAAATAGTACAATTTCTTATGTCTGAATGCTTTTAAGATCATTATACATTAAGATCAATCAGGTATCAAAAACACATGCAAATGATAAATTAATACAAACTCAACATTGCATATCCTGCGATGTGACTATTGTGAAGATTCACTTTGAAAAATCGATGCTGAAACGATATATTGTGCAGCCCTAAAATACAGCATATGTTCACTTCTTCATTTGTATTTGCTTGAATAACCTGTGAACATTTATTTTTCCTAAATTACATTTTAAAGGGCACCTATAATATAAATCATCTTTTGTAAGCTGTTTGGACAGGATTGTGTGTAGGTATAGTGTTTCCACAGTCATATTGGGGTGGTATAAAGACAATAAGCCTCTTTTTTTAAATTTTCCGACATAAAAAATAGGATCCAAATCTCTCCCATTTTGAGGCCCACCGCAATGTGACGTAGGAGTGCAGTTTTCCCGCCCACCGAATTGATTGACAGCTGCGTATTAACATATATCTGAAGTAACGCATATAATCATATCATCAAGACAGGGCGTGCGCAAAGCAACCTGGATTAAAAGATCTGTTCAGCTCTCTGTGATCATCAATCATCATCAAATGTGATCAAGAATGAGTTTTACAAGTTTAAAACGTTTTTAAAACAGCGCATGATGCAATAGAGACAATAAAATCGCTGTACTTCATCGCCACAGCCATGTGTCAGTACAATTATAAAAGAAGACGGTTCAATTCCGGTTTGCGAACGTCAAATCAGGTTTATTTGTACATTAACATAACAGATATTCATACAGCAGTGGATATTAACGTGTATACTGTCACATTTGCTGTGCATAAACAGTGCAAAGTTAAACGTGCATGCTGTGTGTGTGTCTGTGTGTGCGTGAACTTTGTAACGACATTGTGTGTGACTCACTGAAAGGCTTGAATTAACTCCACAACAAATACATCAAATAAGCATTGGGAAAGTTCTTACTGTAGTATTTCTCACAAACGTTACGTGAAATCTGCTTCCTTCATGTCTGTCACTGTGCTGTTTATCTGATGCAGCCGAGGCAGAGATTGAGGCACACTCTGACAGGCACATGGGAACAGTGGGCGGGGAGAACTAGCATTAAAGGCACAGGCAACAAAACAGCTACATTGTGTTCAGAGCAGATAATCCAATATTCTGAAAGGTATAATAAATAATCTGATAGGTGCTTTGAGCTGAAACTTTACAGACACATTTTGGAGACACAAAAGACTTATCTTAACTCCTTAAAAGGGGTAAAATAGGTGATTTTAATGTTTTTATTTATTTAATTTTTGCATACCGTCTTTTTTTAGTCAGTTTTAATGATAAAATTTTTTTTTTTTTTTTTAAATCATGACGTTATTATTATTCATGTAGTTACCTTGGATTTCATATTAAAATGTTACTTGATATATCTTACATTATTATTTCATGATTATTTTAAGATTGTGCCAGACAGATAGTGTTTATTTTTTGGCAGGTAATACATGCCTTAGGAAAGCTTAAACATTTCCTCGCTGTCTTTTTTGTTTGATTAATGAAAAACTACACGAGATTTAGACAGAGCAGTACACACTGTAATCTCTCACCCTGGAGTAACATTTATCATTCATCATGTTAAAACACCAGGAAAAAACAGGCACAAGAAAGAACCATTAAAACATCAATCATTTAGCAGTTGTGTTTTACACTGCCAAAGCCCTGACAAAGCACAAAATCCAAAGCTTTCATGTAAACTTCTCTGGGTAACATTGCAAACCTCAAGTGGATATGAGAATAATCAAGAGAATAATATAGACTCAAAGTCTTTTTCATCTAAAATGGGGACAAATTTATAGATCAACAGATAAGAAGTCTCAAATGTTTCTGGAGTTGCATAACTATGTTTGCAGAAGGAAAGACTTAAGAGTTATGGGAAGGAGCTGGTCATTTTGGCAAGCGTGCCAAGTTTCCTGTACAGTTTGACGGGATAAATACGGAAGGGATCTGAGCAGCACTGATTGCTCCACAAAAAGTCATTAGCGCAGATGTGTGCATTAAAACTAGCTAGGTGCCGCGTGAGTGATGGCGGTGTCAACCATCTATAATGGCCTGACCTTGTAGAAGCTCATTCACCTCGCTTCGCAAGACAGATACTGTCGGGTAACACGGGGTGATGGAAGTCTGCTGTTCTGTGACCCTCTAATATCAGAGAAAGCCACATTTCGCTGCTGTCCTCTTCAAGGGGAAACCCTGACACATTTACAGTGCTCAGATCAATGGTGTAACAGAAGGAATCTGCGGTCCTGTAAATAGTGATCGATATCAACCTAGAGGCGCAGGTCATAATTAATGCAGCAGAACAATGGATTTTTCATGAAAGTTCATACATTTAGTATAAGGTAGATAAGATGCCCGACTTGTTGGGGTCATTGGAAAGGTATTTACAAGCATGCACATAAGAGCAAGGGGCCTCATAAACTCAACCAGCTGTCTTGGGTTTGTCAGTAAGCTGCTGCCATTAACAGGTCTTCAGTGAACCTACCTGATTCATTTCCATTTCCAACATCTACTGTAAAGCAGAGGTGGAATTCTTCTAGCAATTCTGAATGATTCTCAAAAGTACTTAATTGATTCTGTATTGGGCTATGCGGTGGCGTAGTGGGTAGCACTTTCACCTCACAGCAAGAAAGTCGCTGGTTGGAGCCTCGGCTGGGTCAGTTGGCATTTCTGTGTGGAGTTTGCATGTTCTCCCCGCGTTTGCGTGGATTTCCTCCGGGATCTCCGGTTTCCCCCACAAGTCCAAAGACATGTGGTATAAGTGAATTGGGTAAGCTAAATTGTCCGTAGTGTATGTGTGTGAATGAGGCTGATAGTGTTTGTGTGTGAATGAGTGTGTATGGATGTTTCCCAGTGATGGCAGCTGGAAGGGCATCCGCTGCATAAAACATATGGTGAACAAACCCCCATGAAGAAACTCGACACATAGGAACATAAAAACCTGCTAGCATTTCGGAAGTGTTACTGCAGAGCAACACAAACAGCATGCTAAAGTATATTAATGCACGGCTACGTGCAAGGCAGGCACCGTGGGTCACGCTGATCACTCGATGCAAATGTATAAATACGCCTTAAAAGTCTGAGGCTAATTTATACTTCTGCTGCCACTTTGCAGCCACTTCTGATCTCTGGTTAGGTAGCACGATGGACCCATTCTTGAGCCTTGCTTTGCACTAAATTCACGATGATTGTAAGTGGTGCCAGAGATGCCTCGAGACAGCATATTTTACATTACATTCCAATAATGTTTAAATAATTATTTACAGGGTATAGAAGTTATTTTATTTAGAAGAGATGCTGCTTATTTTTTTTAACCTTTAATATGAAAAGCACTGAAAATATTTAATTTTGTTTCCAAAAGTGCAAGTTATTTATTTTTACTGTATATAAGAAAAAAGTGACTGTTTTTGACAATGTGTGTTTTAATTTCAGTTGTTCAACATTGATGTTCAATAAATAATCATAGATAGTAGATAGTGTGTTTCCTTCAAATATTTTAAAATCAAGCAATGCAGCCTTCATTTGAAAATCTCTGACTTGTAATATGTGAGCATATTTACAGTAAAAAAAACTTGTCAGTGAACTATGAAGGCAAAAAAAAAAAAAAAAAAAATATATTATTAGCATAAAACATTATGTTTAGAAATGTGTTGAAAAAATCTTCTCAGAACAGAAATTGGGGAAAAAAAATAAACAGGGAGGGCTAATAATTCAGAGGGTTTAATAATTAAGTTTGCAACTATATATATATATATATATATATATATATATATATATATATATATATATATATATATAATCATTAATTTTATCGGGGTAAAATGTTCAATTAATCGAGATTTAGATTTTTGACCAAATCGCCCAGCTCTAATAATAAATACTAAAAGCAATCTGAAAGCAATAACAATACAATGTCCAAATATGATGATGATGATGATGATAATCATCTTTTTTTGTATTAAGAACTGTGGTAACACTTTAGTTTAGGTCACAATTCATGCTATTAACTGCCTATTATTAAGATATTAACTGTTCATTAGTAGTTATAAAGTAAGATCTTATTCTTATTCTACTCCTACCCAAAACCTAAACCCAATGTCTACCTTACTATTAATAAACAGCTGATTCGTAGTTTATTAATCTATTAGTGTTAGTTAACAGTTTGTTAATGCCTTAAATGTTGTCAGAACTGTTTGTTTTATACAATTGCTCTTTGTAATCTGCCATTTCTGCAAGCGTGCCAAGTTTCCTGTAAAGTTTGATGGGATAAATACGGAAGGGATGTTACATTCAGATTTTGTTCATCCAGAATATAACTTTGTTAATAAAATTAATAATATTTAAGATGGCAGTAGTCATTGTAGTTGGAAAGATGTATTTACACAGCTGAAGAAATAGAATCATTTTAGAATCGAATCGTGACTCAGCATCAGAATATCGAATTGTGAAGTCCCAAAAGATTCCCACCCCTACTTTATACTCCCACACTCTATTGACTCGGAATGCAAAATGGTGCTATGGCATTGTGTATAGTAAGCAAATCATACCTTTCGGATTTTCGTTTCATGAATTGTGCAATGTTTGCTCCTGCAGTCACTTTTTAATTGGATTATGTAGGCAGCTTCACAGTGTATACATAATGCATAATGTATAGTTGTAGAGATTGCATCTATGCCCTGTCAAAATGTGTACAGTATGTTTAATAGTCAAGGCATATTTTAAAGCGCGACCTGCTGATTCCCATTTTCTTTAACCTGTTTTTTCTGCCGTTGTTATAGCAGAGATCTCACAGGAGTCTTACTGAAGTTTACCAGCAACATGAAAGTTAAATATTCAAACCTTTTTGCAACCACTGCATTTATATTTCACTCACCCGGCTCTAAACTCTACAGCTGTTATCACTAGTCCTTCAAGGAAAGCTCAGCTTACTTCTGCAGAATCAGAACGCCCTTCAAATTCTGCACATCCTTCCTGAATCTCTCGCGTTTTTCATTTACAAAATATTTGGGCTAACTTGATGATGCTTTCAGCCATGAATAGAGCACTCATCCAGAATTCAAACAACAAATTACATCAATTTTCCCCCTCACAAGTAGGGTAGAGAAGTGCGCAAGTTTGTGTTATCAATTTGCATTATAAATCAATTGATCCATGATTGCTACTTTGTAAGGCAGGCCCTACATTGATTGCTAAACCATACAAGGGTTGTTTTTATAAAGTTTGATGGAAAGATGTGCCATTCTACTTACTTTTGGATTGCAAAGATCAGAACGGTTTATCATTGTGCAATTCTTCTGCCAGGAGTGTCTCATACTAGGCTCAAGATGCTTTGGAAAAGGTCCCGGAATATATGAGATGTATTGATTTGGTTCCTTATTGGATTTGAATCAAATGAAACAGTCCACCAGCTAGACAAATAAGGTTTCTCACTTGCTTTCAATAATATT
Source organism: Danio kyathit (assembly GCA_903798195.1). NCBI lineage: Eukaryota > Metazoa > Chordata > Actinopteri > Cypriniformes > Danionidae > Danio > Danio kyathit. Next base: position 31,615,427 of record LR812530.1, on the reverse strand, counting down.
TAAAAGAAAAAGAAAAAAGATCAGTGACTAGATTAAAAGAACTGCTATTGTCAACCCAGGCTCATTCTGAAAATGTACTGCTATATATATTTCTGGAGAGCGGCAAATACATCCCAGGAGCTAAGTTTTTTGCAGTTTTTGTTTTTACAAATCCACTAGAGGCCGCTGTGTAGGCTTTGAGATCTCAAATATCTCTTGCGAGTGCCTTTCGTGCTTACTTTCTCACGTAAATCCACCAGAGGTCGCTGGCAACTGACTGACTGACTGACCGATCGACTGAACGATCGACTGAACGATCGACTGACCCTCTCTCCTCCTTCCCTAAACCCAACCAATAGTGTTTTCAAAAGCACAGATTGACCCACCCAACCAGTTCCCTAAATCCCACCGACAGTTTTAAAAAGCAATCCAGAAAATAAAAGCCCTCGCCTGATTTTTACCATTTTTTCAAATAATTTACTTGTTTATTTCTGTATTTTTTTGGCTTCTGTTTTTGTCCTATGGCTTTCTGGAACTGTTCTTTGCTGGACTCAAACCCTGTCGTCGTGATCAACTCCTTCCTGCATCTGAAGTCCGTCAATGTACATGGCGAGTTAAGTGGACAAACTGGTAACAGCTGGAAAAGTCGTCCATATGGAGGTAAGCAGTCAGCTGGTAAATGCGAAAAGGAACAATGTCATACCACCTCATAGCATTCAATTTAAAAATGAAATGCAGCCATACATACTTCTGGCTACATAATTAGCAATCTCCAGGTGTGATAAGTCACCCAAAAATGAAAATGTACTTTATCTGAAGAAATTTTGAAAAATATTAGAAAACTGTGACCAATGACTTCTATAAGAAAAACATACTATCGAAGTCAGTGGTAATATTTTTCCAACATTCATCTTTTGTGATAAACAGAAAAAAAGAAACACAAACAGGTTTGTGACATGGGAAGGGTGAGGGTAAATTATGATAGAATTTTCAGTTTCTCGTGAACTATCCCTTTAACTAAAACTATAATAACATTAATGTGAATGTAATTACCCAGGTGGCAAAGAATTCTGGCCCAGATTTGGCATAAAGCTGGCAAAGCAGGCATTTATTCGGCATTAATATACAGCATGTGGGCCAAACATGAACCTGGTTTGGCAGAGGTGGCACCGTCTTTAAGGTGGCACAATTGGGCCAGATATCAAATGTAGTCTTTGGCCCAGATGCTAATAATGGATATGTGGGCCATGTAAGTTTGGCCTGTCTTGACCCACATTTAAAATACATTAAAATTATTTATGAATTAAGGAAACAAAATTCTACCAATCAGGTTGCATCGCAAAGCATACCCATAGTGCACTTAAAGGGCAATGCTTCATGGGTTTATCAATTTCATCGCAGCCGTGACACACCAACATATCTGGCCCAGTTATGGGCTATTACCTTGGCTGAGACTTGGCCCAGATATAGTCCATGTTTGGCCCTTGTCTGGAAGCCAAACTTGGTCCAGTCATGTAATTCACTGCGGCATGTGGGCCAAGCAAAACTGGTTGTGTGGGCCAGAGATATTTTGCTATGTGGGTAGCAAGTTTTGGCTTTGTCGGGAGTACTTTGTGATGTCACCGTGCACATTTGACTGGCAAATGTGGCTTTTGTTGAGTTATTTCCTAGGCCTTAAGTGAAAGATTATATTGATGCAAATGCAAGGTAAATGCATGCCACCATCACCAGCTAATCATGTAGCTAAATTTAGTATGGAAAAAAATAGATAAGCAACAGCAAGCAATTCTAAATGTAAATGTTGACCTTTACGTGTTGGTTGTTTGACAGAATGCCATGGAAACATTGTGTATCAATTGCCAATTCTTTTAATACATTAATTTATGCAAAGTACACGTAAAGTCAAAGACGAAAAGGAGGTTTGTAGGCATCAAAAAAGAACTAGAGTAAGGCAGATTTAAATATTTTTTATAAATGTGTCCGTTTTATTTTTATTTATGAACCAAAATAGCCATGGTAGTAATGTAGTTATAGAGTATAAAGTAACAACTGGGATTAAACAAATCTTGTTAGGCCTATTTAATGTTCATGAATCTAGTCTAATAGATGATTTGTAATTTATAATTTCCTCGCCTAAATTATTTTGATGAATATATCAATTGCAGTATTTGTCCTAATTATAGCAATGACATCCTCAATGGTTTGTGAATCAATATTTAAAGCTCAGGGGAAGAGCAATCATTACGTGTAATGTTGATTTAGTGTTTCCACAAAATAGAGACATTGCAGGAGTGTGTACAGAGGCTGTTGTAGAGGGCAGGTTATTTTTAGAGCTGCAGGGACACACAGGTCTTCCTTCTGGCAATGTCCATCACTTCCTAAACTTGGATCATGTGGCCCACCAAAGACAGATTATCAAAATCCATCCAAGAGGCAAGACCTCGGAAGAATTGTTTTCTTTGCTTTGCTGACCGATTTCCTCTCTCAGAAATGTTCTGAAGCTAGACGATGAAATCATATTGCAACATCGAGATGGTGGGAAATAATACATCTCAACTTTAGACTTTGGAAGTAATGATATTATAATTATGGTAGTGAGTTCAGTAACTGTTAGAATTCTTTCTTGTTCAGCTTTCAATTCTGTTAACTTTTTTAAAAAGAATCTTTTTTTATTGTTCTTGAATTATGAAAAAGAATTTAAACTATGAACTTTTTTAATGCCCATTCCAGTAATGTCTGTATTTATATCTTTTTGGAAAGCGTTTTATTTACAGTCCTTGGAAAAATAATTAAATCATTGTTTTGACAGGATCAGACGGCAGTATACAGTATGTGCAGTTGCTTTATAATGCTCTTAGGACATAATTCTCACTGTGTGGGTATAAAGCTTATCTGAGCTTATTTAGTCTATGTGTATTTTTAATAGAGATTATTGCAGTTGATGTAACTTGCTCAAAATAAATTACATACACATTGGGAGAGTGCACATTAAAACTAAATAAACCATAAACATGATGTGATCTTTTATTTGCTCAGTACATTGTGAAAACAGTGCCATTTATTTGGAAACTGTCTCAGAATGTCTTGGAATGAATATTTAGAAAGAAAAAAAAAAACTCAATCGCATGTCCTAGAATGTTAAAACTCTGTTACTTTGTTACTTCTGTAAAATTCTGTTACAGATCATTAGGATCAAGTAAATTAGAAATTCCAAGAGTTCAGTCAAAGCGGGATGAATCCGCCTTCAGCTACTATGCCCACCCTCCCACCTCCCGCCGCTGCTGGAATCAGCTTCCAAAAATGATCAGATGTGCTCCAACATTAGGCACATTTAAATCAAGACTGAAAACACATCTGTTTTTTTTAGCTGTGTCTTTACTGAATGAGCACTGTGCTACGTTCGACAGATCACACTATTATGTCTTTATTTTCTTTTTCCTTCTTTTATAACCTGTTTTAACACAATTTAATTTGTTTTTATATGTTTTAATAATGTTAAATTCTTTTAAGAATTTTTTTTTTCTTATTTTTTTAATCATGCTTATGTAAAGCACTTTGAATTACCATTGTGTATGAAATGTGCTATAAATATAAATGTGATATAAATGAAAAATATGATATATATATAAACTTGCCTTGCCTTGGATCTGTAGTGGACATTAAAGAAAACTTAATAAAATGATTTACTCCACTGAAGCTAAATGCTAAGCTGAATACACAAATTAGATCTGATAGATCTTAATGAACATAATATGAGAATGAAGGTTTGGTATGTTATTTTTCCTCTTTCCATTCAATGCTCTGCTTTTAATTTTGTCATTTGTGGGCAAATTAAATTTTTTTATTTTTTTTTTATTAGAAGATCTAATCTAGGGGGAGGTTTGTTGTTTTTTCCCTGAGTGATCTCAGACAGAATTATTACAGGAAGAAATTATAAGTAATTTATTGTGTATGATGTTAATACTTTTTTCTAACTCAACCATAGTCATAGCCCGTTCCAGTCTTGTTTAGAGAGCTCCAGAGCTTTATTATTTCAGTGTGCAGTCATTCAAATGATGCAGGCATTCAGTATCATGAAGATCATCTTGACGGTAACAGTTCTGCTGATTGGAGAGTAATTTGGACCTGAAATCCAATCAGTGAAGCCTAATTACCATGAGGCCTGCTTTGCCTAAACCAGCAGTTGCACTTGGACCACTTATCTATGAAACAATTTCTCCATTGAGGCCCAAACAACATCTTAATTTGCTTTTAAAATGATTATCCGATTGACTTAAACCAGTTGTATTTGAAAACATCTTTCTATACACCTGGAATAACTGACAAAGTTAATAGAAGCATTTTAAGCATTTTACATCAAGCATTTTAAGTTCTATCTCTTCTATCTCAGCTAAAACCATTTGCAGTGACACGAGCTGATCCAAAAATCCGACCCTCGACCACAAAATTACAACAGTCAGGCCTTGATTTGATTAAAAACAGACTTGCTGGATTGCGCAAATACATGAAGGTAAACTGGAGAAAATTTGGTTTTATTCAGGCTGGATCTTTATCTCTCAGACTGTCTGGAAAACAACAGGCAGTAACATTAGAAGGCCAATAAGACGAGGTCAGGAACCTACCTCAGAGGCTGCTGTTGTTGGTGCGAGAAGTATGTGCGAGCACAAAGCTCTCTGTGCACTGCTGACTGCTGGATGACAAGGAGCGACGAGGCGACCGCTGGAAGCGATTCCGCCGGTTGAGGTAGCTGCCAGCCGTCCAAGTTCTCTGTCTCTTGCGAAGGTATTCCTTGTAGTTCTTGGTGAGCAAAGTGTAGAGGAACGGGTTGATGCAGCTGTTGCTGTAGGTCAGGCATGTGGTTAGATAGTTGATGTTGCGCTTGGCCTTGGTGGAGAGATCCAATGTGGGTTGGAACTGATTCAGAAGCTGCCAGATCCAAAAAGGTAAGAAGCAGGCCCAGAATAGGAGCACGATTGTAAAGATCAGATACAGGACCTTCTGGTTTGGAAGCTTCTTGGTTTGCTTGAAAGTCTCAGTTTGGGAGATCCAATAAGTTCTTGCAAGGCATATGTACAGGTACCCGATTATCACCCCTGGAGCTACAATGCTTGTGCCAAAGAGAAAAGAGATGTAGATTTTGTAAGAGAGAGGGCTCAGGGTGGGGTTGCACATTTGCTTGGAGTTCATTGTCATGAGCTGGACGCTGATGATCATGGGTAATGTGAGAATCAATGAGGCAGTCCACACCAGCAGTGCGATTGCTTTTCTGTAGCTTTTTGAACGTTTGACTGTATCCAGAGGCTTGAGTACGGCAAAGTAACGTTCTGTGCTCATGACAGTCAGTGTGAAAATGCTGGCATGCATTGTAAGGAAGTCCATGCTGATAAGAATCCGACATCCAATGTCCCCAAAGTACCATCCTTTCAGGAAATGTGTGCACACCACAAATGGGATTGTGAGTAAGTAGAGCAGATCAGCCATTGCCAGGTTGATGATGTAGATGTACATTGAGGCAGCCGAGCGCATGGAGTGGCACATGACTACCAGCGTGTAGATATTTCCGGACACACCCACCAAACACATTAGGGACAGGATGGTGCCAATGGTGAACGTGGCAGCCATGTCTTCTGGGGAAGTTTCTACTGGACTCTCAGTGACATTGGAAATCTTCTCCACCATCGCCACTATGGGCTCCACAGACACAGTGGTCATCTCTACAAAGAAATTAATAGTCAAAAGTGGTTAAAAAGTTGTTTAACTGTGGGTTGTATTACTTAAAGATTGTTTTGCAAATTCAAATAAAATTTGAAATGTAATATGGGAACACTTTATTTTGATGGTCCATTTGAGTGTTAGTAGACTGTCTGCATAAAATCTGTTGATATTGCTACTAAACAGACCTTTAACTGACTATAAGAAACTCAACGTCATCTTACACTAACCCTAACTCTAACCCTAACCTAACAGTCTACTTATAATCTAATGAGAATTAGTTGGCATGTAGATGCAATGTAACTTAAATTCAACAAACGGACCATCAAAATAAAGTGACACCTATAATATAATATTCTAAATATTAATAAACTTTTTTAAATTTATATTTTAATCTTTAATATGAATATATTGCGTACCTTGGCTTCCTGTAACAAGTTATAGTAGCTTAAAAATGAAATAATTTTTTTTATCCTATAGTTCATATGAGGTCAGACATGCTAATGTGATTAATTTTGACTACACGCTTCATCTGTAAGAAAACAATATTATATACATTATTTTTATCATTTTAATTATCAAATTAAATTATTTAAATATCATTTAAAAAAATACAATTTCTATAATTTTAAATAATTTTAAACCACTGCTAAATCATTTTACATTTTTTCATTTTTACATGCTTGCTTTATAAGTCAATATAAATAAATTAATAATTTTTGCAATAGAAAAAAACTGCACATATTAGGTAAATTGGCAACACTTTACAATAATAGTACATGAAAATGATGTGTTAATATGTAAACTAAACATGACTAATGATGAGTTAAGGCGCTATCGTTACCATCATGAATTAACTTTAAATACAACATGAGTCACATGAGTTCATGTGTGAATAACGGCTACCTTAATTACTTGTTAGTAAACGATTGTTTGTTAATTAATGTATTAGTTTATGCTTAATTTAACCATCATGAACTCATGATATGTTAATGTAAAATGATATCATGAATTTACTTGGAGCGGCACATCATCATTAAAAACCCGTTCCTAACTACTCATGAACTCCTCATGCACGTCTGTCTAGAGCGTTTACACTGAATAACAATAGAAAAGTGTTCTGTCAGCATCAACAACAACAGTTTAAACACAGGAGTTCATGAGTAGTTAAGGATGAGTTAATGGTGATGTGCCCCTCCAAGTAAAGTCATGATATAATTATACATTCACAGCTTATGAGTTCATGTTGGTTACATTTAGCTTAAACGTTAATTATACAATAATTAACAGCATGTACTAACAAGTAATTAAGTTAGCTGTTATTCACACAAGAACTCATGTGGCACATGTTGTAGTTAGTTCATGATTAGCGTGCACCTTAACTCATCATTAATTCATAATAAAGTAATGTTTAGTTTACATATTACCACATCATTATTCATGTACTGTTATTGTAAAGTGTTACCAGTAAATTTTTTGGACATCTTGAAAAAAAATCAGTACTCTTATCAACGAAAAATCGAGAGGTAGACACATTTTTCTATTACTTGATGAAAATCCTTTAAAGTCAGCTTCTTTTAATTAAGTATTTACATCAAATGACCAAAACGTATATAAAAAAAATGTCTATAAAAAACAGTCCCTGCACCCTTAAATTGAGGAAATATGCTTATCCGTAACCATTCATCATTTTGGACAAGTGACCTCCAGAGTCAAAATGTAATAGAATTTCATGAAGGAAATAAAAAATAGGGATTTACCTTGATTGGATTCCACAGATGGCGTAGCTCCAAGCAGACAGACGTTTAGCATTTAGAATGAGTCCAACTCATGGTATCTCCTAAGAGTTTACTCCTGTTAGCTTGCTGGCAAAAATTCTTGTATACCAATTCCAGTTGACCAGAAATGATTGCTATCGCCGTGTCATGTGTGTTAGGACTCACAGATCACGTCAATAACAAAAAGCACAAATGAGTCATAGGCAGGTGCTTTAGCCATGTAAAACAAACTTCGGATATTTTTCAGCAAAACACTTACTATATCCCAAACCCGAGTGGTGGATAAGAAGAGTCCAACAGGTTCAGAACAACAAAAGAAAGTGCCACGAGGGTAAAAGGGCAGAATCCTCTTAGATGGGTATGCCCAAGGAGGCGATCACTTTGAGCTACAGCTGGATTTCGAAACCCTCTCCTCCACTGACAGAGTGCGTGCCTGTGAGGGGTAGAGATAGAGAGAGAGAGAGAGAGAGCTACTCACAGCATAGAGTGGGAGGGGAGATGAGGGAGAGACGAAAGGAGAGGGAGAGTAGCGAGATTGGGTGGGGGGGTTCATTGTGAGGAGGCATTCCGGAAATGTGTGTGTGTGTGTGTGTGTGTGTGTGTGTGTGAGTGTGTTGTTTGTGAATGACTAATGAGTCACTACCTGAGTGCATTCATTCATCTAGTGGACGGGAGATTGTCACATGTGTGAAATTATATGACATGTTAGTGGGTCTCCTCATGTAGAGAAATTATAATAAAACATGGAACATAATGTACAATAACAAGCTGCCCTCTCAAAACAAAATCTGCAGGTGTTTCAAAGGAAACAGGTTTTTGACAGGGGCAATTTAGCCTTCCCTTCCGTCAAGATCCTGTTAGCGATGCAATCAAAATTTTTTCACTTTGGGTTTCCAAGGTAAACATTTTACAGTGTTGATTTCACATAATAAGCACACACTGAGTTTTGACTGGCAGAAACGCTCAGAGTGTGTTTAGTGCCCTCTGACATGTCCTTTAATAATGGTCCGTTTTTTTTATCCCAAAGGTCATCCCTCTAAATAATGCCCTAATATTCTATTCTTGGCGGGTACTTATTACATACCTGGGAGTTGTTGGCACTTTTATGAAAGAAAGCCTGCCTTGTTGGTTTTTTCACAAAGATATGTTACCATTACAGAGAGGAATACACATTCAGAGCTTGTTCACGACTCTAGTGCTTAAAGGTGCTGTATGCAAGTCTTTGACTTTTCTGAAGCATAAAAATACCATAATATGTTTGCAGATATTTAAGAAACATGCCAACTGAACATACTTGTTTATCTGAAAACAATGCTGAAGTCAGATATTCTGCTTTGAAAATATTTTCTGTGCCAGAACGCTGTGTTTGTTTTAGTCATTTTAACCTGACCAATGTCACTTTAACTAATTATATTTTAGCACTCCAGATTGCCTTGATGGAAAACCGCGTATTTCATTCATTCATTCAGAAAGGCTCTTAAAGCATGTGTCCGTGACTAAAATGCGACCTCCAGCGGACAGTAGCAGCCTCCGAAATAAGATGAAGATTCAGAGTTCCACATTAAGTTATTAATTAGCATTAGGCGAGCAGGTTACATTGTAACCGCGAGTCCTAACAACACGCTTCATGACGAAATACGCAGTGATGAGCAGTTTGGCTGTTTGCACCAGACAAAACACAACAGAAATTTAAATACAGCCATTTAGAAGCACAGAATATGCACTTACTCACAAAATGGTAAGGTTTATGATCTAATTAATACATATAACCCTCTTTAACATTATTAAATGTAGATGCTGAATCACTCATATGTGTTCAGTTCTAAAGTTCAGTTTCAAACGGTAATTTTATTTTTAAGATCTGAGGTGAACTATCTGCTGCTGCTTTCAGTATATGGCAATAAATGTCATGTAAAATGGCATACAAATTCATATTGTTAGCATTTAACACTGAATAAAGCACATGAGGTTTACCTGAGGTGATTATTGTCATAGTTTTCTGTTGTTCACCTGTGAGAAATAGAAGCTGTTTCTAATATATCAATTCGAGGTGTTGGTTAAGACAAAAACTCCTTTTAATATGGAACATATTCCTTCTATCGGGTGCTGTTGTTTTTATTTAGATCACGGTTTAAATCACTCGCTTCTGTCGTCAATCTGGAATCCTGATCTTGCGTTTGTTTTGATCCAGGAGTGCACTACCTAGTTCAACCACTGGGTGTCAAACTTACATGCTGCACCTTTAAGCATGTGTTGAGATGACATGGATTTAGAATGACCTTTATGCAGCACACTCCCACATTTTACTAGATCTGCTGTGTTATGAAGTAACATATTTTGTCTTGTTTCAAAGATAGAAGATCATTTCTGTGACAAACATTTCGTGTGATGGAAGGTGAGAAAAACAAGTTTTGAAGCATACTGTATAATATGGGCAATTGCAGCTGGGTTCAGTTTATAAGTGTTAACAGATAACATGCTGCCTTGCCAAAAAGAAAAGGATTTAAGTAAGCAAATACTGAAGAGCCTATGATTGAATTTGTATTGCTGTGATTAATGTGTGTCTAGCATATTGGCAGCAACTGAATGTGTTGTGTGTAACTGTTTATTTCTTAAACAACCATGTTGAAAGATGTATCAGATGGCCATATTTCAGGATGACAATTACAATGTTCATTGGGCTCAGCTTGTACAAGAAGAAGTTTTGATTTCATGCATGAATTGACCAATAGTTGACCTCAACTCCACTGAAAGTCCTGGAGATGTGCTATTGTAGACAATCGATGCCCCTGGGTCAGATAGTAACTCAGCAAACAATTGTGTGTTTAATAGACATCCAAAGGGGGGTCACACACCGGATGCGCCGCTCGCCACGTAGCGACATGCGTTTTAGATCTATTTTAATTTTAGATTTTAGACACTGTTCATATTTCTGCCGCGCCACAGAGCACCATCTCAATAGTTTTATTTTAAATAACATGTGAATGTGTGTGTCTGGTGTGCGATACTTCCAACTGTTATGTGCACGTCATGTTGTGGCGCTCGAGCGGCGCATTCTTGGCTAAAACAAGACTAAACTTGGGCTGTCAGTGAAAATCTAATAGATATCTTAGAATAGCCCAAAACTAGACTAGTCGTCAAATAGACAGATTAGATAGACTTTATATGTGTAGTCATTCATTTCTGTTTACTTGATGGCTCGTCTAGTTTTGGCCTATTCTTAGACGTCTATTAGATTTTCACTGACAGCCCAAAATTTGCCTTGTTTTAGCCAACAAGACTATGTTTAGATGTCTATTAAACATCTATTAGACATCTTTTAAAAACAAAAAATATCCTTGCTGGGAAGTATCTTTAAGGTAATCTTTAGATGTGATTATGGGGCATTGTATTGACAACCTTATAATGAGCAAGCAGACATCATTGCCAGGAGCATTATCCAAATAAACAGATACATTTTCTCTCACAGATCTGAGACCTACTCTAAATATGCACAAAAAAATAGCACTCAAAATAAGATCAATGCTGAAATAACAGATTGCATGATTGCTCTTATTTATAATGAAGTGATATAGAGTCTGCACTGCAGTGTTTGTACATGCAATTGAAAAGGTGCACTGTGAGCACAGCTAATAGCTCAGGAAAATGATGTTCCCTAGGTGTCTTTCATTTTGTTTTGTAACCATTAACAAAAAATGTTGTGCTTGTGCTACTTTTTGTTATTTCATAGCATGATTTTCACCTCAGACATGTCAGTATTTTACCCATAGTATGTTAAATTCAACATAGGCTCATTCTGAAAACATAGCCCTATATACGATTCTGGAGATCACGAATTGTGTAGCCAGAGCTACGTATGGCTGCATTTTGTCTTTAAAACAAACGGTACGGGCGGTATGATGCCATTTCTTTTCGCGCTTACTAGCTGACCACTTACCAGCATGTGGATGGCTTTCCCACTGTTACCAGTTTGTCCAGTTAGCTCGACATGTATGTTGGGGGACTCGAGATTCAGAGCGGAGTTGACCACGATGACAGGGTTCGAGACCGGCGAAGAATGGTTCCAGAAAGCAGGCAGGACATAAACAGAAACCAAAAAAATAAGATAAACAAGTAAATAACAGGGTGAGAATGTAGTAAAAGCTGAAAATGTAGTAAAAATCAGGGGGCTTTTCTTTGTCTGGATTGCTTTTTGGGTGGGTCAATAGGTGCTTTTCAAAATATTATTGGTTGGGTTTAGGGAAGGGGGATTGGTCGGTTGGTCAGTCAGTCAGTGAGTTAGTCAACAGCGGCCTCAGGTGGATTTACATGAGAAGAGCAGGAGTGAATGGCACTCGCGAGAGATTTGAGATCTCAAAAAGCGTACATAGTGGCCTTTGGCGGATTCACGAAAAACAAAAACTGCAAAAAAAAAGTAGTTCCTGGGACGTATTTTGCTCTCTCCAGAAATGTATATAGGGGTATGTAATCACAATGAGCTTGGGTTGGTTTTATTTTTGCGTGACAAGCAACTTGTAGCCTTCCATCATTGAATCGTTCTCCATCAGGATTTCATCTCTCTGGTTTGAGCTCAGTGAAATGCTTTTTGATTTTAACTGAATGCGGTTATTATTAATCTGTTCAGTAATTGGTAAAACCTGCTGCTTAAAAAAACAATAATAAAAAATCTCCCAAGTAGCGCCTGCCACTAATCGTTGTGCTCATGAATGCAGCAGGACTTTGGATGCACAAGCACCACTTACACACCGCCTTTATGCCAAAAGTGAAACCACTTGTTTTGCCGCTATCCACATTTATCCCATTTAAATGAACTAGACAACTACCACATCTTATGTAAATAAACGTTTAAGAGAATTCATTTTATCTCACACCTATGATTTACATCTGACAGAAGAAACAGCTGCCGTGCATCACAAAATATTTGAGAAACTTACTGTATTAGATAAATACTTTTACCCTTTTGAGGAAGTCAATAGCGTCTGATACCTTTGGAAAAGTTTAATCAAATAAATCAATTTTTAAAGATTTTAGAAAAAATTATTAAGAAATTAAAATGAATGTAAGGTAGCACTGTCGCCTCACAGCAAGAAGGTCACTGGTCCAAGCCTTGGGTGGGTCAGTTGGCATTTCTGTGTGGAGTTTGCATGTTCTCCCTGTGTTCACATGGGTTTCCTCCGGGTGCTCCGGTTTCTCCCACAAATCCAAAGACATGCGGTATAGGTGAATTGGTTAAGGTAAATTGTCTGTATTGTATGTGTGTGAATGGGTGTGTATGGGTGTTTCCCAGTGATGGGTTGCAGCTGGAAGGGCATCGACTGCGAAAAACATGCTAGATACGTTGGCGGTTCATTCTGCTGTAGCGACCCCTGATTAATAAAGGGACTAAGCCAAAAAAAAAAGGGAATTAATGAAAATGAATGTACTTGCATGCCAAGATAGATAGTGAGACTAACATAAACCTTATTGAAAGTGCTATTTATAATTTTGGGGGTGCGTGCAATATGTTATTGGATTATAAAGGAGCTAAACTCTACACTGCAATTTGCATGCAATGTTTGCATTCATGTGGCAGTCATTGGGATTCAATGTTGAGTTAACACATGAGCAAAATTAATGCGGGTCTCTTTCATCATGCTATAAGTCTCGTCAAAGCGATATCTGAATTAATGGGAATCGAGAGGCGGCGAGAGGTCAGGGCGAATGGCAGAACACTTATTCAGAAGTACGTCAACAGCACTTTATTGTAGTCAATATGACGCTGGACATGAAAAAAACACATTAGGATTTGACTTCATCAATTCAAGAATGCAGGAGAAAAACAGCCGAATTAAAGTATGAGCAGAAAAGTATTAATGAAAATGAATGTACTTGCATGTACAAGATAGATAGTGAGACTAACATAAACCTTATTGAAGGTGCTATTTATAATTTTGGGGGTGCGTGCAATATGTTATTGGATTATAAAGGAGCTAAACTCTACACTGCAATTTGCATGCAATGTTTGCATTCATGTGGCAGTCATTGGGATTCAATGCTGAGTTAACACATGAGCAAAATTAATGCGGGTCTCTTTCATCATACTATAAGTCTCGTCAAAGTGATATCTGAATTAATGGGAATCGAGAGGCGGCGAGAGGTCAGGGCGAATGGCAAAACACTCATTCAGAAGTACGTCAATAGCACTTCATTGTAGTCAATATGACGCTGGACATATGAAAAAAACACATTAGGATTTGACTTCATCAATTCAAGAATGCAGGAGAAAAACAGCCGAATTAAAGTATGAGCAGAAAAGTATTAATGAAAATGAATGTACTTGCATGTACAAAATAGATAGGGAGACTAACATAAACCTTATTGAAAGTGCTATTTATAATTTTGGGGGTGCGTGCAATATGTTATTGGATTATAAAGGAGCTAAACTCTACACTGCAATTTGCATGCAATGTTTGCATTCATGTGGCAGTCATTGGGATTCAATGCTGAGTTAACACATGAGCAAAATTAATGCGGGTCTCTTTCATCATGCTATAAGTCTCGTCAAAGCGATATCTTAATTAATGGGAATCGAGAGGAGGCGAGAGGTCAGGGCGAATGGCAAAACACTCATTCAGAAGTACGTCAACAGCACTTCATTGTAGTCAATATGACGCTGGACATATGAAAAAAACACATTAGGATTTGACTTCATCAATTCAAGAATGCAGGAGAAAAACAGCCAAATTAAAGTATGAGCAAAATTATAATACATGTATAGCTGAAATATTCTAGTCTCCTGGAGTCAGCTTTATGAATCTGATTTGGAATCCTCAGGAAGTCATATCTCTAACTTTAATATAACAAGGTTCATCTGATGGCACACTGCCTTGGTTGGTAAATAAAGTTCAAAGGGCTGAAAATGTGGTTTGGAGAATTCTTGCCCTTTCCGATATAGATGGGCAATGCAAGTTAATAATTTGCTCTGGTGCACATGGCAAATACCATCCACAGCTCCAGCATTTTAGACTAGCATATCATTTGATTGAGGGAATATTACTTGTAGGTCAACAATTTTGCTCTTGAGCAAATTAGCTGTTCTCGTCTCCGAGAGCCAAAATAAAGATCACCATAACCTCATGTAAGTGCCAGCTTAAATTTTGAGGCCATTTCTACTTGAAATTCTAGACCATTCTTAGGTTAATACGTTTTGCTGGTCTCCTGTGCAAGTCAGATCTAGAGGACATCAGGAAATGATACTGTTGGAGGACCAGAAGGAGAAAATGACAGCTAAGTCATAATCTGTACAACATGAACACAATGTAAAGTTGAGTGTGTTCGTCTGGCTGGAAAGCAGAGCACTGTAATTATAATAACAGTGTCCAGACTGATCAACAGAGATGTGTGAATGAGGGCAGGAGGAGGGCTGGTTTCTTGTCTGGGTGTCAGTTTGTCCTGTAACTGATGGTGCTCGATAGATGGGTCCAATTGCACCAAGCCGTAAGGTTATAATTTGATGTGATGTCAACTAGTGAAGGCTATGTGGGATTTGACAAATCTGAGTCAGTCACTGTGTGTCTTTATTGGACCAGTCAGGGATGTAGGATGTAGGCTGTGGCAATCCTTTATTAAATCCTTTAAGTCAGTAATAAAATCTTAAAATCAATGCTGAAATGAACAGGTAACCAATGTAAAGAAGATTAAACGGATGTAATGTGATGGGATAACTTTGTATGAGTAATCTGCAGCATTCTTTGCTAGATAAGATAAATTATGTTGATTCAAGAAAGAAAAGAGGAAAAAACTGTTGTGATAGTCAAGACGTGAAGAAATAAATGCGTGAACGAGCTTTTCTGTATTCTTACAATTCAAAAACCCATCTCACCTTAGGAATTCCTTACCTGATGGAAGCAAAACTGATACAACTCATTAACGTGTAATTCTAAATTTTATTTTGTATTAACATAAGTGCACACAATTTTAACTACCTGTTTATTATTAAGAAATTATGATTATGATTATGATTATGATTATGATTATTATTATTATTATTATTATTATTATTATTATTATTATTATTATTATTATATGAGGTCTGACCAATAATCACAACTTTTTTTTCAGTATTTAACTGCAAAAAGTCGCCATTGGCTTGCTTGATTGGGGACAATGGTCAGCTGCGCATTGATGGATTTGCTCTTCAGTGTTTGGACTTTCAGCAGTGACATTTAAACCACTCTGAACTGAACTAAACTGAACTTCAGCTCTGAAAACTGGACTCACACAGTTTCAATTTACTTGAACTTCTATGTTAAGCTGCTTTGACAATCTACATTGCATTGTACAAGCGCTATAGAAATAAAGATGAATTGAATTGAATTGAATTGCAAAAAAAAAAAAAAATCAATCCATTTATGTTTTCTGATTACAGAACCTACTTTTGATTAGACTGGATTTGTCTAATTGTTCCAAAAAAAATCATGCTTTTCACACATATATAGTGATATTGCTATTCTGAAGATTACATGGTGGCAGATCACAGCCAGTTCGTTCAGTAGTTGCAAGACCACTAGTTAGTTTGTGTAGAAATAGTAGTTTGTGTTGTTCAATAAGTTATTTTTGAGCATGCAAAATGTATCATCATATACTGTAGCATGAACAGAGTATGAATTAGTAAAAAAGTACTACAGTAGATTAGCAGTCCTTTCAGAACATTAAATTCTTATGTAAGTATATTGCATGCTACAGTGAAGGTACACACCATCTCAAATCATTCCCTACACTGCAAAAATGCTTTTCTTATTTAGATTTTTTTTGTCTTGTTTCTAGTCCAAATATCTAAAAATTCTTGTATCAAGAAGCCTTTTCTAGGCAAGCAAAACATAATGTCTTGTTTTCAGAAATAATATGCCAATATTAAGTCAGTTTTTCCTTAAAACAAGACAACAAAATAAGCTTGTTTTTTCCTTTTGACATAAGATTATTTTTCTTAGCCCATTGGCAGATAATTTTGCTTGTTTTAAGGAAAACTCACTTCAATTTGGCATATTATTTATTAAAACAAGACAATATGTTTTGCTTGTCTAGAAAATTCTTCTCGATTTAACAATTTTTAGATATTTGGACTAAAAACAAGATAAACAATCTAAGTAAGAATAGCCCTTTTTGCAGTGTATTCTTTAATGTGTGCAATGTTAGGTTTAAAGTACACCCAGGAGGTCTTTAATCACAGGATAAATTCAGTCAGGCTTATCAGACTGTATAAGGGCTTAATTTTGTGAAAACAGCCATCCTGGAAGTACTTATCCCGCTTATAACATGGCTACTTGACTCAAAACAAAATAATTACACACAAAACATTGTTCGAAGATAGTTCTAATAGTTTATTTGTTCTTTAATAAAATGCAAAGCTGACAAACAAAAACAGCTGAATAAAGCTGATGGAGCATTCACTAACCTGTGCATAATTCAGCTACAAGATGGTGCCAAACAGTCAAAAATGCAAAGTTGACAGAAACAAAACCGGTTGGATGGAGAATAGACTAACCTATGTATTATTCATTCACAAGACAGCACCAATCAGTAAAATGGCGTTACAAACAAGTGTAAACATATGAATGTGGATGTAAGTAAGGAAATTAATGTAGGTCTATTCATTGATAATCAAGGTGATTCGAAGTACCAGATTGAGCCTGTGTTATTCAGTGGTTGTTATCTGGGAATAGCATAGATTGGAATGTCAAGATTGATCAATCGGAATTGAGTATTCCAGACACCCATGTAATAAAGGCTGATATAGCCATCACAGATGATGTTAGATGAAACAGTCAGTCAGTCAGTCAGTCAGTCAGTCAGTGTGTTGGCCTTTCTACCCATTTTTTATGTTTTAAACTTAGACACACTCTCAAAATCAAACCTGACAGTCTATTGGGAGTTTAGGAGATTTAAATTTTGGAGAAGGGAATAGCAGGAGAAATGGGAATAGTTGGTGCATTAAATCCAATGTCTGTAACTTGCCAAACATCCAACATTTCAAAGATCAACAAACCATTTACTCACTACATAAATACATGACATCTATCCCTTGAGCGGAGATTTATTTTTCTTGCAGACAATTTGTTTGGTGAAGAAGTGCTTGGCTTTCTGCCGCCTATGCCAGGTTGATTGACAGCAGGAAATCACCTCATGAACACAGTGCTCTTTAGATACAAGGAATGTCAAGGAGAGTCACGTGTGTTATGACTTTGACGGAGTGCTTCACTCTGCATTATGTTAGGACAACGCATCTGCTGACAGCAGTCTTTCCCTGGCAACTCCAGAGGGTCTGGAGGCACCATTAACTCCAGTGACTAAATCAGCAAACACATGGTTAAAGTTGTGTTGTGGCCTGAGACATTTTTGTGCCCTTACTAATTAGTTTGAGGTATGGTGTCATATTCCTGTGTTGTCTGCCGCTCTGACTGAAGAGCCACCAATAAGAACTATGTTGCTCAGACATTTCTTGCTCTTAGCTTTTTGTGCCATTAGTGGAGATCTCATTCATGCATCTTTTATGCTACTTGGTGAAAGTGAAGCATGTAATGTCTGCTTCACTACTGACAACTAGATGGAATTTTAATAATTTGTTTGAGCGAGCATAACTTTGGCTCATTCAGTGGCTCTTCCAAAGGAACTACTGTATATGGTGGGGGAAGTGTCTGCGACTTTAAACTTTGAAAAGGTGATTTTACCAACTTTAATGTCATTATTAGTATATTTATTTATTCATTTTCTTTTCGGCTTAGTCCCTTTATTAATCTGGGGTCGCCACAGCGACTTATACAGCATATGTTTAACGCACCGGATGCCTTTCCAGCTGCAACCCAACACTGGGAAACACCCATACACTCTTGCGTTCACAGACATACACTATGCCCATTTTGGCTTATTCAATTCATCTAAACTGCATGTCTTTGAACTTTGGGGGAAACCGGAGCACCTGGAGGAAACCCACGCAAACATGGGAAGAACTTGCTCAAACCAGCAACCTTCTTGCTGTGAGGCGACAGCGCTACCCACTGCGCGACTGCGCCACCTTATTTGAATCTCTTTATATTATATTATAGGTGCCAATTTTTGGATAACTTCATACAGTGTTATTTACTGTACACAAAGGTAACCTTTTACCCTATGCAGATCAAAAGATAATCCACTGTACACCTTCAGTCAACTAATTTATACAAATTAGTCACCAATTTAGTTCCTGCACCCTTGTGCTTGCTGTTGCTGTTTGAATGAACAAAATGCATATAAAAATCTTTTGTTGTTGTTTAAAACTGTGTTAGGGTAATGCTTCCTTAGTTATGAGGTTTCATGCGAGTGTGTTGCATCATAAAATACACTCACTTTATTAGGTACACCTAATCAGTTCCGGGTTGGACCCCCTTTTGCCTTCAGAACTGCCTTAATCCTTCGCGGCATGGATTCAACAAGATACTGGAAATATTCCTCAGAGATTTTGGTCCATATTGACATGATAGGATCACGCAGTTGCTGCAGATTTGTCCGCTGCACATCCGTTATGCGAATCTTCTGTTCCACCATATCCCAAAGGTGCTCTATCGAATTGAGCTCTGGTGACTGTGGAGGCCATTTGAGTACAGTGAACTCATTGTTATGTTCAAGAAACCAGTCTCAGATGAGTCGCACTTTATTACATGACGTGTTATTTTGCTGGAAGTAGCAAGAAGTAGATGGGCACACTGTGGTTATAAAGGGATGGACATGGTCAGCAGCAATACTCAGGTAGGGTGTGGCATTGACACAATGCTCAATTGGTACTAATGGGCCCAAAGTGTGCAAAGAAAATATCCTCCACACCATTACACCACCACCACCGGCCTGAACCAATAGATACAAAGCAGGATGGATCCATGCTTTTATGTTGTTGACACCAAATTCTGACCCTACCATCTGAATGTCTCAGCAGAAATCGAGACTCATCAGACCAGGCAAAGTTTTTTCCCAATCTTCTATTGGTGAGCCTGTGCAAATTGTAGCCTCAGGTTCCTGTTTTTAGTTGACAGAAGTGGCACCTGGTGTAGTGTTCTGCTGCTTTAGCCCATCCGCTTCAAGGTTGGACATGTTGTGCTTTCAGAGACGCTTTTCTGCATACCTCAGTTGTAACGAGTGATTATTTGAATTACTGTTGCCTTTCTATCAGCTCAAACCAGTCTGGCCATTCTCCTCTGACCTCTGGCATCAACAAGGCATTTTGTGGCCACAGAACTGCCACTCACTTGATATTTTTTTTCTGATCATTCTCCGTAAACCCTAGAGGTGGTTGTGTGTGAAAATCCCAATAGATTAGCAGTTTCTGAAATACTCAGAACAGCCCGCCTGGCACCAACAACCATGTCACGTTCAAAGTTACTTTAATCACATTTCTTTGCCATTCTGATGCTTGGTTTGAACTGCAGCAGATCGTCTTGACCATGTCTACATGCCTAAATGCATTGAGTTGCTGCCATGTGATTCGCTGATTAGAAATTTGCGTTAACGAGCAGTTGGACAGGTGTACCTAAAAAGTGGCCTGTGAGTGTATATGTACACACAGAACAAATTTATATTATTTAAAAAAGATAGTTTTTTGTTCAATAAGAAATGCAGATTTTTAAAGAATAAGCACTTAAAACCGCTTGTCTTGGCAAACTGGACCATAATTTATGACTGTGCTGAGAAATCTGGATGAGACACACATGCTTATCAGGTTTTTCTCAAGGGGAGAAATCTGGGAAACAGAGGTCTTAATTTGCACTATATTTTGATTTGAAGTGCATTTTCTTTCCATTTTTCTGTTCTTATAAAGGAAATTCTTGACTATCAGTATCTGCATAATCTCCAGCAAACCCCATGGATTACTGTCTGCAAAAACGCCCCATCGCAATTTAAGCCTTTATGTGCATCTCTTGTTTGTTTGTTTACTGGAATGATTTTGAACAGGTACTTCAAAGGTTTACCTAAACATAAAGGAAAAAAAAAAACTTGAAAGACACAGGGACACTTCTTCCTGCGGTATAGACTTAAAGGAAGGAGAGAAGTGAAGGAGCCAAACAGAGAGAGATCCTTGATTTTAGAATTAATGTCTGAGTGGTATGCACAGCCTAACACCATACTGCCCTCTAGCACCATTTAAAGTTTAATACTGTTTATTTTTTTATGCGTTCATACCGATCCAACCAATCACAACCTTAAGCAGATATCTAATATTTATTCCGGTCACAAATTTAAGTCAATAATTAAACTATAATTGAAACCAAGTCAGAGCTAATGCCCTGTAGGCATGTTTGATTGCATTGGAAAGCCTATGATCTCTTCACAGTGCAGCCTTGATGCTTAGATTAATGTACAGTATACATTTATATTATGGAGCAAAACACCAAATAGAAAAAAAAATCAAAGCAATATATATGAAAAAAAAAAAAAAACATAGCTTGCTCCTGCCCAAATCTGCACCAATTATTCTGCCTCCAGCAATTTTAGCTAGCTAGAACATGCTGTAATTTGTCTGAAATTTACATAAAAATATAGTATTCTAAAATGGATTCATAAATAATCTCACTAGGCCTATAATATTTTCAAAAGATAAGTGGTTAGACTTTTTCAAAAGCTAAAAGGAAGGCAGTTGAAGCAAAAGGCCAAAAGCTGCTTACTATTTCACATTAATCTGCGACATCCAAAAGCATCCACACCTAAAGTATTGCCATTGAAACACCACATGACAGACTTTAAAATGTCTGCACATCAAGACTCCCAACACTCATGCTTTAACAAACACACTGTCCTATACATGTGTTTTAAAGGAATGAGACTGCTTTTACTGACAGAACAAAGTTAATGAATTACTGTATACAATATGATTACACAAAGAACTGCTTTAGAGCTTAGTTGACTTCAACAATGACACATTTAGCAACATCAACACTGTAATTTCAGTTGAACTGATTTGAGATGGGGTGGCTCAGTGGTTGGCACTGTCGCCTCACAGCAAGAAGGTCGCTGGTTCGAGTCCCGGCTGGGTCAGTTGGCATTTCTGTGTGGAGTTTGCATGTTCTCCCCGTGTTTGCATGGGTTTCCTCCAGGTGCTCTGGTTTCCCCCACAGTCCAAAGACATGCACTATAGGTGAATTGAATTAATTAAATTGGCCGTAGTGTTTGAGTGAGTGTGTGAATGAGTGTGATTGGGTGTTTCCCAGTACTGGGTTGCGGCAGCATCCGCTGCGTATAACATACGCTGGAATAGTTGTGGTGACCTCTGAAATAGAGAGTAAGCTGAAGGAAAATGAATGAATGAATGATTTGAGATAATGACAATATACTGTATTGAGTATTTGACATATTGCTATGTTTATAACTGAGACGTGGCTTTGAAATAATTTTGTATTGTAAAAAATGCTACATAAATACAGATGACTTGACTTTGATATGATATACTTTTAAAAGTAATATATCATATGTGAATACAAATTATACTGTATATATAGGGTGTCACGTTCGTGCAGTGGGTAGCACGATCGCCTCACAGCAAGAAGGTTGCTGGTTCGAGCTCCAGCTGGGTCAGTTGGCATTTCTGTGTGGAGTTTGCATGTTCTTTCCATGTTTGCGTGGTTTTCCTCCGGGTGCTCCGGTTTACCCCACATTCCAAAGACATGCGGTATAGGGGAATTCATTCATTCATTCATTCATTCATTCATTCATTCATTCATTCATTCATTCATTCATTCATTTTCTTTTCGCCTTAGTCCCTTTATTAATCTGGGGTCGCCACAGCGGAATGAACCGCCAAACTCCAGCAGCGGATGCCCTTCCAGCTGCAACCCATCACTGGGAAACGCCCATACATTCTCATTCACACACATACACTACGGACAATTTTAGCTTACCCAATTCATGGTATAGGTGAATTGAAAAAGCTAAATTGGCTGTAGTGTATGTGTGTGAATGAGAGTGTGTGGGTGGTTTCCAGTGTTGTGTTGCATATATATATGTAAATGATGATGTTTAACAGAGCAAGGAAATTTTCACAGTATGTCTGATAATATTTTTTGTCTTATTTGTTTTATTTTGGCTAGAAAAAACGCAGTTTTAATTTTTTTTACACCTATTTTAAGGTCAAAATTATTAGCCCCTTTAAGCTATTTTTTTTTCGATAGTCTACTCATTATACAATAACTGAATAGTTAACCTTCGTGGGTTTCCTCTGGGTGCTCCGATTTCCCCCACAGTCCAAAGACATGCAATACAGGTAAATTGGGTAGGCTAAATTGTCTGAGTGTGAATGAGTGTGTATGGATGTTTCCCAGAGATGGGTTGCAGCTGGAAGGGCATCTACTGCGTAAAACATATGCTGGATAAGTTGGCGGTTCATTCCGCTGTGGCGACCCCGGATTAATAAAGGGACTAAGCCGAAAAAGAAACTAGGGACTAAGCTCTTTGGTGAGCAGGACAAGCTTATTTTAAATGCTACTGACCCCAAACTTTTGACATATATACTTTTGATATATATATACATAAACATACTTAAACAAACCACACTTACTAATTTTTTTAAGTGACGTAACATTAATGTATTACTTTTAAAAGTAACTTTAACCAACATTGTTGGTTTATTCATTGGAAACACAATTTAGCCGATGACGCTGCCCTTAAACTTTTGGTTCTGTTTGTACTGAAAGACAAACAAGAATTAATGACCTATTTAAGGACTTTTACATATTAGTTACACCCATTTCATCTGATCATTTGCATAATCATGCTCATGACCATTGCATTGTCTAATTATGTAACAACAGTTACGACTTTTATAAATTGGCACATCGGTTCCACAACACGTTCTGTTCATTGCATTGTGCTTGACTGTTTTGTGCTTGACTGTTTTGTGAAGATAACAAAATTGTTGTCAGCCATGAATGAAAATGGCTTTAATATCAAGCAAGATGCCACTGCTGCTCAGTTAATTTAACAAATTGCTGAACGAATCCTTTAACGCTCACCTACCAACATCTTTCAGCAAATCAGTCACAGTGAACGTCATTAATATTCATAACCCAAGATTCACTTGGCACACTTGAGCCTCCATAGTTCCTTTGGAGAGAAACAGTCAAGTCATTCTCGATGAAAATATGGGTTTTTGCATTTTAAGATGTCTCGAAAATCTCTAAACTTGGTTATTATGGAAAAATACAATTTATATTATTTCAAAGAGCAGGTCAGTATTGGCCAATTTATATCAGCTTTGTGTTTTAAGAAAGATATGGAAAGAATTATGCTAAAATGTTTACATTTTTCTTCCTGATTACTCTGTGATGTACTTGAGCTTGCACTTCTTATCTTCAGAAATGAATGTTTTTCCAATTTACCTTCAATGAAGCACAGAGGTCAAAACAAACTTGATCCAGGAAAAGTGTTGCCGGATGACCCTACAGCATCTGGTTTGTATGCTTCTACTGTTGTTTTTGGAATAGCATGTCCTCTGCCACCTCTCCTACAGTACCATACTGAAAAAGCATAACCTACAGAGGCAAGAGAGTAATAGAATCACTCTTAAGTGTTAAAAAAAAAAAAACAGTTGTTCGTATTATAAATTACCCCACTTTACTCTTTATTTGCGCAGACCTTGGATGACTTCAAGTGTGAATCCATAAGGGATAGTAGCAGTGGAAAAGCATGCAGAGACTGGGAATTGGCCGGCACACACCACTAATCATGCAGAGGTCACAATAACAGCTCTGATATTACAGGCAGACCTCTGATTTCACAAAAGCTCCACTTTATCCACAGCCGTTAATTGCCTGTAGTGACACTTGTCCTGTGCTTTGACCACTTCAGTGATTTGTCACGAGTGCATTTTTTTTGCCTGTAGAGCAGATATTTTCTGTTGTTCTCTCATTACTCTCTCGGCTTGGTGAAATCTCCTGTGTACACTTGCACCATGCCAAATCAAATACCCAGAAAAGCCTCCAATCGTTTCGCTGCAGGCCAGGCGAATGTGTGTTTATCAGCAGAGTGGACGTGCTGTAGTGTTTTGAATTTCGAAATTGCGGCTGAAAGAAATTGGCTCTGTGCCGGCTATAAAGAGCACAGGGGTGTCTTTGAGTTGTGCTGCCGATTTAGTTTAGTTGTTGTTTGGGTCTCTGCTTACATTTTAGAAAACTAAATGACCCTGAATGCAAATCAAACCAGTTTCCATCATCTGGAACTACAAACCTATAATCAAATAAAGTGATATGTACAATTCATCAAGTGTCATTCAAACCCAGCTTTGTACACATTCCAAACCAAGTAAGACTTTTTTGGGATCTCACTTGAGATTTTATCTTTTTCTTCCATCTTATTAGTCTTAGTTATCTGTAACAGTGTTTCTAATGCAACAGTGTTCTGTTTTGTGTATAGAGACAGCACACTTGACCCCTTGGTGAACTACAAGAAATACTAGATTATTGACTTGATTGTTGTTGATCATGATAGCATCATTTGGGCCAGGTCAGCTTATTCCCATGATCTCTCGAGACATTGAAGGGAGCTAATCTTTGAGGTGACAACAGTTTCCATTTTTGGGCAAATTATCCCTTTAATTGGTGCCAAGAACAGACAGTGCTTAGGCACCAATTCCAATTGATTTCTGTGGCAGCCCATTGAACCATATGGTAAAAAGTAGTGAAATTTGGCACTCAGTAGAGGACAGTCTGAACATTATCCACAGTTTTGGAGTCAGTCCCTCTAGCTCCACCTGCTGTCCGCATTAGCATTCATGTTTTTGCCAAAATCGTTCTTTGCCCATCTGATTGCTTGACTCAATTCAATTCAATTGCACCCTATTTACGGTACAATATTTTCATCTATGCAAATTTATCTGGCATTTTTATTCAAACTCCTAATTTTAACAAGAATTAAACTATGTTGATCGTAATAGCATGTTTTGGGCTAGGTCAGCTTTTTCCCATGATTGTTGTGACATTGAAGGGAGCTAATCTTTGAGGTCACAGGTTTCTTTTTTTGGGCAAATTATCCCTTTAATTAGGTGCCAAGAACAGACAGTGCTTAGGCGCTAATTCCAGTTGATTTCTGTGGCAGCCCATTGAACCATATGGTAAAAAGTAGTGAAATCTGGCCAGAACTGTTCTTTCCCAGTCTAATTGCTTGATTTAATTCAGTTTGATTGCACCCTATTTACAATGTTTTCAACTATGAGAATTTGTCTGCCATTTTTTTATTCAAACTTTATCTGATTTTTAATTACTTAAATCATTTTAAAGTCAGAATGAAATCAAAATGTGCTCTTCTTATGTTTATATAGTAGTGCTTGTTATAAATGATGTATATTACGTTTTGTCAGTTTAGTGGCTAATTCGTACGAATTTGTACGAGTTTAGTCGTACGAAAATGTACGATTTTAAAAAGGAGGCGTGGCACCCCTAACCCCAACCATCATTGGGTGTTGAGCAAATGGTACTAAATTGTACGAATTAGATCGTACAAATTCATACAAATTAGCCACTAAATCAAAAAGTTACGAATTGCCGTGAGATTGTGTTGGGTTATCGGGATGGGGCTTATTTAACTAACCCAGGCTCATTCTGACTATGTACCCCTACTGTATATACATTTCTGGAGAGCACCAAATATGTCCCAGAAGCTATGTTTTTTTGCAGTTTTTGTTTTCGCAAATGGATGTTTCCCAGAGATGGGTTGCAGCTGCAAGGGCATCAGCTGCGTAAAACATGTGCTGGATAAGTTGGTGGTTCAGTCCGCTGTGGCGACCCCGGATTAATAAAGGGACTAAGCCGAAAAGACAATGAATGAATGGATGAATGTTTTCGCAAATCCGTCAGAGGCCGCTGTGTATGCTTTTTGAGATCTCAAATTTCCCACTTCCCTAAATCCAACCGACATTGTTTTGAAAAGCATTCCAGAAAAAGAAAAGACCTTACGTAAGCCTGATTTCAACCACATTTTCAGATTTTACCATATTCTCACTGTCTTATTTACTTGTTTGTTTAATGTTTTGGCTTTTGTTTTTGTCTTACCTGCTTTCTGGAATCGTTCTTCACCCGACTTGAACCCCTTTATGATGGTCAACTCTGCTCTGTGTCTCAAATCCTTCGATGTACTTGACGGGCCAGTGGACAATCTGGTAACAGCAGAAAATTCGTCCACTCAGAGGTAAGCGGATAGCTGGTAAGCGTGAAAAGGAATAGTGTCATACCGCCTCGTAGCTTCGTTTAAACAAAGCAGCGATACGTTCCTCTGGCTAGATAATTTGCGTTTTTATAGGGCTACGCTTTCAGAATTAGCCTTTTTTGCAACAAACAAAGTAAATATATAGGCTAATGCATCTATGAATTTTACAGCATAATGCCAACTACATCTGTGGATCTGCAAAGCTTTGACATGCAAATTTCTCTTTTTTAAAAAGCTGGTATAATTTTTAAATGATTTTTATGAAACAAAATAAATGACTATAACGTTCTATTATTGAGATGGCTATAAGTTTATTAGACCTCACATATAATGAAAACTAAAATACATTCAGGAAACCATTGAGATAAAATGAGAACGTACAATAGAGGAAAACACTTTTTTTGAGCACTTGGTGAACTGCACATCTATCCCTCACACAGTATTTTGTAAAATCTTTCATTAGTTTTTGCAGGTTTCATTAAAAAGTCAATTTATTATTCTGTTCAGACAGAGCATGTTTCAAATCTAATTGTGGCAATATGAGACAAAGACGGTGATAAAACTATTGGGCTAAAGTTAAAGAGAAAGAATGTCCTCTGCTATTGGATTTGATTAAATGGTAAATGAGGATTTAAAAGGAATACTGTGTCCTCTGCTCATCCTGATTTCACAAATTGAGACTGTGTTAAAAGATAAGTGGACTTACTTGAAGGTTTCTTGAACTCCAAGAGGTGCTTGAATATCATCTTTTAAATAAATATATATATTTAATGGGAAAGATTAATCATCATTTTACATCTATGCTTATAATACACTCAACTCTGATGTTATATTTGATCTGTTTTGAATATAAATACTAGTTTCTGTAAATAAAAAATCAACAAATAAATAATAAATGAATTTAAAATGTAAATATAATAAAACACAGATATATGGTTTCTCTCTTGAAGCAACACACATAACATATAGATTTTGATTATCTTTAGATCTTTAAACAATGAACTGATGTACAGTATGATCCTTCATAATTTCTTAGAAGTTTTTTTTCATCAAAATACAGCACAATGCATATCAGAAGAAAAAAAGAAAAATGGAACCCACCACATAGTTTACACACATTGCATAAGAAAGTAAGACTTCATAAAGTGTTTTCTCATTAAAATTGCATACATGGATCAAAGATGAGATGTCCAGTTTTGTTGTTGCATCAAATTTAGTTTACACTTAGTGATTTTATATAAATTTCAAGCATACTAATTGCTTTTGTTAAAATACAATGTCAAAATGTGTGAATTTTCTTTGGGTCAAAATCATTCATTTTACTGTGACACATACCTGTATAGATTATGTAAAAACAAGTATATTATCTGTACTTATAATATAAAAAGAAGCAATTCTACATTTTACTGCTTTTAAAATATTTTGCTGACATATGAGTACAACCTACTGACTTAAAAATATGGATTTATTTATGAATATTTTGGGTCTGCACTGTGATTTTCACGAGACCTTAATAATTATGGATTAACACCATGAATATGAAGGTGAGTTTATGCATGCTTGTAACATCCTGAGCAAAAAATAATGCACTTTACTGGAAATCAATGACTGTTATAAAACTTTTATAATAATTACATGACACATCCACACTGTCATTAAGTGTCATTAGCTCAGTTATATAATTTTAAATGCAAAGGTGACCGTTTGAGATGTCTTTCTGACAGTTTGACATAAAGAAATACATCATTTTCATTCATTCATCTTTATTTCTATAGCGCTTTTACAATGTTGATTGTGTCAAAGCAGAGTTGAAGTTCAGTTCAGTGTGGTTTGATTTTCACTGCTGAAAGTCCAAACACTGAAGCGCAAATTTATCGATGCACACAACCTGTTTTTGTCATCACAACTTGACATTACCATGCTAATATAACTTTTCATAAATCTGTCATAATCATGATTGTCATGATGCCATTATAGTCATGACAATTTTTTCTGATCACTTTTTTCAGTGAAGCGAAATGAACTTTTTTATAGCAGTTTCTCAGTAAAATAAAAATACTTTGTCAAAAAAAATCGTATAACAGCATCATTAATATTTAATGGTATTTTAATGACATTTTTAATTTGCACCACTCTAGTTGAGGTCAAGAAAAAATATTAGTGATGCTGTTAAAATTATGACACAATTATAATGGCCTCATGACAATCATGTTTATGACAGATTTATGACAAGTTATGTTGGCTTGGTAATGTCAGTTTGTCCCAACAAAGCACAACAAATTGTCATAAAGATATCTCAAACAATGTCACCTTTGCATTTAAAATGACATAACTGAGCTAATGGCACGCAATGACAGTGCGGATATGTTATGTAATGATTATGAAAGTTTCATGACATTCTCATTAACACTGCCTTCAAGTAAAGCGTTTTCTAATAATGTGTCTTTTGCAAAACAGTAAAAATGCATCATAATTATAGTTTTTTGCTCAGAATGATTACACTATTGTTGTTGTTCTGATGTCTGAAAACCCTTTTTCTTTGTATGTTTTTGAAACAAGTCATTTTATTTTACTCACTAGTGGGGTTAGAAAAAAGTGAATACAAAGTATCATCTCTGAAAAGTATTACTTTTAAACGGAGAGCTGGAAGGAACGTGATGGTGGGGAAAATAGAAAAAAATGGGAAGAAGAAAAAAAACTGGGTGAGAGAAAATAAATGGATGGGAGATAAAAAAAAAAAAAAAAACTGAGTGATATGAACACAAAGATGTTTTGTGCTCCTTCGCAAATAGATGAACAAATAGATGTGTTGTTCAACAAACACTTCTTGTTCACTTCATACATGTCAACCCTTCCGTTTTTGCTGGGATTCTATATTTTACCATTCTATCCTGCTATCATCCTATCATTAAGTATTTCCCCATATTTCTCTAATATTTTTAATCTTGAAAGCACGTTGAAATGAATATAAAAATGTCTGCATTCACTTTCTTTCCATTAAAGCATTCCTTTATATGCAACCTCTGAATCAGCAAATGCATATATAAGCGCTGACTGACGGACGCGCTCTGAGTAAAATATTAAAAACATGAGAGAAATATGAGAAAATATATAATGATAGGATGATAGCAGGATAGAATGATAAAATACGGGAGAATCCCGGCAAAAATGGGAGGGTTGACATGTATGAAGTGAACAAAACATCTTTGCGAGGGAATGCAAAAACGTAAAAATATATTTTCCAATCACTCAGGTTTTTTTTTCTCCCATCCACCCATTTTCCCCCCATCATCACGTCCCTCCCGGGTCTCCGTAGCATTATCGTATGCTTCACAAGAACTTTAATCTTGTTCTGAAGATGGTTATGAATTAGAAAATAGTCTAATAATTAGATAATAAGTGAAGTATTACTGTTATTGTAGTTGTTTTTGCAATTCAGGAGAGATGAATTGAATGCGTACAGAGGTCAGGCACTTGAAGCTAAATGAAATGATCACTACAGGATTAGTCAGTATGGACCAATGCAAAGAGAGAAAAATTACTCATCTCTGAGGAGGAACAGCAAATCCCTGAAATGCCTCTATGTTTGTTCTCCTCAAAGTGATTATGCAAAGCTGCAAATGAGACTCAAGCTTTCTTTTTTTAAGCCTGATCTAAACTACATTGCACACTTTATGCACGCATAAATTGTGAATCTCATCACGATTGCACTAAAACAACAAGAATGCTTAATTCATGGAATCAAAGCGTGGCAGCTGGTTGTCAATGAATTATTGAAACAAGTCAGTGACATGAAGTCTACAAGTGACACCAGTGGTGCAGCAGTGAAGTGAAGGGAACATAGTCACTGGAACAGACACTGACAGGAACCTGATCCTACAGGAGATTTTCTTAAAGATGAAGATGTGCTTCCTGCATTTTTAAAACGTTATACGGTCTGTTCACACTGAGGACAATAACTAACAAGAAAGTTTTGAATAATTAACTATAAAGTTTAAAAAATGTTCCACAATTAGAATAATCTTGTGTAACGTAAATAGAAACGGCCATAAATGAGGTTGGGCTCGTGATCTTGTTTCCTTATACAGTAGTGCACATGTGTATTAGCTTAGACAAATTGGGTCTGAAAGTTTAAAAACGAAATTTAAGACATACAGTAGTTGTTAAATTCAATCTGTGATTCTAAATATGAAATTTAATTGTACACTTGGCAAACAGGAGAATTAGATTTTTCCCAGTCACACTCAAAAATATGAGTAGTCCAAATGCAAATGGAGATATATTGAAAATAACAACATACACTGTTGAGAAGTTGCAGATGATAATCAAAACAATAGAGTTCACAGCACAGTAAACGCCATAGACAAAGTTGGTGCAGGTGACAATACAGTAAAACAGGTGAGCGCAGGGAACTCCAAACTCGGTAAACAAATTCGCCAGCTATGTACTTGACACAGCAGAATCCTAATAAGACGTGGACAGACACATGAGTAACAACAAACTAACAATCTACAGAGAAACACAGACTAACAAATAGCATAAAACACAACCTAACAAAAGTATTGTCGTCGATCACAGTTGTAAGAGCAACAAATAATAACTTGACTTCTAGTTGAGCATTTGGAAAAGTGGCAGAAGGTTGATTTTTCTGATGAATCATCTGTTGAACTGCATCTCAATCATCACAAATACTGTAGAAGACCTATTGGAACCTGCATGGACCCAAGATTCTCACAGAAATCAGTCTGGTGAAGGAAAAATCATGATTTGGGGTTATATTCAGTATGGGGCATGCGAGGGATTTGCAGAGTGGATGGCAACATCAACAGCCTGAGGTATCAAGACATTTGTGCTGCCCAATACATTACAAACCACAGGAGAGGGCAAATTCTACAGCAAGAAAGCGCTTCTTCTCATACTTCAGCCTCCACATCAAAGTTCCTGAAAACAAAGAAGATGAAGGTGCTCCCAGATTGGCCAGCCCGGTCACTAGACATGAACATTATTGAGCAGATCTGGGGTAAGATAAAGGTTGGAGGCATTGAAGATGAATCCAAAAAATCTTGATGAACTCTAGGAGTCCTGCAAGAACGCTTTCTTTGCCATTCCAGATGACTTTATTAATAAGTTATTTGAGTCATTGCAGAGATGTATGGATGCAGTCCTCCAAGCTCATGGGAGTCATTCAATATCAATTCTTTTTCCACAGCACTATGACTTTATGTGAAGTTTATTTATAAAGTAATTTCGAGAGGATCATGTGCTTATGATTGCTTGCGGCCGGTTCTGCATTATTGAATTTATGATTCACCAATCAGGCGATTCCTAAGCCACTTTAAATACCCTAAGTTTCATATGACAGCCATCTTTGTTTTGAAGAATCCCCCCTTCCACCCCTACTCCTCCTCCTTTCCTAGATGAGTGGCACGGTGGCCCAGTGGTTAGCACTGTTGCCCCACAGCAAGAACGTCACTGGTTCTAGTCCTTACCAAGCCAGCCAATGTTTCTGTGCAGAGTTTACACGTTCTCCCCGTGCTCACGTTGGTTTCCCTCGGGTTCCCCAGTTTCTTTCCATCGTCCAAAAACATGCAACTTAAGTTAATTGACTAATCCAAATCGGCACCATAGACATGCTCCTAGTAAGTAGTTATCTCTTAAGAGCAATCACTATCTGTTCATTTGCTACAACAGCAGGGGAGTTCTCGAGATCTACCTGAGCTCAAACTCCCCTCTCGCCTTGCAAATGAGAGGGAGCCCCGGGCTCGAGGATCTTATGAGCTCAGGGCTCTCTCCTGGTACAGCATGCCAAACCAGCTTTATAATCAATCATCAGCTTAGTGTGAACTCTTGAAATATACTGCATAATATTTCTGTTAAGTGACAAGACTTTTGTCTAAGCAAAGTCAGACCTTATCATAATTTAAGATCATATTTTATTTTGGAAAATAAGCATAATCTAGAGGTCTTTGCCTTTCATAAGCCACTTCTGATACCAAATGATCAACTAGAACTCAAGTTATTTTTTGATGTACCCAAAACTTGGATAGGCAACTTTTGTCATGTACTGTAGTGTAGGTGATGCAACCACACACACAATCACACCCAGAAAAAGCACACAGACCAATAAACCGTGACATCCCCATTTAAACAGAATGCCTGAGAGGCGTTCCAAAGATGAGTGAAATTAAATGGTCTTAAAGGGACTTTGCTTTACTTTTGCTTTTTTTTTTTTTTGCTTCTTAAAGGGGTCTTGAACTTGTTTTTGAAAATTGATTTATTCTGTCGTCTGAGGTCCTCTTATCACGTTTGTGTGCTTTCAAAAATGTATGATTAATAAGCTTTTTTTCCACCCTCAAAGGTGTTAGGCTGCTACTATCTTTACATAAAAAATTAAACCCCTAAAAAAATATGGCATTTCAAATAGGTCAAAGCAGTCAGCGATTCTGATTTTAATGTGTTAAGTGTTCTGATAAACAGGGTAAGCCTTTTCTGTTCATCTATTCTCTTCAGAATAACTGTATTATCTATAGCCTTGTCCTCTGAGTTCAATATTAAAAAACAATTAAAAATAAAACAATGTGGCTAAAAAATAAATACTAAATATATTTTTAAAATGAAATAATATGCACACATGGATGCATGAATAATTGACAGATAACAGCCTAACTGATTTCTTTTATTGTCATTTTGACTGTGTGTGTTCAGCTTATCATTCAGCGACATCTTACAGCTTATCATTGTGCTCCACAATATTATAATCAAAGGCATGTTTACTGCTCCTCTGTGGCTCTATCTGACAATGTCGTGTAAATCAGTGAGCGGCGCTACAGAATTAGGCATTGTTTTACGTACCTATGATGTCATAGATGAGTACGTTCCAGGATCTGGCGTTTTCTGGGCCTACTGTCAATAAAAGCTGTTATTCAGTAACAAGTTTGTTTTCAGCTTTAAAACTTACAGGATATCGTTTTAGTATGAGGACTGTTATATATCAAAAGCATAAGTAAAAGCTGAGATCTCAGTTCATGACCTCTTTAATATAACAAAACTACTGTATTGTTTTAATGTATTGCCTTAATAGATCAGTTACATCAACTGAAAATAGTTCTCATTTTATTCTTCTCATTTCCCTATAGGTGCCAATGATTCAGGAGTTTTGCATATTCGCTGAAAAACATTTGTGATGAAAAATGATTACTGTTTTATATAAATGTACAACTATTACTACTTGTTATAGCACAGAATTAACACGAATAAAGATCTCACGCCTCATTTAATTGTTCAGTTACACCTTCAGCTTCAGAAAGAGATCAAATTAACAACTTGTAAATGTTATTTTGCTTCATAGCGATCAGATTGTATTAGTCTTAATAAGTCTTTTTTTACTATTTTTAACCCCCCCGCCCCCAACTTAAAATGTGCCAAATCATAACTTCAAAATAAGAGTACTGTTGTTTTTGTATAGTGTCACACTCCCAATATATAATGATTCACTTCATGAACAAATCTTTATACTGTACGTATGTCACACAGGAGGTTTCAGATGTAGTGATCAATATTTCAGAATGTTCTGAAGAAAAGAGTGGAAACTGGGTCATCTTATGCTGCAGTGAGAGGGCATTTTAAAGGGTTATTGATTCAGCAATAGCTTCATCCCACACCAGTGAACCAGGACTGTTTGGATCTACATCAGCTTAGAGAACTGAATCATGAGATGGAGCCTCAAGAATTAGCAAAGCTTGATTTCATAAATTGACAAAACCAAAATCTCAGCTTGCATCATAAAGGCTGCATCCAGATACTATTGATTAAAACTGCTATTAGTTTTTAAAGTGAAAATATTTCTCATGTATTGGATCACAGTTTTTGCTTTTGCAAATCCACCAGAGGCAACTGTGTATGCTTTATGATAATCTCAAACTTCTTTTGCGTGTCGTCTTCTTGCATAAATCCAGCCGACCAGGCCAGCTTGCTGTCGACTGACTGACTGACCGATTGACCCACCTACCCCCTTCCCTAAGCCCAATCGATAGTGTTTTCAAAAGCAATGTAGAAAAACAAAAATCGTCGCAGCTGTGTGATTTCACCACATTTTCAGCCTGTTGTTTATTTTTTTTATTTTCCGGCGGCATCACACCGCCCCATGGATGTACATAATTCGCGCTCTCCAGAAATATAGACAGGGGTACATATCCACATTAAGCCTGTGTTGCAATTAGTGCAGCTATCCTCTTCAATTTGACAGTATTGTTATTAAATGTACTGCACTTATAGTCTTCTCATTATGATGACAGTAAGTAATGGCAAGGAAAAATCATCTTTATTTTAAGGAGAAAACTTGGGAGGTTGTATTAATGCATAGCTCAGTAGCCAATTAAGATTTTTTTTTTGTCCCACTTAGGAATCAGTAGCAAATATAACAAATCTTAATTTCTGCTTTCAGCCTGATCTCATGAGGAAACTTTACTATTTTATATTTTGTCAGTTGCGTGGCTAATTCATACAAATTCATATGACGTCAGTCGTATGAAAATGTACGATTTTTAAATAGAGACGTGTACAAATTTAAATTAATCAGTAAATCTAAAAGTTATGAATTGCCGTGAGATAGCATTGACGGATTTCAACTAACATGATGAAGCTAAAGGCTGATTTATGCTTCAGCGTCGAGGAATCGGCGTGACTCACGGTGGCTGCCATGCGTGCCATGCCTGCGTGCTGTTTGTGTTGCTCTGCAATAACACTTCCGATACGCTAATTGGCAGTAGGTGTTTATGTTCCTCTGTGTCAAGTTTCTTCACAGGTATTTTGTTTTTCTGAATGCTACAAGTAGCTCAAACTTGCTCATTTATAGGCGAGAACCAGCAGACGTGCAACAACTTTAATCATAAGGTAAATCAGAAGTTTGAGCTTGCGGCTCTCTGCACGGTCCGCGCTTGTCACCAGTACCAAGCCGAGCAATCACAGAGCTTGCGCTATGCGTCATTGCGATGTGTAGTTACATTTTTTGAAAGGTGTGCGTCATGTCTGCGTCAGCCATGACGAGAGCTATATGGCCATGATGAGGGCTATACGACCATGCGGAGGCTGCGCCGGACCATACGCATGCACTTGACACAGAAGTATAAATCAGCCTTAAGCAGGGCATTAATGTCAAAATAAAAAGTAATCTAAAAGCAAAAAAGTACAGTTTAAGAAGGCAGTGAAACATCCCAGCAGGAATCACTGAGCTAAGTCACATTATACTTTGACTTAAGAATCAAATTTGCTAAATATTAGCTTATTTTTGACACGCACCACTGTGCAGTCATGGAAATACACACTGCAGGACGCCCCCCCCCCATACCCCCCCCCCCCCCCCCCCCACACACACACACACACACACACACACACACACACACACCTAATTTTATGTGATCTGTCTGCAGTGAAATTTGAACAAGAACATAAAATAAGTGTGATGTATATCCTGGCTCTTTGTTATTCAGGTGCAGCACACGGTCACATCTCTTGATCTGAAATGTCAAAGAAAATGTCAAGATTTTCCCATAGCACAACACTATTGTTTTAACAGCTTAAGATCTGGAGAGGTAAAGAAAGTTTATCCCCTCAAGTGGGATCCATGATGCTTTCACACTTGTCCTATATCAGCCATTAATAATTCCTGAGGTGTCACAGTGTCTTAGGAACTGAATGAATCATCAGAGGCTTTGACAGTGTGAAGAAAGTCTTGGACTGTATATGTGTTGCAGTATATGTCAGGGAAGCCGGAGGAGCTCAAGGGAACGCAGTCTGAGAGCGTCTATCTTTAGAGTATCATGCAACGTGTGACAGGGATGCTGCGCAGAAAACTGCTACTTGTGCTTAACTTCATCAGTCAGACAGATTAGTTGTGAAGTGTCGCATCAGATTATAAACTTTTATTTTCAGGCTACCAAGAAAAACAAATGTTTTCTTGTAAAAAACAAACAAACAAACAAACAAAACAAAAAACAGTGAGACATATAGGGCCCAATCTTGCAAAAACGCGCCAGACAACTATGTCGCCATTTGTTGTTATTTTCTGACCAACGCAACCCTAATTTTCACGTTTTGTGGCACGTTGTTTAAATAGCAAATCCATTTTGCAAATCCATAGCAAGTCCACTTTGTGGACTCATGGGCGTGCTGGTATAAAAAGGAGGTGTATTAAGGTGCATTGTTGGTGCATTGCTATTTTGAGGAACTAAAATAGATTGTGCCATTGACCAACAAAAAGTTGATCTAAAGTCCAGCGCAGACCGCATTAATGTGTGCACCTATGCGAGTCTTAACGCTTACACATTGCTTAATACACACCGGATGTACAGCAATACACAAATATCTTTACATTTAAAAAACACAAAGGATTAAAATGTTACAAAAATGTGTGTGTGTGTGGGGGGGGGGGGGGACTTTTTTCAGTTTATTCATGACAATTTGCATTTGTATAATGTTATTATTATTAGCAGTATTATTAATTATATGCATATTTGTATTTGATTTAGTAAAAACAAGTTTAAATTTGTCCACTTGTCGGATTTTGGAGGTGTATGCATCACCATATGGGGCATAAAAATAGGAATCTCTGTTTTTTGACCACACTTCATTATTATTGTTCATTTATTTGCTTGCTAAAAAATTAGAACTGAATTTAGAAATTTTTTAGACAAATCTTTACACAACAAACGAAATTAAATATGTAGGCTGATGGATGTCTTCAGTGGAGCGAGTTACCTTGGTTTCCTTATCCACGAAAGTAAAGGAGTAAAGTAAAGAGAGAGTAAAGAGGCCGAATGGAGGAGGCTCGTTCTTTATATCCTCGCACTGCAGATGGTCTGTTTAACTGTTTTCTCACTAGTGAAGCGTTCAGTTTTTCCATTTACAAAGTCCGCCATGTAAGTAGCAAATGCACCACGGCATGACACAACTGACTCTTAAAGGGAATGAGAGATGAGACTTTGATTGGTTTAATGCATGTTATGCTCAAAACACACCCATAACTCATTAAGAGAATAAGCACAACCCTGTTAGACCATGCGCCGTCCATCACTGGGAAACACCCATACACTCTTATTCACACACATACACTACGGACAATTTAGCTTACCCCATTCACCTATAGCGCATGTCTTTGGACTTGTGGGGGAAACAGGAGCACCCGGAGAAAACCCACACGAACATGGGGAGAACATGCAAACTCCACACAGAAACACCAACTGACCCAGCCGAGGCTCGAACCAGCGACCTTCTTGCTGTGAGGCGGCAGCACTACCCACTGCGCCACCGCGCTGCCCTAAATCTGATTTAATCTAATTTAAATAATAATAACGATCAAGAATGCATTAGACCAATTCAATTCAATATTAAAGACATTTATCATTTTTTTCATTGAAGTTTCTACATCCTGAAGCAGTAAACTGCAAAGATTTCTTTTGAGTCATGTAGCACTGTAAACTGGAGTTGTAAAATGGTTGATGAAAATGTAGCCAAACATCAAATACATTGTAAAATAGCTGAATATAGAAAATGTATTATGAGTTAATGCAATCTTGGCAAGCCTAAAAAGAGATTCTCTATTCTCTACATTAGCATTGCAGCTGTCCCAAAAAAGGAAAGGAGCAGTTCCTACACTGGCATTCTTCTTATCGTTTCAATCTATTACATTCACAGAGTACAAAGTTTGGCCCTGTTCCCAATCTGTGGAGTCACTGATAGGGACGTGAAGAACTACATGGCATAGACCTGAACAACAGGAAGCGGAGCAGATAGAATCAGCAGATGCTGTAACCCCGGCCCGTCATGTTAATGTATGCCACACACAGAACTCCAATCCAATGACTTCAACAGCAGTTTTTTTTTTTTTTAAACTACCTTGTTTGCAGCATAGAGATACCAGTGTAGAGCTTTATGCTGTTTACTTTTCTCTAAAAACTAAAATGTCAATGAACAAACATGTTGAATGATGTGAACTTTGGCTTGGGATAGTTGTATTTCTTTACTGTTGTATGAGGCTGTGCATGGCTGACGTGCAGGATTCCTTCTCTTGTGATTATCTTGGGTGGATCGAGCTTCTGTTTGGAACAGGAGATGCAGCCTATTAGTCAGCCTTTGTTTACCTTCTTCAACTGTTTCTTATGTTTAAGGATACAGGATGGCAGGATTATGGGATTTTAATGGCTTGTGAAGCATCACAAGTGTGTGTGTGTTTTCTTTTTTTTTTTAAGATGGACAAATTGTTTTTGGCATCTTAATGCTCAACGATCTCCTTAAATGGTCTGCCACTGCATAGATCTGATGGTTGTTTAGGGCAGAGGTACAGCATGTACATCTCTTAAGGAGTCCTGTCATAAGTTATAAAAAATTTTCCTTGAAATTTCAGAACTCAAAACAAACCTCCCTAGTGCAAAAATAGCATTTATAGAAACCAAGCCACCAAAAAAGTGAAAAAGAGAATTTCTACTGAACTGAACAGTTTAATTCTACTCATCACCATACAATACAGGCTACTGTATTTTACATTCTTAATTCAGTTTGACTATGTCAAAAGCACAAGTTCACATAATGTTGGTTATGCATGTGAATGTGAATTGTTGGGAAATGCATCTCATGTGTATCTGTATAATAGATCTGTACAATAGCGTTTCTTGGACATTGCTAGACCACACTTCTACCTCAACTCAAGCAGGCCTTGCTCCCTTTGACATTTTCTTTTTATTCAAAATATTATGACATTGTGTACAGTTTTAGATGAAAATGGGTAACCAAACTATAATTAAGCATTTGTAGTAGTCCAGTAACTCTGCTTACTCATAAATAGAGTGGAATTTGCGCTTTGTGTAAAAACTTACAAAAGAATGATCACAAAGGAAGTTACAAAGGAAAAAAGGCATACTAGGACCCAGGGGCGTTGCTAGACCCAATTACTGGGGCACGTGCCCCAGTATAAATCGCCAGTGCCCCAGTAAATGCTTTGAGATATGATTTACTTCATATGCAAGTGTATGTATTAAGAGGGGTAATCAAGGAATAAAGACGTTCTCTATGAGCAACTGAACAAACGCTGGTGAAAGCACTGTAGTTTAATCAAAAAGCAAACTGACGCATCTCTGCATGTGCGCAGAAAACCTCACCCGCGCGCCTCACACACCGCTCCTGCTGGACCCTGACGCGCTGCTCTTCTCCCGGTGCAGGTCCCGGTTGTTAACATGTATGACGAAAAAAATACCCGCTGCTCACGCGCCGCTCAAGACACAGTCTTTTATGTGGAGGTGACGGCACGGTGGAAGTGAGTTTTGCAAGTCGACAAAACTAAAGTTTAAACAATATGATGGTGATCTTACTAAGCATGCCTCCTGATAGATTTTTTGTATGAAGCACAAAGGATGGATGTAGTCAGGGAGGTAAAACTAAATAAGCCTAATTCTCTGCCATGTGTCAAGTCTAAGACAACAGATAATTAAACATCTTTTTTTGTATTCTATAGAATTGCCTATAGAATTTCATTCAAATGAAATTATTATTCATGCAAAAGATTTTTTTTAAATGATCTTAGCATCACTCTAGTTGTGTCTTTACAATATTTTCCAGTTACATTTAGGATTAATTATTTAGAATAATAATTGTATAATAACAATAATAATTTTATTTGTTTATATATATATATTTTTTATTTATTTATTTATTTATTATTTATTTATTTTTTTAGGGGGGTGCCCCAGTAGAGCTTTATGTCTAGCAACGCCCCTGCTAGGACCTCTTCAAAATAATTATTTTAAAACATTTAACATTTTTGTGCAATATAAAGATTCTGTTACAGGTTCTGAATGGAACCCTTAATGCAATAATTTTATGGAGTGTGTAGTTCACTCTCAGTAATTGAAGAAGCATCATGCTTGGTCAAAAATGGGTTCAGTTTCAGGATAGACCAGCTCATATGACAGATTGATGCATTTTCTTTCTTTTAAACATCTATAGACTTTTTTTAGAATGCAAAATTATCCATTATGCTTTGCGTGTATGCGTAAGGAGGATGCTAAGATCTTCCGGTCGGCAGCTGATGCGTATAAACAGTCACATTTAGACAGCTTTGAAACGATAGTTTTAATCTGTTTTACTTAGTTTTAACGTCTTTGAACTAATACTGTTTGTCGATCAGCGTCACATCCTGGACTGGTTATTTTTTTTAAAATGCGATCTATAGACGAATTACCATGTTTGTTAACATTCAGGATGCATGTGCAGCGAGGTTGCAGAAAAAAAACGGGAGTGCTAGCATTTACAGTGAGCGAATGACATCCGATGCGGTACAGAGTTTGTTGTTGTCTTAGAAATAAGTTATATTGATTACATGTTATATATATTATTTACTGTATAATGCTTTCAACGTATTATAACAGCATGCCACCCAGTGATAAGCACAGTTATTCAGCAAAATTAATAATAAAGTGAGTAGCGTTCGTCTGACAGGACCATTTGCGATAGCACCCTCCCAATATAAATTGGATAAGACGAAATGGCCAAGCATCCAGCCCCAAATATACAACTATCTCATTGAAACTCCAAGTCAGGCCCATGCAGAGGCGTTCCAAAGGGCATGCTCCAGTTTTCACGGAAAGTGGGGGTGGGGGAGAGTTGACGGTCCCGGTTTTTACGAACAGTGGAAGGGAGGCATTTTGGAAGGGCACTTTATATCTCAGACACAAAAGGGCATGTATACTGCACAGGTTGAGCCCTATGTGTGCACGTGTCTGCTCCAAGTGATTTTACAAGAGAGAAGTTAAAGGCCTACAAGTTTTTGGATGCCAACAATTTTGTTCTGTATGGTCATGTGGAAGAAATAATATTCCATTTTTTCTATGATTACCATAAAACTTTGTAGTGCTAAAAACTGAGGTTCTGCCTAGCCAAAGACAAGGAAAGAAGACGGAGCTATACAAGGCCTGGGTAATCATCAACAAGCAAAACTGCATTCTGACAGCGAACTACACCTGTACGGCAGGGTATGTGAACTTAGATTTTTACATTTCATTCTTAGCATTCAGTGTCTGCAGTTTAATATTTAACTGTTTTTGCTGAAATCATTGCTGCAATCAAAAACGTGTAATGTGTATGATAAGGGATAGCGTGAACTTACCTGATATGAAATGAGAACTGCAGAGTCGAGCATTTTTAATTTGGTCGTCACCAGAGCCGGAGCAAGCCGAACTGCCGCTCTAGGCAAAGGACTATCACGCCGCCCCTCAAACGAAAG
Source organism: Danio kyathit (assembly GCA_903798195.1). Taxonomy (NCBI): domain Eukaryota; kingdom Metazoa; phylum Chordata; class Actinopteri; order Cypriniformes; family Danionidae; genus Danio; species Danio kyathit. Next base: position 31,573,493 of record LR812530.1, on the reverse strand, counting down.
TGAAACCGGGGGGGGGGGGATGTGTTGATGTTGCGGATGAAAGTCATGAAAGTCAGTACGTTGGATTAGAGCTGAAGATCTTTGCCCGAACCCGACGGGACCCAGCGGGACCCGACGGGTTCGGGTGGGTTCGGGTTTAATTTCTATCATTTTAAACGGGCTCGGGTCGGGCCGGGCTTGGCTTAGCTGGCGCAGTAAATTAATAGTCATGTGATGCATTTCGATTAGCACGAGAAAGTAATCAAATCATTTGTTACAACATTAAAATCCATCCCTGCAAAGGTGAAACAAATGATGACAGAGAAGTGAAAAAGAGCGAGTTTTTGACTGTGGTCAGGCCAGCCGCCAGTCCAGAAGGAAAGGTTATTCTAGCCGCCAAGGTATTTGGCGGTCACTCATACACTGCATATTACGGTAGAGCGCTAAACAGCAATGTATGTACAACAAGCTGTTAGGGAAGAGGACGAGGTCATTCGCTACATTGAAACTGCTGTCATGGAAAATTAAACGGATGTTCTTGGCAGGTAGAAGATGAACAAACAATCCTACCCAAAACTTGCAAAATTAGCCAGATCAGAACTCTGCATCTCAGCCTAGCAGCTGCAGTAAAAGGTATTCGGTACGCAGCATCCTGAGCGCAGGACTGCGCTAAAGCCATTTACATTGGACTCAATACCTGCACAAAAGCACATAGCCTAATCTTGGTGAGTAAATGGTTTTTAAATTATAAATAAATATTATTAAACCATAAAATCATAATGTAGACAGAGTATACAGGCTAATGTTGGCATTATTCGTTCGTTATTCAGCTTCCCCGTCGCCTTAATGCCAGATTGTGAAGAGAAGTGGCAAAAGAAATGCCGCAGCCTTTATCTTAATTTCGTTATTGCCAAATACCAGTCATAATTTAGAATTTATTTTAATTTAATTTGTTAAGAAAGACTTCTTTTCGTTGGTGTGTTGGCCAATTTAAAGGCTAGGTGTATGTACCTAGGCCTATTTAGAGTGCTGAGATGTTACGATGTTACAGAGGACTTATTTTATTTCTTTGTTCCGACTTCCAAGTGACCTATACCCTATGTTTGTTATGAATAAATTATGTTAAAACATATAAATGACTCATTCTTGAAAAAAGGCAAAAGAGCTGTGTGCATGCCATGTGCACATTTGAAATGTCGGGTTATTAACGGGTTCGGGCTTTATAAAGCTGTCAATCAAAATGTCGGGCTCGGGTTGAATTCTGTCGGGCTCGGACCCCATCGGGCCTAATTTTTATGGCCCGATTACACCTCTACGTTAGATAGGGCGGCGGGGCGCGTTTGCCGCCCTCACTATTATGACAGACCCCTATTATGCCAGTGTTGTGTTGATGTTGCGGATGAAAGTCAGTATGTTGGGTTGGGCGGCAGGGCGCGTTTGCCGCCCTCATTATTATGCCGCTCTAGGCGGCCGCCTAGGTCGCCTCAATGGACGCGCCGGCCCTGGTCGTCACTCATTCAGCTCCCTTTTAGCCAAAGACGTCTGCGGTTGGCATTAAAAGCAGTGTGGTGTACAGTAAAAGTTACGTTTTTTAAAAGTTATGTCGAATTTGGCATCCTACTGCACAACACAACATGCTATTGCAACCGGTCTGTTTTTGCAACCGGGAACCTGTGTAATGTCATGCGTGATTTAGATTGGTAATTCCTCTTTTCCCTCGTTGTCCTCCATTTAAATGGAGCATCGTCATCACTAAAGTCAACATTTTCTCTTTCTTAAAAATATATAACCAACTCAAACAAATGTAATTCACCATAATGTTTGACACACATGTAGCCTGTACTGTCCCACTAAAGCATTGATTTAATAAGTGTCACAAAATGAAAATAAAGTGGCATTTTGAAAGGACAGAAAAACACATACCCTGGTAAATACTACACAACACAAACTAACTAAATGAAACATAAACGGCTCGCAATTAGAATCAACATGCAAGTCAGCCAGCATAGTATCAGTAACGTACTTTTATTGGTAATTTTTGGAAGTTGCATGGCCTACATACAGTACCTGCTAGTTTTATGCCAGTCATCTTTGCTCTTTATAATGCAGTGAGGTATTGTTTGTGTGTGTTTGCCTTGAAGAGCCGCTGAGTACAGTATAACAGCTGACAGGTTGGGAACGCTGACACTATATTTCAGCATCTGATCTGACGGCAGACACTGAATTAGGAGAACGTTTTTCTCTCGCACTTGAACCACATCTGACAGAACTATAACGGCTTTAACACACATCTTACTTTCAAAATTAAAGTTTTGCATTACACTCTGTAAGCCACTGAAAACAGTATTGACACACAGTTGAGAAACGCTGCTCAGGCTGATGACAATTCTTAACGGAAGTTCTAAGCAGCCTACCGAAAGGCGCTGGTCACTATGGCACCCTCCATGCAGCAACGAAGAAAAAGGTCTATAGACTGATTTCACGCGGCCGCCATTATAAAAGAAGAAACCCGGAAGTATCGCCTGAGTCACACAGGAATTTTATGTACTTGCCTGTATATCTTATCAGCGAAGAGAAAGAGAAAGTGACACAAATGTATAATTTCACCGCCTTCCGAGTGACCCGAAGGTCCGTTCTGAATGGAAAGTGAAAATAAAAAGGGATATCAGACCTCATTTTCAGCTAAGTTAAGGGAAATGGCACTAGTTAGCTAACGTTTTCTTTCCAAACACACGTTTTAGATGCCGTTTATCAAACTCAAGTTAATGAACTGATTCTTTCACTATATTAGACTTGTCACGATACTGAATTTAGTTACTGAAATTTATTAAAAAACGTCAATTTCCCACTAACATTTAAGCACTGTTGAACGCAACACCGCTGATTTGCCATAGTATTCACCAGTGCTCAACAGAAATGATTGTGATTGGCTGTGGAGGTCATCAGTTCACTGCACTTCACTGGTCACTTCACACGGCCAATCACTGTCATTTCTAGGGTTGGGTACCAAAACAAAACTCGGTGCCATTATAGCACCGGTACCTTTGTAACCGGGATGTACCGAACCGAATCAGCATATGAATTTCGGTGCCACTGATGCTGCGACAAGAACGTAAGAAGCATCAAGGGTTGCATCAAAGGCACACATAGGTACGTGTTGTCACACTATCTCTAAACATTTAATTCTAAACAACTCTGAGAAATACGGACAGGCAATGTCAGGCGTTTGTTCTTGTTGGATAGGGAACGGACGCACGCAACGCGCGCAGTACAGCGCATTCGGTGAGCGAGAGCAACTCTCTTCAGATCAACACGCATGATCGCGCTCATCAAATTTGCTTAAACCAAGCGTTCTAACGCATATTTTATAAGCAAGGATTCTGACACAGCAACGTGAAGCAGATGCTTTACAAAAGTTGCGTGTAAGGGGGAAACACATCAAACTTAATGACACATTTGAGGGCTCATGGAATCAACTTAAAGGCAGATGAATGCACTGTCTCTGAAAGCTTGCGCCATCATCTGGCACTTTCAATGAGTACGTATGGACACCAATGCTCCGATTGTAATATGATTAAGACAATACTCTGATTAAGAGTCTAGACTACCATGTAAACAGTGATTTTTGATTACCTTAAAGGACCACAGACACCTGTGTCGCGAAATGCGGAGGTTTTTTCTTTCCATTTGTGCGGTATCAAATTCCATTAAAAGAGCACTCTTCCACCAGTCCACTTAATGCTCGCATCAAATATCTCAGTTTGTCATAGGGGCGGTCATGAATGAAATGTTCCTGAATGAAAATGAAACTGCAGTTAAAGTCGAAAAATTAAAAATGAAACACCTGAAATTACATGAAACTATGGAGGAAACATGGATAGCGTGATGACGCAATGACATTAATCGATCTCTGTACTATAACATGTAAGACAGGATCATGAAAGAAACATTCAAAAAGCAACTCATGTAAACACTTTAATCATATTATTGTCTTATTCAGATTAAGGCAAATCATTAGATTACTGATAACCATGTAAACATAGTCACAAGCATCAACCCTAGAAAAAAGTTCAGTATTTTGATGACAGCCTTTTCACAGGTTAGTAGTAAGCTAATGTAATTTCATAATGCAAATCTTAAATTCATGCTAACCAACAAATTATCAAAGGAAATATATTAATGTAATTCAAATATATAAAATATGAATTGATGTTTACTTTAAACTTTAATTAAATTGTTCTATTAAAATTATTTTTAAAAGATTTTGTCAAATAAAAGATTTTTCTAGAGTCATTCACCATAATTTTGTTGCTCAAAAGTATCGGTTCAGGCACCGTTTTGGCACCAGTACCGCTTTAAAAGTATCGATTTAGCACTGGTATCGAAATAACACCAAACAATACCCAACCCTAGTCATTTCTGTTGAGCACTGGTGAATACTATGGCAAATCAGCGGTGTTTAAGAATAACCTCAGCGGCGCTTAGATGTTAGCGGGAAATGGATGTTTTTAAAACTCTAGTACCGGGACAACACTATTACAGACAACACGAGGATGTGCTACAGTGGACTGCATTGTTTTATCGCTCACCGAGTTACATAGGCTGAAGCAAGCAGGGAATCCCCCACTGTGTTTACCTGGTGCTAACTGAAGCCTAGGAGAACACTCTTAAAGAGATTTTGTTTGATGCTTAATATGCTTTTAATTGTTTAAAAAAACTTAACTGAATGATATTAAAGTGATGTTTACACCATATCTGCATTTTGAAATCACGACAACAGCTGGAGGTTTGTAGTCCACAGCATGTTGATGCAATGTTTACAGTGCTGATCCTATACTTCCGGGTTTCTTCCCACAGCAGCCTCGCTTTCGTGTTTTAAAATGGCGGCCGCATGACATGAGCGTATATATGCACAATGAAAAAAATGTCTTCTGCGAAATTGCTGCAAACAATTTATATATGTTGAATTTAAACACACAAATTAAATTTAGTAATGTTCAACTTAAATTGTTTGTTTTAAATTTAAATAAATTGTTTACAACCACTTAAAAAAAGGTAAATCCAAGGAATCATCTTTGAATATTTTTTTTTCAGTGTATAAACTCTCTCTCTCTCATTTTTATATGTAAATTTGTATTATTTATGTTTTTACAGCTAACCAGGTATATAGAGGTTTTCTCTGATCTTAATGCATTTTGTATACATTAAAGCAATTCAGTTCTTTATGTTTACTTTACATCGACATTTAGAAAGCTGTGCCCATGTTTGCTGGTGTCTGGACGACAAATGCATTCTTAAGTGTGATTAATCTGAACTTTTCATTCATCTGGTATTAAGTGGATGAGTCCTTTGTATTTATCCCCCCCCCCCCCTGTCAGTTATTGGGACACCGGTTGAGTTAACATAAAACTAAAACTTAAAAGTAGGGCCTTTTGTTTTGCGGTTTTTCTTTGACAGTTAATAAAACATTTTTCTTGGTTCTTGTACATACATTACTTTTAGTTATGCTATTGATTTTTTATACACCTCACTACACAGAATAATGATGGGATCTGGGATCAATATTTATGAATTTCTATCCACTAATTTTAGCACACTTGGGAATGTACGAGAAATGAAAACACTGAAGTGGAGCCAGTGGAATAAAAGCATTGACAGGCGGATAAAACTAATTTAAAATATTAGACTAGACTTTTTTTTGGTCAACATCATGCTCATTTTGATGTTCATCTTTCAACTTGAGAGTAAAATCAAAACACGGGTCCAACGACAACATCTGCTGTTGCCAAATGAGACTTAATGGGACTTTGGGGTCCGGAACTGCCAGCTCCAGGGAACCAGAGACAGCACCTCCAGCAGGATAAAGACTTTACCAGGCTCAAACTTATTCTTCCAGATCCTCTGTGCTCACTGATCCATCAGCTTTCAGGAAACCCAAACTCCTTATGCAAAATCAAGATCTCTATAACAATTAAAAATCCCAAAGACAGTTAAACCAGGTCATGTGTCACTTACCATATCTACCCGTGAGCTGTCATTAATTTGTATTACTGCTTGACATTCTTCATTGTCTATACTGTAGATTTTATCTCCATTCCAATCTTTTTTGGATGATGTTGTACATTCAAAGAAGTTCTCCAATTTAATATTTGAGCTTTAAATTGTTAACACAAATGAGATACACTACCTGACAAAAGTCTTGCCATCGATCCCAGTTGTAAAAGCAATAAATAATAACTTTTGAGTTTAAGTTTGAAGGTAAAAACATGGTTAGGGGTTACATTCAGTATGGGGGTGTGCGAGAGATCTGCAGAGTGCAACATCAACAGCCTGAGGTATCAAGACATTTGTGCTGCCCATTACATTACAAACCACAGGAGAGGACAAAGAGGGGGCATTGAAGATGAATCCAAAGAATCTTGATGAACTCTGGCAGTCCTGCAAGACCACTTTCTTTGCCACTCCAGATGACTTTATTAATAATTTATTTGTCATTGCAGAGATGTATGGATGCAGTCCTCCAAGCTCATGGGAGTCATACACAATGTTAATTCTTTTTGCACTGCATCATGATTTATATTCTATACTGTACATTATTTCTGTTAAGTGACAAGACTTTTGTTTAAGCAAAGTCAGACCTTACTGTCCTAATTAAACAATTAAAAATCAAGGCATGATCATATTTTATTTTGGTAAAATAAGCATAATCTAGAGGCCTTTGCCTTTCATAAGCCACTTCTGATACCAAATGATCAACTAGAAGTCAAGTTATTATTTGTTGTTCCTAAAACTTGGAAAGGCGACATGATAGGTTGTGTATATCCATCTCAGTAGATAACAAAATGTTAAAAACAGTCAACAGATTTTCAGCATTTATAAAATATAGCCATTCTTAATTTCAGACAGCTGTTTTACATTAAATAATCAAGTTAGACTGTGAGTAGGTCCCTTACTAGGATAGAAGGGTTCCGTGTGCAGACTCTGTTTTTGTTGGCACCTCTCTAAAGCTCTTTCTGTATAAAATTACATAAATAAAGCACATTTATGAAACATCTCTTAAAGTGAATGACATGAAGACTAGCTTTATGCCAAAGGAGATTACTTTGGCTTCTTGAAAATATTTTTAAAGTGCTTATGGAAAGAGCACAGTGTGAACAAAGATATCCTTTTTCTTGTGGTGAATTATTTTAGATGTTCCTCTTCAGGTTCATCTTCATGTTCTCATAATCCAGAATATGCTTCATAATTATAATGTATTTTTAGAATTTGCAGTGATGCAGGGTGGTGTGGCTGTACACAATTATCAAGTTGTATTATCTAACCTTCCACTTATTTACTTTAAAACACTTTTATAAAATTGATTTTATCCTTTCAAGACCATCAACGATAAAAAGGTGCACCTTCTAAATGGATTGGGAAAGGTTTATAAGCTGGGACTCCCATCATGCAGATGTCCTGTGTGCATTGCCCACAAGGCTAATGGTGACGACAGGAACAATTCACTTACAAAATAGCTAGTCCAAAACATTAGCAATTATATGTTTACACTCTTGTTTCAAGGCAAGCTTGTCTCACGTGTCCTGAAATATGGGGCCAAAATATTTTGATTGCTCACTTGTGGCAGGATGCAGTATACAGTGCTCAACATAATTGAGTACACCCCATTTTGAAAATGAATATTTTTTTATCAATCTCTCAGTGAATATAGACAATGTACTTTGTTGCATTTATACAAAACAGATTTATTAAACAGATATATTTATCAAAATAATATTTTAGTCACCAAACATCTTTAGAAATAGAAAGATAATACATTTAAATTCAAGCAAAATATTGCAAAAAAAAATTACAAACTACAAATTTTCAACTAATTTTTTATTTTATTTTTTGCTTCTCTTGATTTGTCCTCTTTTTAAAATTTGTATTTAATATTTTTCTGTAACATATAAATTTGGGTGTACTAGTTTTTGGACCGTTTTCGTTAGTTATTTTGTTAGATAAGCTCCAGATTTGGCTTCAGTACTGACTAATCTAATATATATATATATATGCACAGATACAATATTGTATAGCTTCCTGTTAAAAATATGAATTTAAAAGATAGATTTGTGAGGAGTGTACTTATATATGCTGAGCACTGTATATCAAAAACATGCCTTGACAAAAACCAACCAAAATAATAATAATTCCTTTATCCAGTTATTCATTTATTTATCCAGTTATTTTAGTTATTCTTGTCACACTGATATACATTGGTGTGTTTGTTTTCCCAATATGTTTGCCTGCTTTTTGAAAATGGAGTGTGATTGTATGCTTTGGTCTTCAGGGTCTTGGGCAGGATTTTGATACACCACCCCTGCATATGATCACTAGATCTCTACTAATCCAAACAAGAAATATTTAACTACACTTTTCTATGGTAGAAGGAGGTTGATTTACCTTCCACCATCATGTATTTAGGTAAAGATGCAAGCAACATGGTCTTTTTTTGTCTGTTAAAAATCTCAATTTGAGAACATTATTGTAACAGACAAAAACATTGTTGGCTGAACCCAGCATTACAATACTATTCACAGGAAAGAAAATGTTGCTGTCATGAAGACCCCAAAATGACAGAAGCAATATATAATTCTAAGTGTTTTTTTTTTCTTTCATTTTAAACTAAGGCTTATGTTCTGTGATTGGGGCTTTCTGAAACACTTAATAATTTAGAAGTCGTGAATTGGATTTCATCTGGCTTCCAGAAACACATGCTCTTGCTCAGCAGAGCACCAGAACAACATTTACGAACACACACTCACTACAGCGAATCAGCCAATCACTGAGGACCTCCCAAAGAGTCTTTTTGGCTGGTAAACAAGGCTTTCGAGTTTGCAACCCACCTCAAAACATCTATTTAAGTGTTGTTTTCCCAAATGTTACATTTTCAGCCAGGCCATCTTATCACTATCTTCATTAGGAACTGCGTCATGTTTTGGGAGTCGAATTGATTGAGTCACCGTGTTCGGCAAATGAAGTTATCATAGATTTTCCAATACTCATCTTCTGCATGGAGGGATGGAGAGCTGAGATATCGAAGAGTCCTCTGCTATATGGCTTGATTTCAGTAGTGGGAACCCAGGGAGAAGCTAAATCGCTATCACAAACTACACGCATAGAAGCACAGCAGAGGTTAATTGCCATTTCCTTCCGAGGATGTTTACCAATAACTTCAGTGTTTTCCTTTTCCATCTGGTCACTCAAGCTGTTTTCCAGGATTTCACAGTTCAATAGAAAAGCTGAGCGAGAACGTCATCGTTGTCTTTCGGTGTCAGGAAAGTGTTTTTACTCTGATGTGCTAGCCAAATGCTTGAAGTAACGAAGTATTAATATTATGGCTAACAGATGACACTCTCCTCCACTTGCATTCTTTGGTTTTAGCATCATCTTGGTCAAAACGATCCACACTTAAGATATCCTAGAGGTAGAATTACACATCACTAATAAAGAGTTTATACGGTAACCAAATGTCTGCTGCATAGCTGTACAGAACATCATTAGGTGCACTGCGCACTCTGAATCTTTACAAACTCCTTCCTGATGTCTCACTCACACTGATTTCGCCCATGCATAATTCAAGCGGGATTGGAGAAAGCATATGTAAATTGCAAAAATGAAGCTGGGAAATTAATCCGAAATTGCTCCAATGACAAAAACGGGTTCAAACACAATGAAGCGGTATACAAACTGCAGCCACAGATTTGGACTGCGTTCAGAGCTTTGAAGCAAAATAGGGGTGTATTACTGAGCTGAACGCTGTGAAGCTCTAGGTTTCCGATTTTGAAAGGAGGCCTGCAGATGCGGCGATTATGTGTGATGAAAACCAGAAAGAATTGCTTCAGTGACAACAGCTTCAATCAACATGCATTTTGATTGTAAATTAGGCTTAAGTGAAAAAACCAAATGTACCTTAACTAGCACATGTATAATAAGTGAGTGTGGCACAATATGTAAAGAGCTGGTTATTAGTGACCACCAGTAGGGCTGGGCGATTAATTGCAGGTGATTTTCATTTTGTCAGTGAAGCCAATTCTAATAAACCTCCAGCATGAGCTTTCAGATGAATCAGCGTATCTTCCGTCTATTCCATATCCGTTTTAAAAAAAAAAAAAAAAGAAAACTAAGAAAATGGCTGTTTTTCAGTTTTTCGTTTGCTCACAAAAAAAAAAAAAAAAAACGAGATTTTGGCTTGATTTTGGTTTTTTGGTTTAGAGTAGGAAATGGATAAACAAATTTAAAATTCATTATACACATGTAGGGGGTGCTGAAATGCCCTTTTTCCCCTGATTGGTCAACCAAACCTGAGCTTGTGACGTCACCCTCAAAATAATAGTCCTCTGCGGATCAGCTCCCAGGCTTTTAACTTTTATTCTTTAATTATATATATAAACTAAGTTTACATATTCTATCATTTGATCAGTTAGCATGCTTATATTTATAGCATATGCATAAATTAAATAAAAACGTAAATTAGCAGTATTGTTACACATTTATTACACGCTTATTTGTCATTAAAATAAGGTCACAGTTTGCTGCCAAACGTCTTGCTGCTGTGTACCTGATGCTGAGCAAAGATGACCATTTCCAAGCAGAACCTGGTTTGCATTATTGTTTCAGAGCTACTGTAGGCCTAAATAATAATAATAATAATATTAACAATAATAATAATAATTAATATTGTTTATTTGTTTTTTAATGTTCAGTTTTTTTAATAGTTGTTTGCAGGACCAGAATAAGAACACATTGGGCCCTGGGGCTATAACAAAGGTTACCATTTGTATTTATTTTATTTAATCCTATTTTAATTATATATATATATATATATATATATATATATATATATATTTTTTTTTTTTTTTCTTTTTTTTTTTTTAGATTTGGTTGGCCAATTAGAGGGAAAAGGATGTTTCAGCACTAACCTACATGTGTATAATGAATTTTAAAGTCATTTATCCGTTTTCCTACTCTAAACCAAAAAATAAAGAAATAAAGAAATAAAAAAAATAAAATAAATTTTTTTAAAACTGAGCCAAAATCTCGTTTTTTATTTTATTTTATTTTTTAAGGACGTTTTCTTAGTTTTTCTTTTTTTGTTTGAAAATGGAAATGGATGGAAGATACCCTGATTCAGAAGGAACAACCTTTAAACTAAACAAAAATCGGTTTTGGAAATGATTTAATCTTTCAATTAGGACATTGAGATAATTGTTCTGTGATAATGACAGCTGTTTGCATTGCTTGGGACTCTGTGTAGTAAATGCCGCATGTAAAATTATCACATGCAATAATGACATGTTTTTGCTCCAATATCATTCCATGACTTTCATTCATTCATTCATTCATTCATTCATTCATTCATTTTCTTTTCGGCTTAGTCCCTTTATTAATCCAGGGTCACCACAGCAGAATGAACCACCAACTTATCCAGCACATGTTTTATGCAGCGGATGCCCTTCCAGCTGCAACCCATCTCTGGGAAACATCCATACACACTCATTCACACTCATACACTACGGACAATTTAGCCTACCCAATTCACCTGTACCGCATATCTAAAGACTGTGGGGGAAACCAGAGCACTCGGAGGAACCTACGCATACGCAGGGAGAACATGCAAACTCCACACAGAAACGCCAACTGACCAAGCCGAGGCTCGAACCAGCAACCTTCTTGCTGTGAGGCGACAGCACTACCTACTGCGCCACTGCGTCGGCATGATTTCAATCAAGTGTTTGAAATTAATTCTTCTGTTGGATCATGGGTGTCAAACTCAGTTAGAGAGCCGCAGCCCTGCAGAGTTTAGTTCCAGCCCTGCTTCAACACAACCTATGTCAAAGACTATGGAATACAAAAGACGTGTCACTCGTATAGTTTTGAATAGGGAAAAGTGTAATGGTCAATATGGTGAATTGAGCCCCGCCTACTAGTACAGGAGCCAATCATCGATCGCTATAGACTGACATTTCTCCGGGGGACCAGATGTGTTCTTTTACGACAGTTTGGTGGTCATCAAACACACTGGAATCTCAGCGAATACTTGCTTCACACACATAAGAAATATGTCCGCATAAAGCTTGAAATATGTACTTTTAAATGAAGCAAGTGCACTTAAAAACAAAAGGTTTTTGGTTTCGTAATCTGTATGAAAGGAACGCAAGGTACAATCCGACCAAGACCAAGACCAAGTTGTGAATTACTTCAGAAGACCAGTGCGATCCGACGATCATTATGCAGAGGATGATAATGTGTAACACTGACGTATTTAAGGTTGGTGTCGTGATCTCATTCCTTTTGAGTGTGCATGCACATTAGCTTGGGCAACCTGAAAATATGCTGATTTTGTTTGATTCAGATGTTTAGAAATGGAACTTATGAGACAGATGTTGTTTAATTTTATAGTTGATTCCAAATATGTAATGTAATCCTAAGCTTGGCTAGCAATTTTGAAGAATTTGATGTTTCCCCATTCAAACAGAATGCAATATAAGCATACTGCCAGAGAGGCGTTTCAAAGATAGCCGACGAGTGAAATGACTTGCCTTAAAGAGACGTTGCCTAGCTGTAGGTCAAACAAGCCTAAAGCACTCAATTAGTTTGATCAGGTTTGTTTAATTAGGATTGGAACTAAACTATGCAGGGGTGCGGCCCTCCAGGAACTGAGTTTGACACTAGTGTGTTAGTTGATTCCATAGTCGTGTTTACTAGTCATGCTGAATCAATGAAAGCACTTAAATATTACAGTGATATGGAGGATTTTCCATGGTTTCTTCAGATATTTGGAGTTTCCGTGAGAGCACTCTGTGGCCTTTGATGAGATGTACTGTTGATCACAACATGCTTCCCTAACAAGATGTGCATGGTGATTGTCGCATCGGTGATTTTGAAGAGTTTGAAGAGAGTTTGAAGAGTCTAAAGTCATTGCAGATCAATGAGTACGAAATAGCTTACTGTAACGTCTGCAATTATATTAAATAAATAAATAAATGCAACATATATGAACACACAGACCCTTACAGTCTCCGATATGTTATTTAGTCCTTATTTGGGTTCAAAAACAACACGCAATATATAGCCCACAGTCAGTGCAAACCTCCCATCTGTATCTTTAATCTTCACCAGCACATGTAACCTCTTGTTAGAAAGTAATTCCGAGTTCATGATAGTCCAAAAGGTGATGATAATAGTTTAACATGGCAGTTTGTTCATGTTTTAGGTTGCTGAAAGAATCATTTGCTCCTTTGTTTTTCTGGCTTCTCCTTTGTTTTTTAGCAGTTCACTCTTGCGTTTGTCAGTTTCTGAAAGGATTGGATGTCAGAAGCACACATTATTATCATCAGCTCAAGAAGTTTGTTATTTCAAATATAGACGCGCACAGGAGCTCTCTCTAGCAAGTAAAACCACTCGTGCTTTAGACGTCCTTGTAAACAACAATAGGACACAGGGTAGATTCTGCTCTTCTTTTTGGCTTTGTGGTTGTTCATCAAGACAAGGACAAGGTTTGTTTAAGCTCGGGTCGACCATGGCTCGTTATTATATGTATATATTATTAGTGTAATGTCACGGCTGTGTTTTTAAAAATGGTGCTTCCTTTGTTTTCATTCTCCTGGCTTGTGCACGAGCTAGTGATGTGTCCCTGTAAACCAATAGCGTTCAGTTGTGCGTCTGGCTCTGCTTTTTGGTACCCTTTTGTTGTGGTAGGTACCCTTTCGAAAAGGTGTCCAAAATGTAGTACGGTACGGCTCGCTTTTTGGTAACTTTTGACAGTGGAAATGGCCATAAAAGCGTACCGAACTGTACCGTACTGTAGCACTCCGTTTAGGAACTTGAGTAACTTTTGAGTTATCTTGCAAAATCTTGAATTTTTTGTTCTTTTCTTAGTCTGAAAGGCTGTTGGTAGTCGCACACAATTTAGCAGGCAAGTCAAAATAGATGCATTCTTTTGTCAGGGCACACCAGTCTAATACTTGTGCTTATAAATCAAATAGCTGTTTAATGCTTTATTTTAAAGAGATATATCATCATCATCATCATCATTATTATTATTATTATTATTATTATTAATAATAATAATAATATAAATATTTCTACAAATACATGAATCCCGGCACTTTGAAAAAATGTTTCCTTTTTTGTCTTCGTTAAAACAAGAAAGCTAAAAATATCCTATGGTGAAAAAATAAAGCAAACAACAAACGTTTGAAACATTGAGTAAAAGAGAAATCACAAAAAGACACATAAAACCATAACGCAATTGAAAAAAGAAATTCTACATCCTTTACAAACACTATGGCCCAATAATTTAAGAAAATAGTGTCTCTAAAACGTTCATATTGCTTTGTACCTTCATCAGTGCCCTTTAGGGAGTTCAGCAATACAGTGCTGTGAAGTCTTCACGATGGCCAGAAGAGGGACGCCTTGCCCTCCTCCGGGCTCTGCGCTGACCTCCACCAGGAGGTCTTGAGGTTGCCAACATATCTGCTGACATCTTTGAGGAGAGAGTCCTGTTATTAGCTAGTTTAATCCTCAGCGCAATGTCTTTATATGTTCTTTTGGCAGTAGAGAAAAATACAAGGTATAGTTACTATTCCTCATGATCATGGAGTACTCACCATTGTTGCATTTAGCATTATTACTCTCTAAGATATTATTACTATTACTATCACCATCACGGATACACCGAGTGTATCATGTGTCATGTGCGCATGTGTGTGTGTGATCGTGTGAGTCAATGTTCAGTGCTCAGAGCTTGTTTTCTCAAAAGAGAAGCTAGGCAGAGTCAATAGCTTGGAGTTTGGAACGCCCTCTTGAGGCAGCGCCTCTCCTCCTCCCAAATCAAACGAGTCCTTGGAGTCACTGGAGGGAGCGCGCCTCCTCAGGCAAGTGTCCCGACTTGGCAATGGAGGTGGCACAATCCCTAGAGCAGGATGAAATCCTCCCGGAAGTTCCGGATCCTCGGGTGGATCCACAGAAATGCACGGTGGACTCATCTTCTTCTTGCGTCCACGGGGAGAAGATTGTTGCTGGAGGCTGTCGGCTCGTGATACAAACCCTGATGATATGGAACTGCGCTGCGGACTGCTTTCCACAGACGAGCATACTTCGATGGAGTGCCGCCGTGGGTCGTCAAGCCATGACAAGGGCCGCGATAACAGCAGAGCTCGCTGACCTTGAGTGTCCACACTATGGTATTTCTTAAGCTGATGTTTTGCACCTTGATCTCCTGTCCCTCCTCGGTTGACATCATCACTTCTCCCTGTGAGTCCCGCTCGGATAATTCGAGATACCTCCTGATCCACCGAGTCCACTTCCTCCTGCTTCCTGTAGTCTGGTGGTGGTGGTGGTGGTACAGGCGGAGAGTGGGAACTCCTGGAGAACACATTGTACTGGTCGTAGGGGTTGTGTTGAGTGTGGACACTAGGTCGTGAAGGTTTTGGGGAGGCGCCTGGTGTGGCAGGGACCAGAAAGAGGGAAGGCTGGTGCTGCTGCTGCTGCTGCTGAGGTGGAAGGGGGTCCGACAGTTCCCTGAGCCCCAGGGGACTCTCAGCTTCCCCTCCCTCTGTGTATAGCGTCTCCTGAGAGTCAGCACTCACTGCCACCTGAGGAGAGCAGGGACGGGGGGAGGTGAGGGGAAGGTAGGGGGTAACATTAGGGATTAGGACATGAACAGGTGAAAGGGAGACTGGTTAGTATGAGATGTTAGGGGGTGTAGAAGCAAGTGGAAGGGAAGGGGAGCCATGGAGTTAGAGTGGAGTTCACCATTAGCATTGCACTCCACAAGCTCTCTGCTTCGAAGAATTGGAGGTGAAATTAGAAAAATAGATTGAAAACACACCTAAGGGCGTCTTTCTTGAATGCATTTGCAGCCCCAATCAGAGGTAGCTATTATTTAGAGTATGATGTTCTTCTTATTTTGAAAGTTTGTATCAAACTTGAAAGTATCAAATAAAGTAACTCACCACAAAACATAACAAAATGCCACAACCGGCAAAAAATAGTGCTTCAATTGTGCTAGAAAGTTCATTAAAACGTGCTTAAGTAATATCCGTTGCACATTCTGAAGTAACATTCCTAGTTAAGCAACCAGTGAACCACTAGTTAAAAACATTCTCAGTCCCTTCCTTCTCATAGGCGGTCCAAGGCATGGGCTTCCAGGGCTTATACCACAATTTGTTTTTTAAAGTCATGTAATTCAGTAGGCATCTGCTGTATAAATCAGACATAATGAAGAAACTAGAGAATCTATTGATTTTTCAGTCAGAGTTGCACTCCATCCAAATGCAATAAGCACTGAAATTAAATATACATTTGTATTCAAGTCTGACCACTGGCAGCCCTTGGCAAAGTGTTTTATATAAAAGGCATGAACTTCCCAAACTTTACATTTAATCTAACCACTTTTTTTTTCTCTAAAAGATTTAAACAGCATGCAAATGTTATAAACACTTACAATGCCAAGTGACTATGAAAACCCTGAATGAACTAAATTTGGGCATGCAGCCAGATGAGACTTTTTTTACTGTTTACTCCATAAAAATTATACATTTTAGGTGTGACATTTCCGGTATTGTTAAGCATATAATATTCAAATATTTAAATCAAATGATGATACATCATATGTAGTTTGGGATGAGCCCCCAAAACCCACTGACACTTGAACTGCCCTTGATTCTTCATTGCATTCACTGATTGGAATTTCACTGTGTGCACTTTCAACCAAATCAGCAAGTGTACAGTTTACTAGAGAAATTAGCATTATTTTTTTTGTCTTCATGTCTCCTTTTTGACATGAACTACGCTGAAGAGTACTAAACTGACACATTGCCTGAGTAGCAGTACTGTACATGCTGCTGCTGCTGTGGGTGAAGTCACATAGGTGAAAACTTACAATATCAATTGCACTTTCAGAGAAAAAAGTTTGTAATAGGTTTATTGTTTTACTGTAACTAGGGCAGAGAAACATTTACCCTAGGGCAAAACTACAGGCACTGTTTGGCAGACTGCACTCTGAGCCACTGGGCTACTGCAAGACCACAAAACCCACGTCTCTTCCTAGAGTCTCTCTTCTCAGAACTCTCCCTAAAACTGTCCTTATTTTAAGCGAGGGAGTCTGAGAGAAGCACCAGCCCAGTAGGAGAGAGGTGGGTGGGTGTTTTGGAAGGGGCTAAAGGTCAAGAGGAACCGTGTAAAACTTGGAAAGTTAGTCAATGTGAAGTACCGTATGAGACCAAGCCATGTGTTTTGAGTCGAAGCTTGTAGGATTGAAACTATGCTGCCCTCTAAAGGCAGGAAACTATTTTTACATTAGGATGGCAAATTGCTTGCAAACTGACTAGACTAAAATATAGACCTCTAAAATGTATTCTAATACATATTACTTGAAAATTATATCACATATATAATTATAAATATCCTATATATATATATATATATATATATATATATATATATATATATATATATATATATATATATATATATATATATATATATATATATATATAAAGGATGTTTATAATATATATATTTATATACAGTTGAAGTCAGAATGATTAGCCCCCCTGAAATATTAGCCACTGTTTAATTTTTTCCCCAATTTCTGTGTAACGGAGAGCAGATTTTCAACACATT
Organism: Danio kyathit; assembly: GCA_903798195.1. Classification (NCBI taxonomy): domain Eukaryota; kingdom Metazoa; phylum Chordata; class Actinopteri; order Cypriniformes; family Danionidae; genus Danio; species Danio kyathit. The sequence goes on along the minus strand of LR812530.1, from coordinate 31,555,847 downwards.
TGTAAACATAATAGTTTTAATAACTCATTTCTAATAACTCATTTATTTTATCTTTGCCATGATGACAGTAAATAATATTTGACTACATATTTTTCAAGACACTTCTATACAGCTTAAAGTGACATTTAAAGGCTTAACTAGGTTAATTAGGTTAACTAGGCAGGTTTGGGTAATTAGGCAAGTTATTGTATAACGATGGTTAGTTCTGTAGACAGTCGGAAAATTAATCTTTTAAAAAATTAAAAACTGCTTTTATTCTAACTAGGGCTAATAATTCTGACTTCAACTGTATGTATATATATATATATATATATATATATATATATATAGCACAAAATAATACATTGTTAAAACAATAACAGAATACTAACAAAATAATGTTTTTTTTATATATATATAAATGAAATTCATCATTTTAAATTAAACTTAAGTTCCTTTTAATGAAAGTCAAATATAAATACACAATCGGAGATAATTTCTTGAGTTTGCAACTAATTTGAGCATCTGAGCCCAATGATTATACACATTAACTTCCCCTTGATCTTTACCCTGCAGTTTCGGTCTTTACAGTAGCCATGGTGAAATGCATTGGGCTGGAGGAACGGGGTTTAAGGGGTGTGGTGGGAGAAAGTGGGACAAAGTTGGGGATGGAGTTCAAGGATCTGTGGAAAGGGCACTGAAGGCCAGCTGAATCAAGCAGCCCATTCCGGCTCCCTCAGAAACAGGAGTATCTGTGCCTCAGGAGCAGCTCGGGGTCAGGCTTGGGTTGGACCATGCTGAGCTGCTCGGAGGAAGTCACATTACAGGGTACGCAGGCCAAAAAGTTGCAGAAAAAGAGAGAATGCAGGAAGGATTAAGAGAAGAAATATACTAGCCAGAGGGTGAAATCAACAGTGCAGAGCTGTCAGACTGGTTAACAGCCACATTCGCATAAGTCTCCAATCACATTATATAAAGAAGTCAAGGCATATAATGCATTTTCAGAGTAGAGACGCGAGAGAGAAAATGTATCTTTTACAAACCTAGTGAGTTGCCTACACAGTAGATGCTAAATTTAAACATTTTAAAAAGTCTATGTTGCTTTCAATGCATAGTTTATTCTAACTTTCAAATCTGGCTAAACTAAGTTTTTCATTCATCATTCATTTTCTTTTTGGCTTAGTCCCTTTATTAATCTGGGGTCGCCACAGCGGAATGAACCGCCAACTTATCCAGCATATGTTTTATGCAGCGGATGCCCTTCCAGTCGCAACCCAACACAGGGAAACACTCATACACTCTTGCATTCACACACATACACCGCATGTCTTTGAACTGTGGGGAAAACTGGAGCACCCGGAGGAAAATCGGAGCACCCGGAGGAAACCCACACGAACACGGGGAGAACATGCAAACTCCACACAGAAATGCCAACTGACCCAGCCGAGGCTTGAACCAGCGACCTTCTTGCTGTGAGGCGATCATGCTAACCACTGAGCCATCGTGTCTCCCAAGTTAATATTTTTTACACCAAATTTTTCACTCATTACACCATAAATTTCAAAATTATGAGAAATTAATACTTTTATTTAGCAATGATGCATGAAATTATTCGAATGTCAATTTATCAAAAGATAATAACTGTTTTGCAAATAACATAAAAAAGTTGCTTAATAGAAATGCACAGATGCGCATCAATTTTGAAAATGTGTTCATAAAAAAAGCTCATGAACACAACTGAGTAGGATAAACTTTTTATCCGACAAGAAAGAATGCTCATAAGCTATGATTAAAAGTGCAGTATGTAAGTTTGACACCCAGTGGTTGAACTAGGTATTGCATTCCTGGATTAAAACAAACGCAAGCGCAGGTTGCCAGATTGACGACCAACAGCAAGACTGTCGAGCCTAAAGGCTGATTTAAACAGTGTTCTAAACAAAAGTAACGCCACATGATAGAAGGAATATTCTCCATATTAAAAGGAGTTTTTGTTCTAACCAACACCTCAAATTGATATATGATACGGCTTCTATTTCTCACAGGTGAACACCAGAATAAACTGATCACCTCAGGTAAACCTCAGGTGCTTTATTCAGTGTTAAATGCTAACAATATGAGTTTGAATGCCATTGTACATGACAATTATTGCCATATACTGAAAGCTGCAGCAGAACTGTGACTCACTATCAGTGATTCAGCATGTACATTTAATAATGTTAGAGTTAATATGTATTTTAATTAGATATTAAACCTTACCATTTTGTGAGTGAGTGCATATTCTGTGCTTCTGAATGGCTGTATTTAAATTTCTGTCGTGTTTCGTCTGGTGCAAACAGCCAAATTGCTTATCACTGCAAATCTCGTCACATAGCGTGTTGTTAGGACACGAGGTTACAATGTAACCTGCTCACCTAATGTTCGTAATATTTATATTATTTGCTAATTAATAACCTCAACTCTGAATCTGCTTCTCATTTTGGAGTCTGCTACTGTCCATCGGAGGTCTCATTTCGGTCGCGGAAACATGCTGTGAGAGCCTTCATGACTATATGAATTAAATACACAGTATTTTTATGCCTTAGAAGAGTCAAAAACTTACAAACAGCACCTTTAAAGTAGTGTACATTGAGGCAGCTCACTAGGTTTTTAAATGGAGCCACTATGTGCAATGAACAAAACCAGAGTGCAACAACATGTATTAAAAGCACAACACAACTAAGAGCATGAGTCAGATCTCACCTGTCTGCGGAGTGTGCGTGAGAGAGTGTGTGCCCGCCGAGGTGGGGGGATTCGAGGGATGCTCTCTGAGTCTGATAAACTGTGAGGACTGATGGGTCTGAACAGATCGCTGGGCACCGTCAAGTGCTGGCTGGCTTCTTCTGTTTGAGACTGAACAGAGCCTGTAGACCCTGAGACACATTTAACATGACAATTACTGACCTGTGCATTAACAACCATGGTTAAATCAGTTGTAGAAGTAGAAGCTGCACCTGTCTGAGCGAGGTGAGGTGAGGTTGTGTGGGTGCTGTGGTTTGAGCTGGACTGCAGCGGCAGGAACATGTAGCTGTCATTAGGTAGAGAATGTGTGCGGCCCACTGAGGTCTTCTTCACGGATAGCAAGTGTTCATTCGTCGGTTCATCTGCCTGCCGGGTGTCTGGCGGATCTGAGGGATCTGTGGTCTGCATTAAAAGAAAGTCAAGGTTAGAGTTGGTACTTGTGTTTTGGAGAATAAGGGGCCCTTATGAACACATGGACGCACACGCAAACACATTGTACCTAATACATAGAGGCTGGACTGGTTAGCATACGATGAAAGGCAAACATCACTACGCACTAGACACAGGGAGGAGACTGATCTAGAAACATGTTCTCAAGAATCAGGTCGTATCAATGCAAATGCACATATGCCCGTTAATGAGACTTCTCATATCTCTGTACTATATGCTAAATGAACATTGATGAACAATCTTTTTTTTCATATTTATGTAAATGTCACCTTCACAAGTGAGTATGGTGTCTGGATTGTTGACAATTTTATTTTTGCAAATGTATTTCTAATTGTTTTTTTTTTATTAAAGAACTTTAGTATTCTGGTTTCATTTACAAATTTGCAATATTTTCTAAATGTCAATAATAAAAACTGTGAAATGTTTTTGTTAACCCTTGTGAGATCTTAGACTTTTATATATTCTGTTTGTTCTAAGCAGGGTTCGCAAAAATCCGGTAGCCCAATGTCCCGGGGCTATTGTTTTTTTTTTGTCGGCCTACCACAATCTATCTCCGCCTGCCTATAAAATATACAATGCCTTTACATTTTCTCACAGAGTGGATAACTATGTACAGTTGAAGTCAGAATTATTAGCCCCCCTGAATTATTAGCCCCCCTTTTTAGTTTTCCCTCAATTTCTGTTTAACAGAGAGAAGATTTCTTCAACACATTTCTAAACATAATAGTTTTAATAACTCATTTCTAATAACTGATTTATTTTATCTTTGCCATGATGACAGTAAATAATATTTGACTAGATATTTTTCAAGACACTTCTATACAGCTTAAAGTGACATTTAAAGGCTTAACTAGGTTAATTAGGTTAACTAGGCAGGTTTGGTAATTAGGCAAGTTATTGTTTAACGATGGTTTGTTCTGTAGACTATTGAAAAAAAAAATTAGCTTAAATGGGCTAATAATTTTGTCCTCAAAATGGTTCATAAAAAATTAAAAACTGCTTTTATTCTAGCCGGAATAAAACAAATAAGACTTTCTCCAGAAGAAAAAATATTATCAAATAAACTGTGAAAATTTCCGTGCTCTGTTATACATAATTTGGGAAATATTTAAAAAAGAAAACAAAATTCAAAGGGGGGATAATAATTCTGACTTCAACTGTATGTGCTGTTCTGCTGATACAGCAGCAATAAATCCACTTGTTGATAATAAAGAAGAAAAGCCAGAATATTATCAACCACCTCCCAAAAAACATATATATTATATATGTAGAACTACTCTGTAACATATTGGAATGTCTTTATAGGTGCAAAAAATAACCTCAATCAGTGTTCACTTAACATCATTTTTTGGTTATTTAAAAAAAAAAAAAATAATAAAAGCTTAAAAAAAAGTTAAACAATAGAATTTTGGTTATTTAAAAATAAATATATAGCCGATAACAAATGCCATTATATATTTTATTTAGTAAATGTATGTTTTTGTTTATTTACTGTAATAAATAATGTATTTTTTTATTTGGGCTACTTAAATTTATATTCGGGTTACCAAAAACTGAAAAGTCCCTGCCCGAGGGCCCAGGGATTTAGAAATTTTGCAGGCTCTGCTAAAGATAAAAGAAAAGTACCCTACTGTATCAGAATAAAAAGTCTAAAAATGGGTTTATACTGAAGGTGGCGGGTCAAAATTGACTCCCATGACAATCGTTGTACCGTATATGTGTACAGCCTTCATGAAAATAGAAAATGGTTAATTTTTTCTAATGTCATTTGGGGTCATTTTAGAAAAATCATTCCAAAATGAAAAGTCGGTAGGTTTATGTATAGCCATTATAATAAATCAAAAGATGTGGGCATGTTATCAGTTTTAATGGCAAGAAAAGCACTTTATACTTTGGAGCGGCCAAGTGCTGCATGTGTGATTTCCTAGAGGAACTGTGGATTTAGAATTGCTGGAATATTAGATTAACCTTTTTGGACTTATCCAATAAGTATTACAGCACCTGCTGCATCATTCCTAGTGAAATACATTTCAACAGATATACAAAAAAACATATCTTAAAAGAATGATCATGTGATTTCAGGAGTTCACACTTAGCTGATGATTGATAATAAAGCTTGTTTGGCATGCTGTCCCGTGAGAGAGAGAGCCCTGAGCTTATGAGATCCTCGAGCCCGGGGTTCCCTCCCTTTTGCAGAGCGAGAGGGGAGTTTGAGCTCAGGTAGATCTCGATGAACTCTCCCGACATAATTCTGGCTAATGACAGGTTATAGAGGTGGCTAAGGAGAGATGTAGTGGGATGGGGGATTCTTCAAGACGAAGATACTGAGATAAGAAAACTCTGGTTATTTATAGTGAGTTAGGAATCATCTGATTGGTGAATCAATCGTAAGCTGATGCGGTACTATATTGAAACATCTGTTTATGTTTAACAAAACAACTAACCACAGAGTTATGGGATCAGAAAAATAGCAATCTGTAAAAAATTTTTTATATTTTATATGAGGAAAATAAACATGCGTTATGAATGTGACCAAAAAAGTATGCTAGCTTAAAGTACAGTAATTCACAGAAATTCTGTGAATAAAACTGCACAACCCAAAATAAATAATGCTAATCAAAAGGATAAGAGTTGGCTCACTAAGGCATTGTTAATCTGTGCTCAACATTTTTTAGGAGTTCCCCTGCAAAGTCTTGCATCCTATTACAAACAGCAGGTGTTGAGGATATCGCATAAAACAGCAAGAGACAGCACACACTCCTAAACAAAAATTTTGAGTGAATGCCCCTTGGGCGATGTCCATGGGCGTTGCTAGGCCTGTTTTAGGGGTGCTGTAGCCCCCCTATTTTTCTACTCAGCCCCCCTAAAACTTTTGCGATTAGCTCATAAACTGTATAGTAAATTATCACCTCAGTCCCTTTAAATTTGATATGAAAACGGCAGCAGAATTCGGCTCCTCTCCGTCTTTTGGGTTTTATTCGATCAAACCACAGCAGTGCAGAGCGAGAGCAGAAGCTGTGTTTAATGATAAATTGTTATAATATCTGCTTATTTGCTGTTCTTTGTTATACATACACTTGTATCAACTCTTTTGTCCTGTGAAAAATGTAACTCTTAACGAACGTTACGCTGTTTTTATTTCAAAATGAACTACCAATAAAAACACATTACAGTGCATGTGGCATTAACTATGCCATGCAGTCTTGCACAGAAAAGATTAAACATAGCAAGAGAACCATTCATCATTTTAACTGTCAGAGTCCCTGACAGAGATGGAAACAGCATGTGTTGTCTTGTATTTAAAAAAAATCCTATCCATTATTATGATTCAGATGATAAAAATATGTTAATTAGCCTGTAGGTTTATATTTATATTTATGCCATTTAATTAGAAAAGTGGCAGTTTTATTTTCAAGAAAACAAAACATTTACTTGAATATAGAGAGTGTTTTTTACTACAATAAGCAGGTGTGTTGAGCCTATTAGGCTCATTCAGAACTTAAATGACTATGCCTGTCTATACAATACAGTGGAATACTGCTAGTTTAGCATACAACTCTTCCATATTAGACATTTGCACAAATCGTTATAAATTTACTTTTGTGCATGAAGCAAATTTGGTTACGTAACAAATTTAGTTAAACAATGGATTATTATTTATTATTATTAATTAATTTTTTTATTATTTTTAAATTATTTTTTAGATGTAAATTATTATTTTTATTGCATTTTCTATCATTCTTTTTATTTATTTATTTAATTTTTCTTTCAGTTTTTTGTTTGTGTACTTGATGTTAAGTGTTGGTGTTTATTGTGTTAAGTGTGTCATTGTTGTTATATGTGAAGACCACCATGTCAGAATAAATTGCCTCAAGGGGATTAATAAAGCTTTAAACTATACTTTAGAACAAAAGTGATTAATTTTATTTTATTTTATTTTACATTCTTACATTTATGAGGGAAAAGCTTTATTATGGATGTGACACCACTCCATTATGGATGTGACAGATGTGAAATTGCCACTTGTGTGACTTAGGTAAACCAAATATAATTGTTTGAAAACACTGACAGATGATACATTGAGTATTTTTAAAGTACTGTAAAATACAAGCCTACACAAAAAAACTTTGGGGTTTCGCTACTGTATTTTTTTTTTTTTATGGCAAGCTAGATATTTGCATGGAATTGCTCATGCTTTTTGTGTACTTAAGCTTGAAAAAAATATGTACAGTTCTTTACTGTTTATTGTCATTCTTGGTGATTAAAAATGAAATATCATTAGCATTTATGATAATCTCTTTCTGAAGTGCACAAGCCGCCAACAGTGCAGCATCTCAGTGCAGAGTTTTTCTGCTTTTCATCCACATGAATACGACAGAGAAATGAGAACAGGCTGGATCTGAATCTCACTCATCTGAGAAATGCCATGTATAAATTATTTATGGATCTGTGGGCATAGTTCTGAGACAATGAATATGAATTGAATTGCGAGGTGACAGAAACCATCAGCCTCCTCCCTTCAGAAGCTGTGCCCAGAGCCTGCAGACAGCAGAAGCCAACCCCAAACCACACTCCTGTGTTCTTTCAAGAGGAGAACACTTCACATTTAATACATAGAGGATAAAATCATCAACACAGGTAGATATGCAGACAGACAGGTCGAGGATGCAAACAGGAACATCTAAAAAGTATGGAGAGCCAATGGGGAAGAGGTTGAGATATGGCCTTTAGATGTGTTGGAGGAAGAACATGGACATGTACAGTAGCTGAAGAAACCCAGACAGGAGAGGCAGTAATACTACTCTACTGGACTGGACCATACAAACACCAGGCTAGTGGGAGACGCACAGAGAAAGAGAGAGGAGCGGATGGTTAGAACCTCCCAAAGTTCCAAACACACTCGCCACTCAGCTCTGCAGAAAGTCTTTTACTCATTGTATGGTGAAGATGTCATATGTCTATCAATTGTAGATTTATGTAGTATAGCTTGTTTTATATCATAGATATTTACATTGGATGTCGCCTACGCTCTTGGTGTCTACTGGAAGAAATGTGTCAATAGAGCCGCCATTTTAGTACAGGGGAGCGATCCTTTGAAATGAATGTGGGACCAAGGTGCAGTGGAGGACTGGCCATCCAGAGCCAGAGATATATACACATATACACATCTATGATCAGGAGTTTTCCCAGTGGTCAGTATGCAAATTTGTTTTTAAATTACGAAAATTATAAGTTTACATCACTTTTCTACATCGATGGATAAGTGACCGCACAGGCCGACAAAGAGTGTGTGTTTGTGTGCATGGAAATGTATTATCCTTCCTCCCTGTTAAATCTGATCTAATCCGTGTCCTGAAACACACCCCCTCTCCCGTATTCACTTCTCATTCTAACGGATGGAGCGATTCGTTTCTGAATGAATCTCCACTATGAACGACTCGTTCACTTAGCCGACAATAATACAAGTTTCTAGCATTGCAGAATCTTGTTGTCATATTTCATTTACATTGTTTACTGATTTTATTCAACCAAACTAGCCAAAGCCGTGTATTTAGTGTAAGTCAGTGCTACTGTCCTTGTGGTCAGTGCAGTAAGAGACTGTATTATCATCAATAACGTTACGTGCTTAGCACAAAAGTTAAGTAACCTACAAAAACGGAAAAAATAAAATCTTACCTATAAAATGTTCTGCCTTTATGCTTTGTTTTCTTTGTTTTACTCGTTACTACACCCCTGCACAGTGCTAAAGTCCAGCATCTTCACATTGGCTTTAGTCTTGACTAGTGCGGTTGAATGACTTTTGTCCTGGGAGCACTGTACAAATGTGGCAGCGCTATCAACGCATACTCAGGTTCCGTATGCAATATCTAGTGTATATATATCTATGGTTTTATATCACATGCAACAGTTTAATGGATATTGAGTTCTAAAATTAAGTTGATGTTTCATTCATAATAAAATATGCATTTATATTTGTTTAAAATTTTAGGTCAGTAAGAGATTGTTACTTTTAACCAAAGACACATTAAAGAAACACTCCACTTTTCTTGTTTTTTGAGATGTTGGAAAATTAACCTGTTTTTAAAATAGTGGAGTTTAAATTGCTAAAAGATAAAGAGTATAAAGAGTAATAAAAGTAAAAATATATGTCATTTATTACAAATATTTTATTTAAAATAAACGTCATTATTTTAACCATTTCATTCCTTAAATAATCAAAAATGCATCATGGTTTTCGCCAAAAGTAAAATAATAATTAATTTGAAATCAATAAAAATAATTGTAGAGGCTGATTTGGTGAAATAAAGTACATTGACTAATATATATTTAAGAATTTGGCAGAAATGTATTGTGTAAAAAAAATATATAGCAGTATTTCTATTTTAATTTAGCATACAAAAAAGATCTAAATCAAGATTTGAAGACTTTTGAACAAAAAACTTGTATGAAATTACTGTATATTTGCCTTGATTTTCTAATGCCTGTACTAATAGCCAAATAGTGAAGCAGGGTGAAGAGGGCGGATGTCTTTGGAAGCAGTGTAAGGCTGAGAGGCAGGAGTGGATAATGAACGTTGCTCTACTGTTAAATACATTGCACTCCTGACTGGTTAGTAAGAGGGGGTTAAAATCATCTGGGACAGAGTCATCCGTCAGAGCTAAGGACCAGGATTTCTCCGACGCCAGAGATAGAGCCTCCATCTCGGCTAGAGGAATCTAAAGAAGAAGAGACGAGCCAAGAGTGAGAAGGGCACCAGCACATGCATATAGTTAGAAGACACGCACAGACTATCACACAGGTTAGTGCCAGTTAGTTAATACAACAATTCGATGAATCAGTGCGTTGAAACCAGGGCCACTTGGATTTGAATTGAAAAGATGTTTTAAATTCACCTCCTGAGTCAAACTGAATTATGATTGCAATTCAAATCTATATGCACAGCATAATTATAACTTTATTTTTAAGGTAGCGAAGTTGAGTTTGTAAAAAAAAATTTCTACATAGGCTTGACAAATCCTTATTTGACAGTATTGAAGGTAAATCGATAGACAGAGATGGGTACCTGTACTTAAAACAAATTATACATTTTGAACTAGTGGTTTAGTGTGTTTTGCAGTCATGATATTTCAGTAAAAATGAAGGCTTGAAATTAATTTTTTTTTTTAAATTGCAATGATTTGTCTTATTACTCTTATTATCGTCTGTGTAAACCTGTGAATTACTGATTGCCACCCATGTGGTAAGCATCTATGGATTTTACAAGATCTCTGATAAGTTTTAAAAATTTGCTGAGATTTATAATGAGACGTTTGTAAAACTAAAAAGAAGAGTACTATTTAACAGTTTCATATCAGCCTGTTTAGACAAATCCTTTACAGTTTTTCTCAGTCGTTTTGGTGCATTTCTCACAACACTATTTACATTTGCACAACAGTTAATGCATTTCTCAAAACAATTAGTCATTTGTGCACATCATAGTAGCAGTTTCTCATTCCTTCCAACAAATTGCAAATGCTTTTGGACGTGCGTCAATTGCTTTCATACAACTCTCTGCTGTTTGTAACATTATCATTTGCTTATGTCATGTCAGTCAAAATTAACTAAAATTGTGAATGCTAAATAGTCATTCCATATGAAACTAACAATCCTCATTTTATTACTTGAGTCATTACATACAAAAATGTTGAACTAGTTGTCAAAATCTGTCAAGCAAATTTTATTTTAAAAATGTAAATCTTTTTTTTCTGAAAATGTCTCCTAAATTGAACAATTTCATAAATGATTTACAGACATGTGTATGTTGTAGGAACATTTCCAATATGTACTGCACTATTGTTTACAGTTGTGCTCAGCTCTACCCAAAGGAAGTTTATGTTTGTTGTAAATAAGGGTGTATTTATTCTTTTGCACAATGCTGTGAATAAATTAGAATTGCAAAGAGCAAATGCAGTAAAAATGTGAAACATACATATTCAGTGTCTTGTACTCAGATACCTCACTAAATGCAGTGATGTCTAACTTTACTGTAGTTTTCAAATGGCTGTGCCAATAGTATATAGTGCTGTCTTAAGCATTTTCAGGAAGTGTCACAAAAATCTGACTTTTTTGCATTGGAAAAAATGCACAGAGTAAAGCGTCATAATGAAAACATGACAAAGCCATTTGACTATCTTGCTCATAAACAATGGTGTCAGGACTTTTCATCTTGATGACACTGACACTTTCATTGACATGAATACTTGCTTTTGAGGAATGAGCTATCCATTTTGAGCAAGTGACACACTTTTGCAGGTTATCCACTAGGTTTTGCAGTTTGCACTAATTGTTTTAAGAAATGCATGAACTGTTGTGCAAATGTAAATAGTGTTGTGAGAAATGCACCAAAGCGACTGAGAAAAACTGTAACTAAAATTGTGAATGCTGAATAGTCATTCCAAATAAAACTAATAGTCCTCATTTTATTAATTGAGTCATTACAAACAAAAATGTTGAACTAGTTGTATGTTGTAGGTTCAGTTCCAATATGTACTGCAATATTGTTTACAGTTGTGCACAGCTCTACCCAAAGGAAGTTTATGTTTGTTGTAAATAAGGGTGTATTTATTCTTTTGCACAATGCTGTGAATAAATTAGAATTGTAAAGAGCAAATGCAGTAAAAATGTGAAACATATTCAGTGTCTTGTACTCAGATACCTCACTAAATGCAGTGATGTCTAACTTTACTGTAGTTTTCAACTGGCTGTGCAAATAGTATATAGTGCTGTCTTGAGCATTTTCAGGAAGTGTCAGGCTATCTTGTTCATAAACAGTGGTGTAAGAACTTTTCATCGTGATGACACTGACACTTTCATTGACATGAATACTTGCCTTTGAGGAATGAGCTATCCATTTTGAGCAAGTGACACACTTTTGCAGGTTATCAACTAGGTTTTGCAGTTTATACTAATTGTTTTGAGAAATGCATGAACTGTTGTGCAAATGTAAACAGTGTTGTGAGAAAAGTGACTGAGAAAAACTGTAAGTTTTATATCAGCCTGTTTAGACGAATCCTTTAATAAACAAACAAAAAGAGCGTTAAAAATTCATTAATATATTTTACAAATGCATTCAAAGGACATCTAACATTTAGTTTTTATGCATATTTGCCTGATGTTTGTTTAATTGATTGTGTGGTGTATCGCAAAACATTTTGCAAAGCACAGATATGATAGATAGATAGATAGATAGATAGATAGATAGATAGATAGATAGATAGATAGATAGATAGATAGATAGATAGATAGATAGATAGATAGATAGATAGATAGATAGATAGATAGATAGATAGATAGATAGATAGATAGATAGATAGATAGATTGATTGATTGATTGATTGATTGATTGATTGATTGATTGATTGATTGATTGATTGATTGATTGATTGATTGATTGATAGATAGATAGATAGATAGATAGATAGATAGATAGATAGATAGATAGATAGATAGATAGATAGATAGATAGATAGATAGATAGATAGATAGATAGATAGATAGATAGATAGATAGATTGATTGATTGATTGATTGATTGATTGATTGATTGATTGATTCAGTTTTTCTTAGCTTTGATGGAAACACGCCCCAGAGTCAGCTGACAGGATGCATATACTGTACCAGTAGCCATGACAGATATGGACAGATAATGTTTAATTGGTTCTCAGATATTAAAGATCAGTTCAGATATCGAACTCAGTTACCCCTGAAGAGAAATAATCTGGGTAAAAAAGTTTGCAGGCTAAATCCTGCATGCTGCAGCATATAATTGACCCTGAGACTTTGGACTGGTACCTTTTGCAAAGTCACCAAAATAAAAGAGCCAGCTATTTCCATAAAGACATTACAGAATCTCCAATTACATAAAAAAGCTTTTAGATGTCTCAAATTTTGCGATGCTAATGCAATTTAATGAAATATTTCTCTGTGAAACAGACCAAAAGAGATTTTGGTGCATAATTCAACAGCTGGTCCAGCTCTTTATCGATCTACATATTACCTTTTCGACTCCAGCCTGATGAGTCCATCACTTTTTGGGGTATTTATGAGGCATAAATTTGCAAGACTTCGTCACTCAAATGGGATCAGAAAATAAATAGTAAAGCAGAATCGAACCATTGTCTCTTAAAGAGTGTCAAACAGCAAAAGTGTTTTAACTGGCACACACAGTTCAGTCCCATTATTCAAGTTTAAATGCTTCCAAGAGAGAGAAGGGAAAGAGAAGACAGAGAGAGAAGGCAATGCTGGGTGAACGGGGGAGACATTGACCTGTTTATCAGTGCAGTGTTTGCTGGGAAGGGGGGGCAGAGCGTAGTAGTGGCAGATGGAGCCAGACAGGTTGTCCATGAGGCTGAGCTCTCCTTCCAGCGAGCCCTGGATCACCAGGGAAACTGAGTCAAACATGGGCCTCCGCTAAAAGCCCCAGCGTGTGGCAGACAGGATGAATGACAGAGAGAGAGAAAAAGAGCAGACAGAGACAGAGGCAGAGGAGATGAGGACGGGTGACGTGAATGACATCACACAGAGAAAAAAAACAGAGGAGAAATGAAGGAAGGAGAGAAGTTTGCAGACTGTAACACAAGCAGCCAGAAGGAAGATTCACAGAGGACAGTTCACCTCAAACTTACCTTGTTTTTAACAAACCTATATATCTTTGTTCTTTATTTATAAAATTGTATCGGTGTTCCATATACATATGTAGAATGATTATACATCTTTAGGCAATTCACAATGCACCAATAGACCCAATTCCCTTATTGAACACAATCAATCTGTGTTCACTGGGTCACGAATGAACTGTAATCTGTTGTATTTATCATCTGTCAGTCCAGAGTGAATTGACTTTTTGGAACAAAATCAGGATTAATACATTTTAATTTCAAGTTAACCACACTAGCACAGTTCATGTGCCGATCAGATGTATTTCTCACAAGTGAAACGCTCAACGCTACCACTGACATCCACAAGGGGGAACTAGAGCTCTATGAACATTTATCCTTTTGATCAGTCAAAAAACCACCCAGCCTTACTTCAGAAAAGAGCTGGAGGGACAATGTCATTGTTAACTTAAAAAAGGCTGGTATTTTCTGGAAATAGCCAGCCTGCATTAAAAAAAGAAGGCCTGTATCACTACTTTCCCATGGCATCAGTTTAACCTCTAACCACTGACGAGCAAACAACAGGCACATCTCCATACGTCAAACAGAAACAGTGGACTTCCCCGCTTTATAAATAACAGTCTAGTGTTTTAAAATGTGCCTTAAAAGTCTAATGCATGTAAGTAATGATGTGAAAAACTTTGTAAATATTAAATATGCAACTTACGCACACAATTTACGTGGTTTATTTTTTGTTGACACATTACATGAAATGAAGTCAATTGTGTGATTTATAAAAAATGTTGCTAACACTTTATTTTGATGGTCCATTTGAGTATTAGTAGACTGTCTGCTTAATATCTGTTGATGCTGCTGCTAAACAGACATTTAACTTACTATAAGAAACTTTGCAAGTACATGTCAACTTACATAAACACTAATCCTAACCCTAACCTAACAGTCTACTTACAGTATAATGTAATGAGAATTAGTTGGCATGTAGATGCAATGTAACTTTACCTCAACAAACGCACCATCAAAAATAAGTGGCCAAAATGTTAATTAGATATAGGATGTTCAGGTTGAATAAGAAAAAAATAACAACAGAAGATTCTTGGGGGGAATTCTGTGGAACAAAATACTTGATATTTTGAAGGATGTTTGCAACAAAACAGTTATAGTAGCCTCTTACAGGGACATTTATCCAAATACATTTTGGTCTACAGAAAAACCTTCGAAGTGTTGAAGGTTTGAAAACAACATAAGGCAGAGTGTTTTTGTCTCCCTGTCCATTTAGGTTCTTTGCAGCTAATTAGTATAGAAAATTATTTTTATTATGCTTAAGCAAAAATATCAAGTCTACAATTATCCACAGAAAACGGAATCATTGCATTGCAGTGGAAGCATAGCATTGCATAAACGTTGATGTGGGTAGGACTTCAATGATTAACTAATAATCCAAGCCACACATTAGCATCAGATCACCCTGGATCCCCTCCACCTAAACTGTTCAAAAATGTTTCATTGGCTTTTGGATTAATGCAAATAAGGAAATAATCTTCATTCATTCATTTTCTTTTCGGCTTAGTCCCTTAATTAATCAGGGGTCGCCACGGCGGAATGAACCGCCAATTTATCCAGCATATGTTTTATGCAGCGGATGCCCTTCAAGCTGCAACCCAGTACTGGACAATACTCATGCACTCTCACATTCACACACATACACTACAGCCAATTTAGCTTATTCAAATCACCAATTTTCAAAGTGGGAAAATGTCTCAACAAAACCTTGGTAAACAGCATTTAGCTACTTTTTAGAAAATAAAAAAATTAAAAATGGCATTTAATAAAGCTTTTTAAGTCAAATGTGAAAATAGCTTCTTAAGCTTGCGAATAAACAGCCTGATCTCACGAGGAAACGTAAGTATTTTACGTTTTGTCAGTTTAGTAGCTAATTTGTACAAATTCGTACGAGTTCAGTCATACGAAAATGTACAATTTTAAAAAGGAGGCGTGGCACCCAACCCCACCCCTAACCCCAATCGTCATTGCGTGATGAGCAAATCGTACTAATTTGTACGAATTAGATCGTACGAATTCATACAAATTAGCCACTAAATCAAAAAGTTACAAATTGCCGTGAGATTGCGTTGGAATAAACCGTGATATACAGCAATGAATGCGTGTATGTCTTGTTATTATGATAAGTATGTACTCCATATCTAAGCATGTTCTGTACAACTTACACAAATGTATAGGGGTGTGAACCCCTGGTCTCACGGTTCGGTTCGGTTACGATTATCATGCCATTGCTTCGGTTCAATTCAATATCTCAGTGCATCACGTTGCACTGACAATGCTTTCCATAAACAATTGAATATTTTAATTAGCAACACAATAATTTTTGTATTAATATTTATAATTTATCATTTATAAATATTATATTTATATATTATTTGTAATACAATTTTGTCCTTTAATACAAGCAGTCAGATATATGTACTGTACCTTTAATTTGATTTGCTCAAAGAAACACTCTTATTGAATGTATCAAACAAAACCCAAGTACAGTTGAAGTCAGAATTATTAGGCCCCTTTGAATTTTTTTCTTCTTTTTTAAATATTTCCCAAATGATGTTTAACAGAGCAAGGAAATTTTCACAGTATGTCTGACAATATTTTTTCTTTTGGAGAAAGTCTTATTTGTTTTATTTCAGCTAGAATAAAAGCAGTTTTTAATTTTTTAAACACCATTTTAGGGACAAAATTATTAAGCTATATTTTTCTTCGATAGTCTGCAAAACAAACCATTGTGATACAATAACTTGCCTAATTACCCTAACCTGCCTAGTTAACTTAATTAACCCAGTTAAGCCTTTAAATGTCACTTTAAGCTGTATAGAAGTGTCTTGAAAAATATTTAGTAAAATATTATTTACTGTCATCGTGGCAAAGATAAAATAAATCTATTATTAGAAATGAGTTATTAAAATTTCTCCATAAAACAGAAATTGGGGAAAAAATAAACAAGCGGTCTAATAATTCAGGGGGGCTAATAATTCTGACTTCAACTGTACATGCACAGAACAACACGAGCATTTATAGCAAATAAACAAATGTAAATATTATCCCGCCTGCTTTTAGAGTGTTGTCAAGCGAGTTCTTAATGATTGATCACATGCTCAACAGAAAAGGCTCCGATTGGCTCTAACGGTCAGCACGGCTCTGGCGCTGTTTAGCAAACAGTGACACGGACACTGATGTTAAACAGCAGCTGTGATTAGCTGATGCATTAGGATCCACGCGGTGGAGAAAACTCGCTCTGCAGACACGCTCGTGTCTAGATCCACAAGCAACATTATTGCTGTTGTAACAGCTGAGAGGAGATAAAACGTTACCTCACGAACACGCCAGCAGGTCAAAGGGGCCACAGAGAGAGAAAGTTTAGCTTTCATTTTTTCCTAGTTGGGTTCTAATGAACTTCCCTGTCAGTGAAAGACCAGCAAACTCATAAGCAGTGCATTGTGCACAGTTACCTGCTTTTTAAGTAGTTGGAATGTTTTAATTACTCACGGTCTCCTCCCTCGCCATAGTAAGCTACCGCCATAAAACGCATATGTGATAAATGACATCAGTACATAATAATCGGTTACGATTAATACTGAACTGATACCGAATTGTTCACGTGTGTATCGCGGTACATCGAGAAAAACAATTAATTTTGACACTCTTACAAATTTAGCTAATACACTCTTTATAAGCTTCCCATTGAAAAACAACTACCTACAATCGCTGCTTGAGGGTTGTCCACTGATGTATAGTTTGTCAAAATAACTTGTGGTCTTTTTGACGTAATCTATTCGTATACACTGAAATGTAAAAAACAACAGCTCAGTGCATCCACGTCCTGATGCTGGCTAAGTTAACCACCTTGGTAAACCAAAAATACATTTGCTTCAGGACAATGGAACTGAAGCTACTTGAGTTTAAAGTTTTGGGTTCTGGCCTAATATACAGGTTTCTGTATTACCCTAATTCAGTCAATAGCCATTTTAAAACACGAAAGCAAGGCTGCAGTGGGAAGAAACCCAGATGTATAGGATCAGCACTGTAAACATTGCAACAACATGCTGTGTACTACAAACCTCCAGCTGTTACCCCGATTTCTAAATGCAGAAACGGTGTTAACGACACTTAATATCATTCAGTTCAGTTTAATTTAAACAATTAAAAGCATATTAGGCATCAAACAACATGGCAATCTCTTTAAGAGTAATACGCTTACGTGTCCTCCTAGGCTTCAGTTCATGGCAGCAGGTAAACACCGCGGGGATGCTTCTTTGCTTCAGCCTATGTAACCCGGTGTGCGATTAAACAATGCAGTTCTCTGTAGCACATCCTCGCGTTGTCTGTAGTGTTGTCACGATACTGAAGTTTTAAAAATGTTAATTTCCCGCTAACATTTAAGCGCCGCTGAGCGCGTTCATAAATCGTCTGAGTTTGCACTCTGTAAACATCGATGTGGCTAACTGATGACCTTCACAGCCAATCACAGTCATTTCTGTTGAGCACGTGAACACAATGGCAAATCTGCGCTGTTTAAGAATGCCATCAACAGTGCTTAAATGTTAACGGAAAATGGACGTTTTTTTTTAAATTTCAGTACCAAAATTCAGTATCGTGACAAGTCTAATTTAGTGAAAGAATCAGTTCATTAACTTGAGTTTGATGAATGGCATCTAAAATGTGTGTTTGGGAAAGAAGACTTAGCTAACTAGTGTCATTTCCATTAACTGAGCTAAAAATGAGGTCCAATATCCCTTTTTATTTTCACTTTCCATTTAGAACGGACCTTCGGGTCACTTGGAAGGCGGTGAAATTATCAATTTGTGTCACTTTCTCTTCGCTGATAAGATATACAGCCAGGTACACAACATTCACGTGTGACTCTGTGCAACACTTCCGGGTTTCTTCCCACTGCAGCTTCGATTTCGCTGTTTAAAATGGCAGCCGCGTGAAATCAGTCTATAGCTTCAGCAAAACTAATGCAAGCAGGGCACTCCTGATGAAAAAGCTGTAAAGTGTTATCTACAGTAGCTGATCTAAGATGATCATACACACATTTAACCAATCAGCACATAGACTCACCCATTAAATGATTCTGGGAATATTAGGTATACAGTACATCACTGACTTCACAAGCAGCATTTCTACTCACCTCTAATGGTGGCTCCAGATTCGGAGGTGGATCAGGATCTGTCCTTAAATGATCTTCAAAGTCCCTGCGTATGTCTGCTGTTGGGCTGTCTATAGGGTAAAGTGGTCCAGACAGGTCTCGATGGTCTCTTGATATCCAAGGTGAACCTCCTGGCCCACCCAAATCACCAGAACCCAAACGTGGCATGTGCCCTCTGAGCATTTCTCTATCTCTACCTAAAGCTTCCATCTCCTGCTCCAGCTCCAGCTCGGCCTCTGCTTCAGCCTCCTTGGCCTCTTTGTTGCTTTCCTCTAGGTGCTTCATGAGCACAGCGATCACCACGTTGACCAGCACAAACTGAGCCGTCAGCACAAAAGACACAAAGTAAAGGGGGGACACCACCGTGTTGTAGCAGATACCGGTGTCTTGGGAGCAGTCTCTGAGCGTATCCTGCAAGATGGACACACAGAGTGAAATGAAATTAATGTTGAATACTTTGTTAATGATCATATTAACAGACATGCAACGCATTTACCACAAAACCATGTGCATCATTGAAATTCAGCACAATGAGCTGACTGTGTCTCACCTTCATAATGCCATTCCAGTTGTCCCCGGTGGATACACGGAACAGCAGGAGGAAAGCCATGCCAAAATTCTTGAACGTGGCATAACGGCCAAGACCTTCACAGGGGTGTAGCTCATCACATACTGGAGAAAAACAAAAAAAACTAAATGCCAAAGGTAAGCCTTGGCTGGAATGTGCAAATCTGCATATTTTCGTAATAGACAAACACATCATTCAATGTCAATGCTTGTGTGAAATACAAATAGTGTGTTCCAATATTGTATTATTTTTATTAGTAGTAGTATTATTATATTATTATTATTATTATATGTGGGTATGTATATTTCCTGAAGTGTCTTATGCATGCTTTTGGTGAGAAAGACTAGTATGGCCATATGGGAAACCTGTAATATTTTACATTTCCCAGACTCATAAGCCCAAGAAATATTCATTCAAAAGGGTTCAGGCAGCTCTTTTAATCTTGGCATCATGATACTATCAACTTCAGTGCTTATGAACAAACTAGACCTGTAAGCCTAAGCAGATTGTAAAGATCTTTGGCATTCTTGCCCAGTCTATTGAAGTTTATCAAAAATATAAGGCTGGACTTACTATTTTGCACCTGATTTCAGTTTTACTTGCAATTTTATTTAGTTGTTGCCCCCAAAAGTCACTGTATAATACATTTGTATAAAATTGAAGGATTCTTAACTTTGGTGTGTCGACGGACCCACATCTGTCGCCAAAAGTCTTTAGCTGTCCATTGAAATACTTAAATGATACAGAATCATGACGCTTACTGCGTGTTGCTGATAGTGAATGCAGCCAGAATAAATAAATAGATTTAAATGCTATCATTTACTCATGTTTAATGTTATGTACCCATCTCTATGAGTTTGATGACAGGTTGTAACAAAGTCAAAAGTATAGTTTATTGTTTATTGTTTATTGTTTTTTTTATTGATTATTTTTGCAGGTACTCCAAGGATAAGATTTATCTAGGAATGTTTTAAATATTAAAAAGATTGTAGTCAGTTTTGAGAGTAGGACGTTAGCTCCGGAGTGTGCTTAATTTATTCTTAATGTAAATGCAGCAGTAAGTAATGGCAATGTTTTATTTGAACTTTTTTATGTTGCAACCAAGCGTTAAAAAGTGTTGTTTATTACTCAGCATTATGAAACAATTAAAAGAAATCTGCATCTGTGATGTCAAAATACAAAAGACCAATTGACCATTGCATCACAATATATTTTTATTGGTGTTTATAATAGATTTTTTTCCAGTTCATAAGGACTGCTGTATAAGGTGTGTGTCCTAGACCAGACACACTTTATTCTAATGAATTTACTCTAAGCCCAGTTACAATGCTTCCATACCCATTGTGGACATTCTGACAATGAAAATGGGTCATCATAGTCAATCTGATTAGCTACACAGTCCCATATCCAGCAGAGTGTGATGAAACATGTGTTATGTTACAAGTTCAGTGTGACATATGCCAATATAGAGCTCCTGTTGGCTCAGAGCAGACCAAATTGCCTTAGTTGGCCTCTTGCATTGATGAGCTTTCGGTGTCCAACACTATTTTTTTCTCTCTTTTTTTTCCATAATCTTGAATGGAAGCAACCCACAGGCCTTGCAGTTTTAGAGATACCTAGCCAATGCCAAAGCCACCCTGCCTATTTTCCCTTGCTTACCATTAAATCTACCCAGACCTTAATAAGTGGCCTTAAGAGATTATAAACAATATTAATTCAACTGTGACTGGTCATAATCTTTTAGCTTTACAGACCAACATTTAAATTGATCTTTTTTTTTTTTTGTTTGCCAACTGCTTATCAACCAGTCAACAATCCTGACCGATCCTTAGTTGGGACTGGACAGCAAAAAAAAAGTTTGCCTTGCAGACAGTCAATCTCAGTTCAGCCAGCAGACTCCATATATTGAACTTGGACAGCATTGTAAAGCTGGATATGAATTATGAAGTCTCTGTGTTTATCTTGAGCCGGCTGATTGGAAATGGAAATGACATCAACCCCAGTATTGTGCTGAGCTGCAATGAATCACGGCAGGCTGTATTCGGTAAACTGGGGCCAAATGTGCTGCCACGTATTT
The DNA here is from genome assembly GCA_903798195.1 of Danio kyathit. Classification (NCBI taxonomy): domain Eukaryota; kingdom Metazoa; phylum Chordata; class Actinopteri; order Cypriniformes; family Danionidae; genus Danio; species Danio kyathit. The sequence goes on along the minus strand of LR812530.1, from coordinate 31,534,126 downwards.
CTGGAGAAAATCTGCTGCAGGTATAGCTACCATATTTATGGTTTTTGCCTTTACAGACAAGGTTGGAAAATGTTCAAAAATATGTGAAAGTGATCTCACAGCAAATCTAAACAAATAAACTATAATAAATCAAGCATTTGAAAACAATTATGCAGCACTGAAGGATTAGAGGGTTATGACATGAGTGACATAAATGGAATAAATCAATAAATCAAGGGTTTTCAATATTTTCCAGGCTGACTTGATGAATTGAGAGCAAACTCTATAAATTGCTGCATTTACATTTGGCCTATAATACTGTGTAAATAGGGTTGGTTGTTTTTTTAACATGGTAAAGTTCATTTTGGCTTCTTAAATCTAGTTTTATATTAAATTGATATTGTGTTTTTGAACAAAATGTACAGTACATTGATGTTTTCTACAAAAAAAAGAGCTTAATTGTGTGCCTGCAGTAGTGTCACTGACCCCCAGGGAATGTAAATCATTGTCAAATATTTTGTAAATAAAACTTTGAGAAGGGAAGACCCTGAGAATTGCATAGATGCATGCTTTTGAGCCTGAGTGAATTAGGCCATGAGGAGAAATTATCCTTATTTGTGTGTTTGGTTTGCTGTGCTTACTCAGGTCACCAAACAGCTCTACTCCCAGAGCAGCAAAGATGAAGAAGAGCAACATGAAGAGAAGACCCAGATTCCCCACCTGTAGAGAGAGAGAGAGAGAGAGAGAGAGAGAGAGAGAGAGAGAGAGAAAGAGGGAGAGAGAGAAAGCCGGGAGAGTTTGTCATGGAGGCAAAGAGAAGTGACAGGGCAGACCTAGAAATACCACCTGTGAAAAGCCAATAACAGAGAGCCCTGAAGTGAGAAGATGACAGCCGTGTTCCACCTGATTACAGCTTGCCAGGTTTGTAAACTTAAAAACTCAAACTATGCTGAAGTTGTGGCATATAGTAGCAGTAGTCACCCACATGCTAGCAGTTAGCGGACAAGCTCCAGACATGTTTTGGGCAACTGATCCCACTCCCATTTTCTCTGAATCAGTAAGAAGTGGAAATAAAGGCCACAAATTAAATTGGTATTTTTTTATTTTCTTGGGCATATTTGACTTATTATAATGAATAAAATTCACATTTTATTTGTTTTCTGATGAAACTAAATAAGAAATAATTCCATATTTAAATAATTTAAGTAATTTCACTACCTTTATTTCAGTGGATATTCATTTTACCACATCATTCCCAGTGGTGGAAAGAGTACTGAAAAATCATACAGGGTTCAAGTAAAAGTACATTTCTTGCCTAAAATGTAGTGTAGGAGAGTAAAAGTATCTGTTGTAAATATTACTCAAAGTATGAGTAAAAAGTAACCCTTTCAAAAGTACTCAAGAGTACTGCGTATTACGATGTAAAAAGCTGATGCATTTACATGTAATTTGAGGATGTGTAAATGTAACATTCTGTATTGCATTTAGTTATTGCCCAGCAGACACACAACATCATAAGACGTTAATATTAGGTTAGATTTAGGTTGTGATGTCAGGTGACCAAAATTCAATGTCTAGCCAGCGTCTAAGGACAATATTATTTTGATGTACAATAAAGACGTGAAATGACGTTGATATTTGGTTGTGCTAGAAAGTGACCAAAATTCAAAGTGGAGTCAACATCTTAAACCAATGTATATTAACGTCCAATACTGACATTTATTCGTCAGGTATGGCAACTAAAATCAAACATCTGATAGACGTCATCGTGGTAACGTCAACACAACGTCAAGCTGTAACATCATCAGACGTTGATATTTGCTTGATTTTACATCAGACGTTGGACATTGACATCAGCATGATGTTGGGTTCTGATGTTAACCCAATTTTCATTTTCAAACAAAATGCTACATTCCCACGACTTTGGGGTACAACATCAACCTAACAACTTGTTGACGTCTTGTGCCTGCTGGGTGTTTAAGGCCATTTCGGTCATCATACAGTAAACATCTGTCATCTTCTCATCAGTGACATGCATCTAAACAAGCAGTCTTTGGGTAAATGCATGTAAAGATTTTGGACATCTTGGACACTTTTAATGCTTCCAAAGAGTTTGCTGCAATTATAAATCACCCTATGTCTTGAAGTAGTTCATTATGATGCAATTTACCTCTTTATGTCTATGTGCGATTTGATTGGACAGGAATCACAAGACTGATTTTTCTAATCCCCATAAACAAGAAAAAATACAATTAGTTTAGTTTGAGTATTTGTAATTTGTAACTTTACACCACTGATCATTCCAGAAGGGGCAGATTGTGGAATTCATGAATAAATAATATTGGCAAATGTTAAAATTTTTTTTTAAATATATAATATATTAATACAAATTCTAGTTTTTTTTTTTTAAATTAAAAATAATATCAAATATAAATAACATTTACAATTATTCAACATAACTTATAAATGTTAATATAATTTATTATATTATTATATTATTAAATAAATTGAAAATATAACAAAATGAAAGTACTGTATCTAACAATACATGCAGTGGGGTAAATAAGTATTGAACACCTCACTATTTTTCTCAGAAAACATATTTCTAAAAGTGCTATTGACTTGAAATTGGATGTTGGTAACAACCAAAGAAATCCACATATACAAAGAAAACAATATTAATTAGTTTACAAATTAAGTTATGTGTAATAAATGAAATGCTGAAGGGAAAAAATTATTGAACATATGAAGAAAGGGAGGTGTAGAAAGGCAGTGAATGCCCAGACAGCAGAAGAAATCTCTCAGTAGTTATTCAGCAACCCTCTGTCCTTCATAATTGTAAATTATTATTAGCTGCTTCAGTCCAACATCTACATTACCAGGATGATGAAGATGAAATCTGGGTGGATATTTCAGCAAAACAATGATCCAAAACACATCTAAGGAAACGCTCAAATGATTTCAGAGAAAGAAAATCAAGCTGTAGAATGGCCCAGCCAATCACCTGACTTGAATTCAATAAAAAAAATACAAAATAAAGATCAGTTTTGATAGACGAGAACCACAGACTCATCAAAATTTTAACACTCTGTTGAAGTCTGTGAATAAAATTACACCTGAGCAACGCATGTGACTGCATTCTCCACATTAGAGTCATCTTTAAGCTGCCTTTGCTTGTATTTGTTTGGGTTTTTACCCAAATCGGGTTCAATTCCATGTCAACAGTTCCTTTAGGAATACCATTCCCAGGAAAAAAAAACCATGACGTGTTCAATATTTATTCCCCCGCTGTATTTACTGTATAGAAAATAGATCATCATGTGTAGTCTAACTCTAATGAAGCATTGTCTAATTACGATATTTCAATGAAGCATTGTCTAATTACGATATCTAATAATGTTAGATATTTGTTCACTCTAGTAAATGTCATAGTGTAAAATATATCACATAATAACAACAAGCTATATTGAGTGATTCCTACTGTTATGCAGTCTATTGTACATTGTCATTATTATTGAATTATATCATTGGGAATAAGACAAAGGAAGGGCTCATCTACACCCATTAGGAGGAATCAATCAAAACACATTCAGGGATCACAGATGACCAAGTCAGGCTTAACATTTTACAAAAAATAAATAAATAAATAAAGGGAATCGGATCAGACACTTTGACAAAACTAGTTGCACTGACATTTCTTTCTCCAAGTCTGGCTCTTTTCCCACACTAATCTCTCTTTAAGTGCACTCTTCACAGGCTGGATTCACAGTGATTCAGGACACAGGGATCAAACAGACACAATCTGGCAGGAAATCTTAGAACACTGCTGCACATCACCTCACACAAATTGAGGAGGAATAGATCAATAGACCAGAACCACAGAAAGTGACTTTAAGGCAGAACACTGCAGGGTGAATAGGGTTTTAAAAAATCATCACAAAAAGTTGATTGATTACATTAAGAATGGCAAATAAAGGGTTTTGTAAAATATTTTTTTTATGTGAATATCAAATATTATTCCAGTAAATATGCACTTATTTGCATATAATTCTAGTACAAATGCTGTCTTTACATTAGCTGAAAAAACCCCACTTCAATATAATCTAAAATATCAAATTTTAACAGTGTTTTTATCTAAAAAACCATGGCAGAGATTAGGTGATGGCTAAACAGGCTCTGATCCAATTAGTAAAAAGTAAAACTGTATGTAAAAGCATCAGTCTCCACACCATCAGTCTTCACACATGCAATCGAAGAATGTGCATGCTGGAGATTTTCTCCTCTGGCTTCTGTCAGGTCTGCACTGCTGTAACCTCTTCATGGCAGATTGACGGTGTAAATGAGGCCTTTGGAGAGCTTAGGGGCCGCAGGGTACCAGTACCCTGGAGCTCTCTCTCTCCATAAAGTAAATGAGTGGAGTTCAGAACTTAGGAAAAGACACATTCTGACGTTTTATGGCATACCTGAGGAAGGGCCTGCATCACAGTGTCTAGCAGAGCTCGCATTCCCACAGCCATCTTCAGTAGCTTCAGCACTGAAAAGGACAGGAGAACATGCTTGCAAACATGAGGTGTATACAGGATATAAATGGATGCTATTTAAAGTTACCCCATCGGGTTTATAAACAAAACTTAGTATAGATCAGCCAGATCTAAAATAGTTCCAATATAAATGTTCCAATGAAATTAAATACAATGAATATATTTTGAAAAAAAAAAAAAAAGTTATAACAAAAGTAATTCAAATTCTACAAGTGACATGCAGTATTATCTTTTAATAATGCATGTCACTTGTAGAATTTGAATTACTTTTGAAGTTATTATAATTTTTTAAACATTTATTTATGTGCTTTTTGCATTTCATAAAACTACAACAAAATATAGAAGAAAGAGAAAAAACAAAACAATACAATACAATAATAATAATACACATAAAATACAATACATAAAAACACCAACCTATGAAAGAACAACCAAACAACAGAACACAGAGGGACAAATGGACATGAAAGCAAAATATAAATTAGCTGGTCAGGTAATGCATAAATAAAAGCAATTATAAAGTAACATTGTTCATGTATTACCAAAAAATGCATTATCCTGACTATAGCTTTATTGTCAAATAATAGTTTGGGCACATTATTAAAAACATTATGAATATGAATAAATTATGAATAGTGAATATCAATTACACTCAATCTTTAATTACTATGTTACTGACATGTGTCACTGGTTATGCTTGCATTTCTTCCGATGAATTAAGGTGTTCTAATATCTGTCCCCACCGTATCAAATATCTCCAGTTTTATCGGTCAAAATTATTAACCCTCCTGAAATTTTTCCCAAATGATGTTTAACAGAGAAATTATTTTTTTCACAGTATTTCCTATTATATTTTCTTCTTCTGGAAAAAGTCTAATTTGTTTTATTTCAGGTAGAATATAAGCGGTTTTTAATAAATTAATAAAAAAACACATTTTAAGGTCAATATTATTAGCCCCCTTAAACAATAATTTTTTTAGATAGTCAACAACCACTGTTATACAGTACAATAACTTGCCTAATTACCCTAACTTGCCTAATTACCCTAGTTAAGCCCTTACTTTAAGCTGAATACTAGTATTTAGAGAATTATCCAGTACAATATTATGTACTGTCATTATGACAAAGATAAAAATAAATCAGTTATTATAAATTAGTTGTAGATTGTTGAAAAAAAAATCTTCATTCCTTTAAACAGAAATTTTCTAATAATTAAGGAGGGCTAGATACAGTACTGTATATGACTTCAACAATATAATTGACTTCAACTCTATATATATAACCAATTTTAAAATTTGCTAAAAAAATAGGATGAAAAATTATAAGATATATTAATTGTATTTTAAAATATTATGTTTATTGAAATGATAATATTTCACATTATTAAACACATATTTGAAAATGTAATCGGTTGATGCAATTGTGTGAAACAGAAATAGTGTATAACTTTAGAAATGCCTTCAGTATAATTTGATGCATCCTTTCTGAATAAAAATGGTTGTCTTATATGTACATACTGTATATTCATCTATTGTTAATCTCTGTTCATAGCTAATACAACCTGTTTATAATGTTCATTGTACATCCATCTGTAAATATCACCATAGTTTTTCTATAACTGCACTTTATAACTTATAACTATACCCTGCAATTGCTGCTATTGCACTCCTGGTTAGACCTAAACTGCATTTTGTTGCTTTGTACTTGTACATGTGCAATGACAATAAAGTTGAATCTAATCTAGTCTAATCTAATCTAATCTAATCTAATCTAATCTAATCTAATCTAATCTAATCTATATTATAATATAATATAATATAATATAATATAATATAATATAATATAATATAATATAATATAATATAATATAATATAATTAATAATTTTGATATGTTAAAATAATAAAAATGTATTAATTCAAATCTTGACAAATCTCTTCAAATCTTGACAAATCTGGCCTTCAAAACAATGCTGTGACTCTTTTTACTAAAGCAATAAACGTACACACAATAGACTGTGTTTCCTTAAAAATGGCCAGTGGACTTTGTTGTGTAATTTTCACAGTGGTCAGATCACGAAGCATGTTATTATTGGGGTCGTGCTCCACACACACGCTGCTTTAATGATGCTCATGAGGAGGAGAAGCCGCTCTGCTTAATTGCAATCATGGCCCTGAGTGGAAGATGTCTGTGACTTCCATTATGCCAATGTTTGAATGAATTATGTTTTATAATCAAATATGTGGTATCATCCAATTTATATACACTACCATTCAAAGGTATGGAGTCTAACATTATTTTTTAAGCCATATCAAACTATTTATTTAGGCTGGACTTATTTGATAATACATATTTCTATATTTTGTAAAATATTCATATTATTATTATAGTTAATATTCTTAAATTTTAATAATTTTATACAAACTATAATATTTCACAGTTTCAAATTAAATTAATAAATGGTTTCTTACAATTCTAATGTTTTTATAATTTTTAACATATTAAATTATATATATTTTTATAATATTGTGAAATATATCAATATCTTCCAATATCACTAATGAGTTTAATATATTTTACAATGTAATTTATATATTTAATAATATGGCTTTGGCATAATGAAAGTCAAAAGCATCAGCCACTCACAATCATGATTGCAGTTAAGCAAAGTCTGAATGAATCCAGGAGGCTGAATCCACAACACACACGCATACAGTAAACACACACACCTGATGAGAACACAGACATCTGAGCAGGTGTGTTTGCTTGGCCATCTCTGCTGAGGGAATAATCAATAAAGACTCTCTCAGCAGCTCTTTCATTAGAGGAAGAAGAATCGGTCCAAGAAGGCAAGCGTGTGTGTGTGTGTGTGTGTGTGTGTGTGTGTGTGTGTGTGTGTGTGTGTGTGTGTGTGTGTGTGTGTGTGTGTGTGTGTGTGTGTGTAAGAACTAAGTGGAGAAGAGAATTTCTCATTCCAGCCATCTGGACTCTTTCTCCACAGACTCCGGCTTCTGCTGAGCAGTGTGTGAAACAACAGAGTTCCCGAGGGTGACAAACACAAGCGGCTCTGATCTACTGAGATGAACATAGAAGAAAAATGAAGCAGAGAAGACGAACCTCGAGTGATGCGCAACACCCTCATGATGCGAATGATGGTAGGGTTGATGGGAAGGGAAGCATTGACTTCGATTTCCTCCAGTGTTATCCCCATGATAGACAACAGAACAATGGCCAGATCCAACTGGTTCCACCTGTGTGAAGACACTTGATAAGTAGAAAAATAGATATATACATACATAGATATATTTAATAACTATATAATAACTACTGTACATTTATTTTTACATTAACAAAGGTGTACTGAAGGGTTCAAATTCTCAGAGTGTGCTGATGTTTTTTTATATGTACTGTATGTTTATGTCAGGATTCTGCCACTTCAGTCTTGTTAATTCTTGTTTTGGTAGCAGAGTCCAGACACTAGTCCTGTCTTGTCTAGTATGTGCTACTCGACTCGAGATCCAGGTGTGCTCTGGATGCGCCAGTAAACCTGCTGGTCCTACACCACCCAACCTTCTCTGAGCTGGAGTCGAATCATGTGTCGCCAGAGCACCTTTTCAGGTTAGAGGAGTGAGGTTTACCTGCACAGCATTTCACTAGCTGGCCTCCTGCTACACTCAACCTCCTTAACCTCACTCCCATCCGGGTCATGGCACCAATGTACCTCCGCCAGTCCTACACTACCCACCCCGCAGTGACTTTCTACATGGGAGTCGGTTGCTCTATCAAGGAGGCTAAAGACCATGACCTCTAGCGTCTGTCGCCAGAGCACCTTTTCAGGTTAGAGGAGTGAGGTATCCGTGCCCTCGTGTCTGCAGTGTAAGCAGATAGATTGGATTTTCACCTGTCAATGCGAGTCGCACATCATTAAAAACCACAGCGAATGACGTCAAGTCTGACACTTTCATTTTAGAACAGACTTCAGCAGAGTCACAAACCTTAAATCTCATACACAAGTATTTAAGCATGTTAACAAGATAGAGAGAGAGAGAGAGAGAGAGAGAGAGAGAGAGAGAGAGAGAGAGAGAGAGAGAGAGAGAGAGAGAGAGAGAGAGAGAGAGAGAGAGAGAGAGAGAGAGAGAGAGAGAGAGAGACAGAGACAGAGACAGAGACAGAGACAAAGAGATTATAAACTAATATAAAACTGTGGCATAAGATGCCTACTAGTTAAAAGGCCTAGATTAAAAGATGGCAAAATGAGAACTTTTCTGTCATAAACTATAGTAAAACAACTTGTCAAAAAGAATTGTTTAAAAAATTAAATGCTGTGCACACATTAAATACAGGAATGGAGAAAAGGGTGCTCTTTTATTATCAGCTGTCAGTCAGCGCCTGCTCTTTTTTTTTCTGGTCATTGCGCATTTGCCGTGTGCTGTGTAAATACAGACAATCGGATACGAGTCACGTTTAAAAGATCATGTAAGCAGATGATACAGTCACAAAATGGGAATTGACCATAAAGATCTGCAGTGTAAATGCGGCATATATCTTCTTCTGTGTTTAAAAGAAAAAAGGAATTCAGAGGTTTGAAACAAGTGAAGGGTGAGTAAATAGTAACAAATTTTCATTTTTGGGTGAACTATGCCTTTAAAAGGATTTTAAAAAACACTATGCGATTGTCCAATGTTCATTTTTTAAATCACTAAACTGCACAAGGACTAAAGGGTAATAAAGAATCCCTTAACAACAGCAGTCACAGTTTGAAACTCAATTTCAGCAGGCAAAATATGAAAGCAATAAAAATCTGAAATGATCTAAGAAAGCTAATTTTGTGTGAATAACACTAATTTGACCCTGGATGTTCCTGCTCTGTTCTCAGCATGTTCATTCTCTAAAGATGTCTTCAAACTTTGCGGCTAACTTTAAATAACTTCCTCTGAGGGTCAAATATAGCACTGTCATGGGTGAGGTAGAGCCTAGAGCCAGTTTTAAGACACCTCAATTTTCTGGGGCCCGCAGCCAACAGAGGCGTTTCATTAGATATCTGGGCAAATTGAAGTCAAATGACTCCACAAAGCATTTCTACATTTTTTTTACCACCGACTGTGTTCACTAAGAGGTTCAGTGATCAAAGCACACCTCCATCCTTCATCCCTGTAGACATGGAGCTGCTGCATGAAAGAACTAATCAAAGTAATAGAAAGCCATGTCCAACGCTGAAAATCAATAACAGTCTTAGTTTAAACTCTTAAACCTTTACCTCTTGAACAGACTTTTCAGAAATATATATTATAATATAATAAATTATATAATATATTATAAATTATAATATAATTCAGACTACATGATATCGCCTGATTTAGGCAAGTCTGTTTGATGTAGGTAATTTGTAAACACCAAAAGGCATCAGAATGCAATAATTGATTGTTTTACTGTACTGTATCTCAAATATGATATACTCAGTGTGCCAATGGTGCTGACAATTAGGATGTCATCATTTGGATGTTTAACACTGGAACTAGAGAATTCTTTTAATAATAGATTAATTACCATAGCGATCATTCTGACCGTTCTCATATTGACCTTATTCTTCACATACTGTACAGTACTTGCGGGCGCAGCCACTTAAATTTGAGACTTCCGGTCCCATTCACCTCCATTCATTTTTACACGTTAAAAACAGCTTGTTATGCTGCTTGATGTTGAAAACTGATGTTTTCTTATTATATTATTCTACTCTGACTGTTTTCTTTTCAATCGCAAAAACGAGCGCACTTCCGCATTGTAGAATAAGGTCAATAAGACATCATATTGTCACGTCATATTTACATTCAAAGCTTTTATTGAAATACTCAAATTAAGCTTTGAATGTCTGTCATCATAATTAATTAAGCCATCACCCTAAAAATACAACCTTTTTAGTAATACAGCCCATAAATGTATAATAATACTAACATTAGACCATTCGCGAATGTCCCCGCATTTTACTTTCACTTTCACAGGGCTTTTTCATGCACTGAATATGCTGATAAGAAAGAGATATCAGAAGTAAAGTTATGTTTTTGCCAACAGAAAGTTATGTTTTTTGCTAGGACGAAGTTGCTAGGCAACAGAGACATGCATATTTACAGCCACGGGGAAAAGTAGCAGACACTGAAATGCATGCGGTTATTGGTACTTCTACATAGAAATAATCAGAACTTTTGTGTTTTGTCATTTTAATAAAATAACAAGGAAATAATAAAATAGAAGGAAATATACACATATTTAGTAAAAGTCAGGGAATTTTAAATATGTGTGTTTTATTTAAACAAAGTTAATAAATTGCAAAAATTAAAAACGGTCAAAATGACTGCCACTGTAGCTCACAAAATATGTGTTTTTACAAAATATGTGTTTATTTGTTTTTACACATATTTGAGAATCAGAAAGGGGATCAGGAATAACCTTTTAACACATGGTTATTACATTGGTAACGTTATTGTTTTTTTGGATCATAAACCCTGGAAAACAATACTTGTAGTCCAAACAAGCCATTTATTGTAGTTCTTTAAATTAGATTTTTTTTTAAAACAAAATATCTTCCTTAGCAATGGAGATTGAAATTTATAACATTATAACATTATATAACATTATTATCTTTTTCATAAAAAAGCATGCACACTACACACTAACTAACAATCAAAAAATAAAAAAGGCATAACAGTACCCCTTTAGAGACAGCAAATGATAACTGGACTGTAAGCAGTGTGTAGTCTGACATGTGTCTTGAGAATGACAAGGCGTCAAAATCACATCAACCCACAACTCTTGACTATTTTACTTACAATTTAGACTTGCTCCCTTAGGATCAAGAAAAATAAACCTGCAATTGTACATTTTAAGGCCCAATTTTGAAGCTTTTCTTACAATTGTCAGTTTACATTTCACAATTTTGACTTTATGTTGTGCAATTGCAATTGTTGTGGGAAAAAAATGAGGCATCTACTTTTATCTAAAAGCTCATTTCGACCAAGAAATAAAAATCTCTCTATTTAAAGGAAAATATGTTATTTCTACTTCACAGTTTCCCATTTAATTCAGTCAGTTTCTTACAGTATATTGGAAATTGCTAGTAAATATCACAATTCTAAAGTGTAACAAAATTCTGCAAATCTTTTCACGAGTTTCAACCAATGAGAGCAATTTGCTGAGGGATTAGTTGTAAAATCATATCAATTATGCCATGTCAAACTTCTTATTAGTATGCAAATAGCTGTTTTACATTTCCCTACACATGGATTAGGGATCTTAGAATACATTGACATGAATTGCTCTCCATTACGCCATTAAAAAAACTTCAATTGGTCTATCAACTTCAGTAAAGGGCCTAATCCTCATGACTGATAATTCAAGATTAATTAAAAGAGAAATGGATCATTCAAATTCTATATGTAGAGAATATTTGTGAGTACACATGCACATTGAAGCTGTAATGTCAGACATGTATCAGTTATCACTCATTTAAAAGAAATAAATGTCATTGATTATGCATTCTCATTGTTTAAGCCCCAGGGAGAGTGATTTAGAAGGGTTTCTTTTACCAAAACCACACGGATATAAATTTGGTTCTTGTTTTCCACCACAGACGCCAGTGCATTCAGTCGTCAGTGTGCTTCTGACAGTCTGTGGCAAACCAAAGAATCTCAAAGCTGTGATATCATTTCAAAGGATGTGGCTTTAGGACTGCTAACAACACTTTTTCACACATACACACACACACACACACACACACAAATCCACAATAGAGTCACTGAAGTATCTCTATGAGAATGGCTTTTCAGCATAGTTGGTTTGGATTTTACAGTAACTTGTGAGAGGGTCGAATCTCGTACCTGTCCTTGAAGAAGCGGCGAAATCCAAAAGCAACAAGCTTGAAGATGGACTCCAGCACAAATATGACTGTGAAGATGTAGTTACAGATCTTCAGGGAATCGCTCAAAACCTGTTCAAGAGAATGCAACAGTAAAAGTACAGAAGTGACAAAACTTAAAACAAGCATATATCAACCACTTCAGAACAATAAAACAAATACAAAAACTGTAGTCTATGAAAGGCTGAACGACAGTCCATAAGCAGATTTGTCCATCGTTTGAAAAGATGGAGAGTTATTGAAAGAGGCTAGATTAGCAGAAGGGAATTGCTTATCATTATCTGGCATCTTAAGATTTTGACAGTGAGTGAACATTGACAGAGAACTGGCCTTCTCTCGTCCAGCACAGTAATTAAGGGCAGGCTAAGTGTGATGATGCTCAAGAAAATCAATTGATTCTGTTGACGGAGCGAGTGTGTAAGTGGTCAAAGCCTAACAATCCTCTTTGCTCTACTTCCTTCAAGATTGTGTGGGCCACTGAGGCTCTAATTAAAACAGATGGCTATTTTTAGCTTGAGGTGAGGTTACAGACCTCCATTAATGATGGGTGAAAACCCTGGGAAACATCCTTATGTAGTTGACTGATGATGGGGATAGTAAACACAGGTTTTGATACGCTAATAACTAGGGCCAGACAGAATCTGCTGACATTTTTTTGCTATTTCTGCGAAGAATTTTGTAAAAAATCTGCAGATTTATTCAGAATGACTTTGGGAGTATCGTAACTAAAAGCTTAATATATGAAATAAAAAATTAGAAAAAATTATAAAATAAGCTTTTTAACTTTTATTTAATGGTTACAATGCATATCCATCTAGATGCACTTATTTAGTAAAAAAAGCAAATCTTTTATATAATATATCTACTAAAAGACAGAAAATATTTACAAACTGTATTATAAATAAATGAAATGAACACTTTCATCAGTCGATATTATTACTGAAATTAATAAAAAAACTAAATAAATATAAATTTACACACATTTACACAAGTAAATAAATAGACTCAATGATAGGCTAAAAATCTGCAGAAATCTGTGCTAACTAACTAACGAACTATATATTTATTTATTTATTTATCATGCCGACCATGTTCCATTAATATACTATTTTAACTGTACAATATCCTGTATTATGCTACTTACATGATGTACAGCTATGAAAAGAGTTTGAATAAAAAAAATATTATAATTTACAGTGTTTGAGTAAAATAAATATTAATATATTCTGTAAATTAAAGTTGAAATGTCTTCCAAATATAGAATAAAAATGTTGTCACTTGAAAGTTTTGTTGCATTAAATAAAATGGTGAGTAGATTTTAGAGTTTATATTCAATATCAATCTTTTAACAACAAGAACTATACCAATGTTTAATTAAATATGTTTAATTAAATACAAAAGAAAATGTTGGAATAACAGATTTTTATTTATTTTATTTTGTTATTTGAAAATTGGAATAAAATGATACCAGACCTATAAAACAACACACTTTACTCAAATCGTAAATACTTGCAGTAAATTGAATCTAATACTAATCTAATACTCTAATAAAAAATCTATTTTTTATAAACAATAACCAAAAAAACCATATATATAATTTATAATATAATAGAAATATGAGAAATATTATTATAGAGATATTTAATAGAAATAATATTTCAAAATAATTTATACAGATTTTTTTTATCTGCCTTAAAAATTAGAATGAAATAATACATTTAATTATTTAATCCTTTTTAAAATTAACTTAGCTACATGTGCCTTTTTAAAGAACTACAGAATTGTCAATGGTAATGTATAGTAGTCTTTTGCTAGCAAAAAACTACCTCTGTAAATTTCTACCTTTTTTTTTTTTTTACTCCTTACAACAAACTACATCACCCAGCGATGTACAGAAATTCTGTCTAAACTCCCAGAGCTTATCTGCAAACTCATATTATTGTTTTAGTCCTCTATTGAATATTCATGAATCGTCTCTGTAGTGTCTTGTGGGAGAAAACATAGATGTGGGAATATGCATTCATTTCAGTGCATACACTACAGTGTGGTTTATTTTGGTGAGACATTGCTCTCATAAGAATTCTTTACACAGGCAACTGTATAACATGTCCTGGAGCAGCGCAATGAGAGAGCAAATAAAGGATAATAATATAAAGCAAAACTATATACTCACCATAATATAATCAAAAGACAGTACAGAGAAAAAAAGTGCATAAACATTAACTGCCTAATCAGGAAATATTTTGCAAAACCACAATGTAAGACAGTAAGAGATGAACGTACAGCAACATTGTTTGAAGAACCAGAGAGTTAATTTTCTTAAGGCAAGACACCACAGGACAAAAGTTGTCATGCACCTCAATAATAAAACCAAGTTTTGTTCATATATATTGAAGATTTTTAGAGGAATATGTTCATGCATAACTTAGCAGCTTATATACAACATTTCCATTAACAAAAATGAATTTTTTCGCCTATACATGATTTTCGTGATAGAAATACATTCCCAAAATCCACTCCAAAAAGTCACAAAAGGTTTTAAAAAATGTATAATTAGTGTGAACCTGAAAATGAACCATAAATTAGAAAATAAAGTTTGTAGACAAACTTTACGCCTAGTCTAAAAGTTTGAAGTAGTTTCAAAGTTTAAATAATTGAAGTATTTTTTAAGAAGTTTGAAACAGTTGGCATAGATAGAAAACTACATATATGTTAGCATGTTTCTTGTATGTATCGGCGTGTTTCTTGCTAGGCAGTTGATAGGAGGTTCTGAGTGTTTGCTAAGGTGTTGCTAAGTGGTTGCTAGTTGTTCTGAATAGTTGCTTAGGCATTGCTAGGGTGTTCTAAATGGTTGCTAAGGTGTTGCTAGGCTGTTGCTAAGGTGTTGGTAGGTGGTTGCTAAGGCATTGCTAGGTGGTTGCTAAGTAGATGTTAGGCGGATGCTAAGGCGTTCTGAGTAGTTGCTAGGCAGTTGCTAACATTAATTAGCAGGGTTCTAGTATGAATTAGCATGCTGCTAGTATGTTTCTAGCATAAATTAGCATGTTATTAGCATGGTTCGTTAAACTAGCATGTTGTTACCATATATATGAATTAGCATGTTGCTAGTATATTTATAGTATGAATTAGCATGTTGCTAGTATGATTAGTATGTTTGTTAGTATGTTTCTAGTATGATTGGTATGTTGTACCATATGTAGTATGTCCAATGTAAAGTCAATGGCAGTTCTATAGGCAAGCCTATAGGATAGTTGCTAGGGTGCTGTAAGTGGTTGCTAGGGTGTGATTAGTATGTTGAAAGGTCATCAGTGATTGGCAGATTGGTAGTCTGAGTTAAATGAGCCCAAACTTAAGTCTGTATTATAGTCTGGCGCAAAGTTATGGGGTCACAAAGTTTAGTCCAATGTTAAGCCAATAGGACTTATCCGAATTTTCCGGGTCAGTTTTTGGAAAACCGTGAGTCGGATCAGTTGGAAAAGATATAGCAACTTAATTCAGTATAGTTTGGAGGTTTGGAGTTAGTTTGGTGGTTGTAGTATGAACAGTCTAGGAGGAGATGCGTTCTTAAAATAGTCTAAGAAGAAGAAGACGGAAGAATAATAGGTTTATGTAGTATAACAGTATGTTGGCTTTCTCAAGACACCAAAATTATAACCTGATTCATGCAATGTTCAGATTTTTGTCTTAGAAATGCATGTAAATCAGTGCAATGTTGCAAGTTTGTATGTTACCAATCAACAGGGAAAGTGTGGTTCAAACGATTAGCTTATTATTTATTTTATTTTTACCCTATCCACACTGCAGTGTTTGCTTTATTGGAATATGAACTATTGCATTATCACTGTTGGATTTCCAAGAAGTGCTACCTTTGGTTGGTGGTAGTGTTCCATAGACATGGTGATGACATTGAGGGCGATGACAATGGTGATGAACAGGTCCAGATACTGGCTCTTGCACATGTTGTAGATGAGACGTCGTGTTGGGCAGTAATCGGAGTAAAAGGGTTTACTCTGGGCTTCTGAAGAATCATGGGAACATGGATGAAGCATGAAAGAACTGTACTGAAACAAACATTTCGTACACACTCATCCTCACAGCGAGAAAAAGAAGAAGAGAGGGAAAGAACCAGTGGAAAAGAGAAGCAGCTAAGAGACAGAATATGTTGTATCTGTAGAAGTTCACCCAGAAATGAAAATTTACTGATGTATCCTCTTTTTTTTCCAAAACAGTTTGACCAGTCAGAATTTATTATAAAGAATGGGGCCTTGAACTTTGAGTGTATAGATGCACTATAAAATTTATTATAATACTTGTCCTAACAACTAGACAAGATGTTGTAATATCATCACTCTGAAATTATAAGGTTTTATCTGCGTTCTAAATTATTTTGAGATATTGAGCTTCAAAGTTTTGCATTCCATATAGCAAACAATATGTGCATAACGATTCTTTATCATACATTAACATGACAGAGATCCTAAATGTACTCTAAATGTAAATGATCAAAATTCTCTTCAATTTGCAAATTGGGGTGAAAAAATGGCAAATGCAGATAGAACTTTCTAATTCTAAACAGTCATTTTCCGCTTGGAATTATAAGGTTCTATCTGGCAGATCATTAATTGAAGCATTACTTGTCAAGAAATACAATCAGTCTGCTTATTAATTTAATTTAAAATATATATAAATTGGTGTAGTAACAATACGTTGATGTTTGAGAGTTACATTTTTGCTTTCTATAACATTTATTTAATGTTTCAGGATAAATATTTTTCTTGTTCAAATTAAGCATACAAGGCTGTGCTAGATATTTTTTCCAGCGCAGAAGTTAATTTTATGTAATTAATATGGTAACATTTATTGTTGAAATTAAGACACAAAACGAAAACAAAACAAACAGAAAAAAAAACGTAGTAAAAACTAGTCGATGAAGGTTTCTTTCTAATTTTGTGTGGCACGGCATTATTTAGTTAATTCTGATTTTATGTTTCTTCCTGTCAACGGAGCAGTCTGGCAGAATGACAAAGAAAGCTGATTGGTCCTCATGCGTGCTTTCGGAATGCTGATTGGCTCACAGAACGAACGTTATAGAATTCGACTTTGTAGATAAAACCTTTTTTGTTTTTTTAAATAAAAAGTTTTAAAATGTAAACAACTTATAAAAAAAACCACATCGTGTGAATAAGTTATCATTTAATAAGTATATGTGAATGACTCATTTTTGACAAAAATGTCAGATAGAGCTTTATAATTCTAAGGTGACGATGTAGAAAAAAAATGTATACTGTTGTTCAAGCTACAGTTAAAGTCAGAATTATTAGCCCCCCTTTGAATTTTTTTTTCTTTTTTAAATATTTCCCAAATTATGTTTAACAGAGCAAGGAAATTTTCACAGTATGTCTGATAATATTTTTTTCTTTTTGAGAAGGTCTTATTTGTTTTGTTTTGGCTAGAATAACAGCAGTTTTAATTTTTTTAAAAACCATTTAAAGGTCAAAATTATTAGCCTCTTTATTTTTTTCGACTGTCTACAGAACAAACCATCATTATACAATAACTTGCCTAATTACCCTAACCTGCCTAATTAACCTAATTACCCTAGTTAAGCCTTTAAATGTCACTAAGCTGAATACTAGTGTGTTGAAAAATATCTAGTCAAATATTATTTACTGTCATCATGGCAAAGATAAAATAAATCAGTTATTAGAGATGAGTTATTAAAACTATTATGTTCAGAAATGTGTTGAAAAAAATCTTCTCTCCGTTAAACAGAAATTGGGGAAACAAATAAATAAGGGGGTTAATAAATCAGGGGGGCTAATAATTCTGACTTCAACTGTACATCACAGAAATCGTAGAAACTGTTCAAAAAATAAAACAGTTTTCAAATGTTATGGCTGATTAGCAAAGAAACTGTGTTTTGCAGGGTCTTATTTTGTTAGGACAAGGTGTTGAAAGTTTTTTGAAAACTCATACTTTTAGAAACATTTCATTTGTAAAAATAATCAGTTGTACTTTGTCAATAACATTATATATCTATATATATATATGATATATAGATCTGTTTAGTGGTCCACAGATTTCCTTTTTGAATAGCAGCAGTTACGTGTCCATTTGAAAATTTACTTTCAATTTGAACTTTTTTAGTGAGCACACATTCAGTTTCAAAACGTAACTTAGTGCACAAGCTGTATCATTTTTATGTAAAAGTGTTTTTCTGAAGCTTTAAAAAAATCCCCAATTTGAATAGCATCAAAGAAATTCCTATAGGTAAATCAAACTAAATGAGGGTGAGTGCAAGACATCCTTTTCATTTTTGTGTGAACTTCTTCTGTTTCTGTGATCTGTCCCAAATACCAGATCAAAGGCAGACTGAGGGTCCGCGGTGCCCAAAATCTGCTCACTCAGAGACACCTCGATAAAACAAACCCCTATTCCATCATGGCCTTTCTAATGAGATTCCCAGAGACATAAAAGAAACTCCTTTCCACATGGACAGACTTGTCTGTATGCTTAGTTTTGCTGATCCGTTTCTATTCTCTGTGTTTTGTGAGGACAGAGAGGACTGGAGGGATGGCAGAGCAGCGGGGAGCCGAGGGGGGCTTATCATCCCCAAACACGGACAGGACTGTGAGCGGCAGCTGTGTTCCCTGTGGTCCTGTCAGCCCATTAGGCAGGCTTTTCCTGGCACGAGCTACTGGACCGAAGGAACAGGTGCTGCATTCAACCTTTCCTTTTTGTATATATATATAAATAATGGAGCCACATCAGCAGTATTTATTTAATCACGGAGCTGCTCCCCACTGGATAGTGAATACAAGTATGACTCATCTACAACATGTCCAAATTATTTGCTTGTTAAAGGTGATGTGAGTAATTTTTTGGATGTTAACTCAGTTTAACATTGAACGATTTCTGTAAGCAATTGTCTAAATTTGGCATTACATACAGTAGAGACTTTGCTTCTGTGTAGTAGTATTGCAATATTTATTATTAATAACAATAGCGTGCTACTTTTATATACTGAGTTTAGTTTTTAGAACTTTTGCTTTGTTTTTTTTGACAATTTCATTATACTTTTAGAAGTTTTCTAACTCAATACTTTGTTGATGCACCTTTGGCAGCAACTACAGCCTCAAGTCTTTTTGAATATGATGCCACAAGCTTGGCACACCTGTCTTTGGGAATTTTTGTCAATTCCTCTTTGCAGTACCTCTCAAGCTTTATCAGGTTGGATGGGAAGCAACGATGTACAGCCATTTTCAGATCTCTCCAGAGATGTTCAATAGGATTTAGATCTGGGCTCTGGCTGGGCCACTCAAGGACATTCACCGAGTTGTTGTGAAGCCACTCCATTGATATTTTGGCAGTGTGCTTTGGGTCATTGTCCTGCTGGAAGATGAACCGTCGCCCCAGTCTGAGGTCAAGAGCACTCTGAAGCAGGTTTTCATTCAGGATGTCTCTGTACATTGCTGCATTCATCTTTCCCTCTATCCTGACTAGTCTTCCAGTTCCTGCTGCTGAAAAACATCCCTACAGCATGATGCTGCCACCACCATGCTTCACAGTAGGGATGGTATTAGCCTGGTGATGAGCAGTGCCTGCTTTTTTCCAAACGTAACGCCTGGCATTTACTCCAAAGAGTTCAATTTTAGTCTCATCAGACCAGAGAATTTTGTTTCTTATGGTCTGAGAGTGCTTCAGATGCCTTTTGGCAAATTCCTTAAGCAGTGGCTTTCGTCTGGACACTCTACCATACCTGGACACTCTACCTGCTGCACAGATGGTTGTCCTTCTGTAAGGTTCTCTTCTCTTCACAGAATAATGCTGGAGCTCAGACAGAGTGAACACAGAGTGATCACCTGCCTGACTAAGACCCTTCTCCCCCGATCACTCAGCTTAGATGGCCGGCCAGCTCTAGGAAGAGTCCTGGTGGTTCCAAACATCTTCCACTTAAGGATGATGAAGGCCACTGTGCTCATTGGAACTTTCAGAGCAGCAGAATTATTTCTGTAACCTTTCCCAGCCTTGAGCCTCGAGACAATCCTGTCTCAGAGGTCTACAGCCAATTCCTTTGTCTTCATGCTTGGTTTGTGCTTTGACATGCACTGTCAACCCTGGGACCTTATATAGACAGGTGTATGCCTTTTCAAATCATGTCCAATCAACTGAATTTACCACAGGTGAACTCCAATTAAGCTGCTGAAACCTCTCAAAAATGATCAGTGGAAGCAGAATGTACCTGAGCTCAATTTCGAGCTTCAAAACAAAGGCTGTGAATACTTATGTACATGTGATTTTTCAAAGCTTTGCACTCCATGAGCTAATGAAACTTAAAATCGATATTTAGTGGGAAGTTCAGCACCTGTGAAACAAAAAGCATAACGCACAACTAACTGAATGTTACTACAAAATAATCCCCAGATCAGCATGTGAGGGTTTAATCTACAACCGATTGGATATACATTAAATCTTAAACCTGCATGTGATGTATGTGAGGTCACTCTAGTGCAAGTTCTCAGGACGAGATGCCAGCAACGCTGGTTCTGCGGGTAATTAACCAAAAGAATCTTCTAACCCATCTGGTTTTAATTCCACTAATTGGAGCCATGCTCCCGGTGTTTTTTAAATGTGCTGACTCGGCATTACCTTCGCTTCATAATGTACAACTTATGAATCTTAAACGTCCACACTTGGCTAAACATGGCCACTTTGGTAATTATTTATTTATTTACCTTATTTATGGTTATTTTTATGACTTCTAGGATCTGCGATGAGGTCGATGTTCTGCTCTTTAACCCATGTGTTCTAAATTAATTTGGGCTGCCAGACAACAGTATCCAGGGAGGAGCAGTGACTAAAACCATTCACCGGGACTGAAAACAGTTGTTGCGTATAGACTGTCCCAGTTTCAGAGGTGCTCTATTACAGAGGACAAATGAGATGGGAACAGGTGTGTGTTCACAGCCTGGTTTTACAGTAGACAGGTCAGCTCCCATGGGACACCCCCATTCATCTGCTTCCCTCCTGCCCTCTTTATTGAGACGCTCTCCATTTGTGCACTTTCATTCAAAAAAAGTCTTTGGTTATTGAGACAAAACTCATTTTTTGGTCACATTGCTGATTTAAATTCCAATAAAAATGGACTAAATAAGTGACAAAGGGAAAGCTGTCTCCATTACTGGATGTTTACTGTATGTAATGAGTACTGCGCTGAGTTTAAGGAAACACTTATTTCAGACTGCTTTGCACTAGAACTTATTTAAAAAATAAATAAATAAAAATTGGGGGAAAGTGAAGGTCTTGGCATCGTCCTTACGGAAAATGGATTGAACTTTTGTTTCCTACTGGCAGCGGTGCCACTGATGTCATGCCATTGCAATGGGTCCAGCTAACATCCACATCAGCCAAATCCGCTTCAACAGAATTTAAAGTGAGGGAAAATGGATCAAAACTATTTTTAACCAACACGAGAAGAATGAAATAGCGGTGGAGAATGTGGGACCTCTCCATCTCTGTCTCTATTTTTGTGGCACAAGCTAATGATACCATGACTATGATTTAATGAGACATTCTTTGCTTAGATGGCGATTTTAGCCCATTCCAATTCCATCTTTGAATACACTAGAGGACATCGGCCAGATTATCGACTGAGGCAATTGAAGGTTTTGGGCCACATTTGAATATAGCCACAGAACTCTGTTCACCCACCAGTCCTGGATATGCTAACTGTTAAAACTCAACGCAATACCCATTAGGTCAAAATAAGCAGTGTGAGACAACAAATCTCTTGGCCTTTTCATCCCACTTAGACTTCATGCTGGTCTGGATGCTTT
This sequence comes from Danio kyathit, assembly GCA_903798195.1. Classification (NCBI taxonomy): domain Eukaryota; kingdom Metazoa; phylum Chordata; class Actinopteri; order Cypriniformes; family Danionidae; genus Danio; species Danio kyathit. The sequence goes on along the minus strand of LR812530.1, from coordinate 31,511,862 downwards.
CGACTTGATTCTGGCTTTGCCGCAGCTCACGTGCACTTAAAGAAAGAAAGCACTTCAAATAAACTTCAGGATTTGGAACTCTGGACCCCATAAAATTATTTACTGATGGAAAGTGCAGAAAATAGCACTTTTTAATATTTGCAAATAGCATAATACTGATAGAGCCATCATTAAAAGGAAAAAGGTAAGAAAGAGGGTTGGCTTGTTTCTTTTTAGAAGTAGTCTTTTCTTCTTACAGAGCCTTTTGATTTTTACATAAAAGTGCAACAAAGTAGTACTAATAATATATATTTTTTATTAACAATAACAGTTTTATATGTCAATAATTATTTCTTTTAATATAATTGGTAACACTTTATTTTGATGGTCCATCTGAATATTAGTAGACTGTCTGCTTAATATCTGTTGATACTGCTCCTTTACTGCTCCTACAACAGACATTTAACTGACTATAAGAAACTTAGTAAGTACATGTCAACTTACACTAACCCTAACCCCAACTTAACACTATTTATAATCTAATGAGAATTAGTTGACATGTAGTTGCAATGTAACTTAAATTCGACAAACGGACTATCAAAATAAAGTGTGACCTTATGATTTATTTCTGTGATTTAAAATTGAATTTTCAACATCTTTGCTTCTGTTTCATTGTCACACGACCCTTTGTAAAAATCAATAAAGAAAAATATATTTCTGAAGTGTGTGCCATGGGGTACAGTGATCACTCAACATAGAAGTATAAATTGGGCTTTAGTGAGCAGAAGAGACTTCTCTCAAAAATATGAACAAATCTCTTTTTTTAAATATTTATTGGTAGTGCATAGAAATACTTAAATGAAACTAACCTTTGTATATTAAATTAAATTATTCAGTGTTTAAATTTTGCACTAGAATTTTGGCAAATATCTAAACCATCAACATATATTTTAGGAAGTCCAAAGTCCGTTCAGAAATATATTAGAGAAGAGAGAGGATGTGGAAGGTGTCAATCCAAGAAATGAACCATATAGCAGTTAGAACCTCAGAAGCAAAGCCAGTTGGGAAATACAGACAAACTCTGGCCTATTATGCACATAATTTGTACTGCAAACACCATAAATAATGATAAATGATAATATAAAACAGAAAATAAATAAATTAATAAATTAATTGTTTTTTTTATGGTGGTTGATGATTTTGAGAGTCTAATTGTAGGCAAGAATAAGGTTCTGATGTTGATATTTAGGTTGATAAACCCCTATATATGTACAAGTGATATGTACACCAAATTATTGGTCGTATTTACACTACACCACCAAGCAATGTGTCCGGATAATGTTGGGTGAAAGTCATGAGAACTGTGGGCAGTGGGAGGACTAGACTGTTATTTAAAGGAAGAGCCAGAGAAATATTCTAAAGCCTGCATGGCAAAATGTCAGACAAAAATAGAAAGGGGGAGAAAAAAAGCAGAGATGATAAAAACAGCCATCTGAATGGGAAGCCGGCAAATTGCAGCTTCATTTGGTCAAAGTCGAATGGTTTTTAATTGAGGCTGTTTTTACCTCCCTGAAGTGCATGGTCAATGAGTTGCTCCTAAAATAATGAGTCGATGTCTGCTGGACACACAGCTGATGCACCCCAATGTAGAAATGAGTTTGGCAGAAATGCACTGCTTGTTCGCTTTTTATTTGGCGGAATATGCCAGCACACATCGAGTCAAAACCAACAGGAAATGACAAAATAAATGCCTTCTTACAACAGGCAAAAGAGGGAAAATATAACAAGGAAGCGAAACAATTATTATAAAAGAGAAAAACAAATGGAAGGGGATGGTAAAGAAAACTCTCACACACACACACTAACACGGACAAACATACACTGAAGGATAGGCTAGCGTGAGAAGAAAAATACAGGCACAAACAAAATATATCATGCTGGCAGACATGGCAGACAAACCACACTTTCTTTCTGAGTCTGACTTGAGCAAGATGGGCCGTTTGAGATGGAGGCTGGTGGATGGGCAACGTGATGATGTGCAGAGAGCCGCAAGAGTGATGTCAATCTTTATTACTCAACTTTAGAGTGCCTGACAATCAAAACCTAATGCATCTCATCCAAACTCATTTGTTTGGAATGTGACAGTCAACCTCTGTTTGCAGCAGCGAAGCTAAAAACAATCCCTTTTTTCATTGTAGAACCACCGAATGCAAACACTCCTGGTCCAGAGAGAGTAACAAAACAAAAATGAAAAGAAAAAAAAAATAACACATTCAACTTATTCTTTTCTGAACAATCTTGGAAGATGTCGCAACGCTTCATGTTATTTTCTGCTTAAGATGAATGTTTGTTTATATTGTCGCCTGAGCTGAGGAGAAACTAAAAGTAAGTAAAAGTAATGATGAAAAAAATAGCATCTTTTCCAGTAACATGCTACATTTTGTGACAAAAGCTGTTTTTGTCACACTGCATTGCACATTCTGCTTTAGTACGCAGCACAATACTCAAACGTGCTTTCCTTTGATGCTCATGCCTTTCTCCTACAGCAGTGTTTAAATGTTTGGAAACATTTTTAAACCCTATTAGTGAAGAAGTTTATATATAGGAACTTCATTGACATTGATTACAATGTAGAAATTAGATGTCAAAGTTTAAAAACACCCAGTAACACTCCAGGGTCTTTCCAAGACTCCTGGATCTTATAAAGAAAAATCAATATTGATGCATTAAATTGATTAAACGTGACAGGGAATAGATGACACAAAATATTTTGTAATAAATTTGGGTAACACTTTATTGTAATGATCTATTTGTGTATTAGTAGACTGTCTGCTTAATATCTGATACTGCTCTTTCAACAAACATTTAACTGACTATAAGAAATTTGCAAGTACATGTCAACTTACACTAACCCTAACCCCAACCGAACAATCTACTTATACTCTAATGAGAGTTAGTTGGCATGTAGATGCAATGCAACTTAAATTCAACAAACGGACCATCAAAATAAAGTATGACCTAAATTTGTAATAAACAAAGAATGTTGTATGCTGTTATTCAGCTTTGTCATGGCAGTAATAATTCACATATTTAAACATATTAAAAGTTACATTCAAATACAATTTCATGATACTGGAGTTTTTTACTTTATTATTATTTTTATTAACATACAAAGATTCAAGAGACTTAATTGCAAAGCATTTAAAAACACTTTCCATTTCCAAACATTTGAATGGTACTGTATGTAGCAATGCAAAGTATGATTCAATTACTTGATAGGGTCAGTACTATATTGTTAGAATTCATTATGAATACATTATTATATATTTTTAATAGAAACAGGGTAAAATAAACTCAAATTTCTATTTTAAGAATTGATTTGGCTTCACTATTATTTAAATCAGACCTATACTGTAAAAATGTAAGTTTGTAAAATGTTGGAAGAGTATAAAATGCTTGTTTGGCCTAGGTTGAGAAGACATTACATTGATAATTACACTTTAAACATTAAATCAAAGGTTGACCTGATTGGACCCAAATGCAGCCAAAATTATAGAGTGTTCTAAAAGTTAAAGTCAAGTTTGAGTCAACTAATAAAGCAATTATTTAAAAGAGTTAAATATACAAATTAATAAAATTAAAATTAAAATCTGGCAAAGTCAAGGTTTTAAAACCGCCAAAATACTGCTATACTGTTCCTATGGTATATGTACAATTTTTTATTTACTTTTTTTTTACAGTATCTCCAGCAGAAAATATCTCCAAAGATGGCATTTGAAATTGTAAAGAAATCTTTGTTTTTGTAACTAATGAAGACAGCAGAAGTCAATCATTAATTTGAATTATTTAGCCTGACATGTTTACTGTTGCAAAATATTTTAAATGTTTCTCAACATAAAACATATTGTGTTCAAAGGGGAGAAAAAGTTTTTCTCAGATATTTTTAAACAGCATATTTTAGAGCAGTATTTACAATACCATGAAACTGTGATTATTTTATCCAAGATTATCATACCGTCAGAATCTTATACCGGCCCATGCCTAGTTGTAGTACTCTTTAGATGTAGTACTCTTCGTTCTTTAAGAGATAGTTCACCCAAAAATGGAAATTCACTCACTATCACACACCCTCAAGTAATTCCAAACCTTTATGAGTTTCTTAATTCTGTTAAACATACAAATATATATATAAATATACTTTAATATATATATATATATTAAAGTAAGCTGAAAACCTGTAACCATTAACTTCGGAAGACAAATACCATGGATGCCAATGGTGACAGATTTGCAGCTTCCCTCAAAATATCTTCTTTTGTTTTCAACAGAAGAAAGAAAGTCGAACAGGTTTGAAAGGGGTAAATTGTGACTAAATTATGACAGAATTTTCATTTTTGGGTGAACTATCCCTTTTAAACAGCCAAACGCATAAATCCAGCATTGCTTTAAATCAATCATATTATCATAATTAGCTCTCTGTAAATTTATGTTAAATTGATGTGATGCACTCGAACCCATTTCCAACCTCGTGAAAAATCACACTCGCAAAAATAATCAGAACAACAACAAAGCAGACCACACATTTTAAAGATTCTCCTAAAACCAACAAAATCCACATGACCCAACGGAAAACACATCTACTGCATAATCACCCACGGATATATAATTTCCCAACCCGGATCACTTGTTCTGCTCAAGTGCTGCTACTTCAGCAGAATATCTGTGCCTCTTCCCCTGTTATTTTCTTTGCAAAGCTCACATGGCTTGTTGAACCACCCAGACAGCGTTACATCCCTCTCTCGTCTGCTATTTATCAAGCCTCCGCTCCAACAACATGACAAACAAGCCAGTCGAATCAGTCCCAAGCTCTGAGCTCACAAAAAGATCACTTCGCACCAAAAAGGCTACAACAACTCTCGCAGAAGACGTTTAACTCCATTCTCCATCTATTCAGTTAATAAGCCCACTGCCTACTGAACGAACCATGAAGACCCATAAAAAGATTAGATGCACTTCCAGCCAAAAGGCATGAGTCTGCTGAAATGTAGGACGCAGTGTGCATTTTAAATCAGAATCGAACTAAGTTGGATGTTTCTTGTGCCCTCATACTGTACGAGGTAGCAGAATATGCTTGTTAATAATTCATTTTATTTATTTATTTACTGTACTGTACTGTACGTTTCAGGAAAACACCCACCCAAGCATCTCTGAATCACAAGCTGCATAAAATGTGCAATATCCAAAACAAGATGCTTTCAGAATGTAAACAGATCTGATACATCAATTATCTAAAGGCAAAGGATCCCAGCAGATCACACATCAGAGCAAAAGTAATTCTTTCGGCTGAAAACTTTACGCCATCTGCTCAATTTGGGGGGCTGTTGCTTGCCCAAGTTACATAAAGAAGACTTTGAGTCATTTTCACTTGCAGTAGGAAGAAAGGAAATGGTGTTTGGAGCTGCCAGGTTACATAAGCGACCGTGCTGCCTTCTGCTGCCAAGACTGGAGGTTACACGACACTTAGTAATTTCATTTTCTCCCTCTGTCACTCGCCGTCTCGCTGCTCCCCCTAGAAACAGACGACAGACTACAGTATATACTAGGCTGCGAGAGATGAGAAGAAAGATAGCTAGGTCATCTCCAGCTCCGTGCGGCTGCGGAAAGACAAATGAAATAAATGCTGAGCTCATAGACTTTGTTAGGCTGTAATTTGGTGGTTTTCAAATAAATTAAACGCAATGAATCTGCCTGTGGAAGTGTGGAATTAGAATGTCCATCATTTGTGAAGTTCGTCACATTCCAGTTCATTAATTACATGTTTAAGCTAATTAGATTGGACTTTCAGCTATGAATAATAATGTAGACCTTTTTGCTCATCCACAAAAAAAAAAAAGGTCAGGATCCTTCTGAAAATGTTGTGGCGAATTTTTGTTTTCAGTTACAATGTGATGAAATATATCTGATGAAATATTGATCCCTTCTTATGGCATGCAACTAGGGATATGGGATATTTATAGTGAATTATGTCACTTCGTATCATAATTGTTATTATTGTCATTAATGATGTGTTAGCTGTTATTCCTGAGTATATCTTTCACTTTTCAGAAAAGAATCCAAAAGAAAAAAAATATATAACTAAAAAAATAATATAAAAAAATTAAAATATAAAAAAATACTACCAATAATAAAATATTACTACTACTACTACTACTACTACTACTAATAATAATAATAATAATAATAATAATAATAATAATAATAATAAAAATAATAACAGTAAAATGTCTGTATAGATCAGGGGTGCTCAACCCTATTCCTGGCGATCGACCGTCCTGCAGTTTTCAGTTGCAGCCCTTATCAAACACACCTGCCTGTAATTATCAAGTGCTCCTCACGTTCTAAATAATTGGTTCAGGTGTGTTTGATCAGGGTTGGAGCTGAAATCAGCTGGAAGGTCGATCGCCAGGAACAGGGTTGAGCACCCCTGGTATAGATTGTTTTAAATAAAGTACAATATAGTTAAATAATTTCAGCAAAAGTGTCACCTGTGCATCATTACAAATATGATGACTTTTATTTAAAGCGCCCTTATTTTGTGTTATAAAATGTCATATTTTGGTTTTTGGTTCATATGAACTGTAACAGTTACTGACAAAGTCCCTGTCAAAGTCCCAAAATAGCCTATGCTGCTCCTTCCTTTAATAGCAAACAGCCGACAAATCCTGTGTATTGCAGCGTAGGTTATTATATCAAAAATCAGAAAAATTACAGGAAGAAACACAACACTAGGTTGGCTATACTGTGGTACGATGAAAATTAATTTATTCCCCACAGCCGAATCTTCATCTGTCAGTGATCGTCATCTTCATGTCATGATCAGTCCCATGATCCCCCGTGCTTTGCTAGTGTCTGAAGGGAAAGGCGCTTTCACTTTTACTAGATCCGGTACTACAGTACATATTTGGTGATGTACCGTATCAATGTTGAAGCTTTCAGGCAAAAAATCCGAACCAACACGATTCATTTATTCGACTTCGAGTTGACTATTTGTTAAAGAATCAATAGTTTTAAACACGGTGCACTTTCAGATTTAAACCTCAGCTGGATGTTTTCATTCACTTGATGTTACACACTGCATGGAAGGTCATTTTCAAAAACCCATAATAGGAGCTCTTTAACAACATTCATTTTCTATTCAGCTTAGTCCCTTTATTAATCCGGGGTCGCCACTGCAGAATGAACCGCCAACTTATCCAGCACATGTTTTACGCAGCGGATGCCCTTCCAGCTGCAACCCATCTCTGGGAAACATCCATACACACTCATACACTATGGACAATTTAGCCTACCCAATTCACCTGTACCGCATGTCTTTGGACTGTGGGGGAAACCGGAGCACCCGGAGGAAACCCACGCGAATGCAGGGAGAACATGCAAACTCCACACCGAAACGCCAACTGACCCAGCCGAGGCTCGAACCAGCGACCTTCTTGCTGTGAGGCAACAGCACTACCTACTGTGCCACTGCGTCGCCCATCTTTAACAACACGTTTTTACAATTTAAGACATAATATTGTCTGTTATTTTTTGGTCTCAAACAAAATAGTTCCAAACAAAGCCAAAAGGAGAAAATTTGCGCATCTTAGAACAACACTGCAGCAAAATATTGTTAAATTACGACTACTGGAACAAATACATCCCTTAAAATAGAGACATCTTCTTGTGTTAATATTGCACAAATATGAAGATATTTTGTTTATATGTTAGTCTTTTGAAAGAGTTAAGCAGCAAAAACAAACAAAACATAAATTATAATAAATACAAAAACTGATTTCAAGTAATATTACACTTGAACATCTTAGAGTGTTTTTCTTGCTACTCTTGCCTTTGGCTTGCACAATAGGGGGGTTGTCTGGCATGGTTTTTATCTTCCTTTTATCTTCTTTATTTTTCTATTTTCTGTAATGCTTTAGACAAATATGAACATGGTGCTATTAAAATAAATTGAATTATATATTTACAGAGGAATACGTAAGAAGAAGCTATTCTTTATTTAGTTACATTAGAATGGGGAAAATACTAACTTACCTACATTTTACATGTACTTTATTTTGTCTTTTTATTGGCAAGTGAAAGATTTGTTATTAAAAAGAGTTAAATTGCATAATTTATACTAAACATTTGGACAAATAATTTCAACCCAGGCTCATTTTGAAAACATACCGCTATATACATTTCTGGAGAGCGCCAAATATGTTCCAGAAGCGATGTTTTTTGGCAGTTTTTGTTTTTGCGAATCCACCAGAGGCCGCTGTGTACGCTTTTTGACATCTCAAATTTCTCTCGAGAGTGCCATTCGTGCCTGCTGTTTTTGTGTAAATCCACCAGAGGCTGCTGTCCACTGACTAACTGACTTATTGAATGACTGACTGACTGACCGATTGACTGACCCACCCTCCTCCTTTCCTAAACCAAATCGATAGTGTTTTCAAAAGCACCTATTGACCCACTCACCCACCCACTTCCCTAAAGCCAACCGACCATTTTAAAAAGCAATCCAGAAAAAGAAAAGCCCTCGTAGCAGCCTGATTTTTACCACATTTTCAGATTTTACCACATTCTCACCCTGTTATTTACTTGTTTATTTTATTTTTTGGCTTTTGTTTTTGTCTTACCCGCTTTCTGAAACCGCTCTTTGTTGGTCAATTCCTCTCTTTAAGTCTCAATTTCGTCAACGTACATGGCAAGCTAACGGGACAAACTGGTAACAGAGGGAAAGTGGTCCATACGGAAGAGGTCAGCTGTTAAGCGCAAAAATACGTACTTCTGGCTACATAATTCACAATCTCCAGAAAGCAAAGTAATTTCTAATTATTAATAATGATGTTAAAGTGTTAATAAATACACCATCAGCGTTTAGGGTACACTGTAAAAAAATATTTGTTAATTACCAGTTTCTAAATTTTGTGATTCACAAAGGTTTTCTGTTTATTTACAACTGTGAATTCAAACTCTACAGTTTAACAAGGTGACTTTTATTGACATTTTAGTAGTTTGAAATAATATAATGTATAAGAAATAATATCCAGAGAAATAAGTCTGCCTAATAACAGAAAATGTACTGGCGGTTTACCACAAGGTATTTTTAACATAATATACAACACTAGCCCAGACAATTTATCACTTTAAACTATTAAAAAATTTCATAAAAGGCACTTTTTCCAACTTTTCAAGGTTAAAAGTTGTTGGTACAAAGATCAAAGTCCTATAATGCAATCCAAAAGCTTAGATAATAGGTAAAATAAAAAAATAAAAACATGAATCACAAAAAAATGGAAAAACTTCTAAATTACAAATATTTTTTTAGTGTAAAAACATTCAAAACTTCAGCGTTTTGTAATTCGAAAGGTCAATGTATTGTATGACCCATCCACAACTTGCATCTTTAATGGATTATTAAAAGTACAAACATCCCTCGACAGTATGTAGCAGATTAAGAATTATCACCACGCTACAGCCTAAAAGCACATATTGTAAATCAGATTTGTTACCTAATCAAGGACACCTCCAAATGACATGTCTTGTAAATACAGTGTGTCCGGACAAACTGCTGGCAGAACACATTTGTGATGAAGAGCCTCAGAGAAGGGCTAATAAACGGCGACTGAGGAGGACACAGGTAGAGGAGAGGCAGATGGTTTCAGCCCTACTGCAGTGTGATATGATTAAGCAGCCCTTTGATCCCACACGCAAACATACAGCAGCGAACAGAACGGCAGAAGAAGCTAATCAACACAGACAGACTAGCAGGGGGGGGGGGGGGGGGGGGGTGGTGGTGAGAAACCCCCACCTCTCCAAAACCGAAACCAGAATTATCAAATATGCTGAGGTACAGTAACTGGATGCTCGACTAATTAACACATCGTCTTCTAATTGGAGGAGAACTAGAGCTTGTGATTTGTTCATCCCGAGTGTGATGACATAACTCAATCATAGCGTGAACAATGCTGATGTGTGCAGCTGTGAACTGTATATGGAAAGGTGTGCTTGGTACATTCGCAGCAGCATGTGGTTATCATTTGTTACACTTTCAGCCTCATTATGTCGGAATATACAAGCGTACACATCTGTTATTAGCTGATGCAGTTCTAGTCATACAAGTGATGTATTCATGGACAGGTTTATAGTAATTATCACATCAGTGGTTTTACTCTTATAAAGGGTCTCTAAAATACCGAAGATAACAAAATGTAAAGAAAAAAGAGGAAAGGGAGATGCTTAGCAAGAACATGAGGGAAACAGGGTCGAGGATAGACAAAAGAAAGTTAGAAATTGAGTGAGAGAGAGACAGAGAGAAAAGAAATGAGTGATGCTGGTATGCAAAAAGGAAAGGGGTTCATGAGGGAGCTCTTGTTCACTGAGGCAGAACACAGACAGAAGGGAGAGATAAGAGTCTCTCAGCTACACTGAGAACAACACCAATAAACATGTTTCATGCACAAAAATATGCTGCTTTTATGTTATATAACTGCCAAAATATCTTTTTTGAAAAAGATTTGAAATTTATTTTTTTTTTTAAAGACTTGTGTTTACTCTCTCTCTATCTCTCGCTCTCTAAGCAGAGCAGATGAAATATTGGGCGGCCACCCAAAAACCAAATTGTCATTTCCATCAGGTTTACTTCATTTTCAATTCCATATGGATAATATGGAAACCCTCTATCAGTGGTGCCCCTTTAAAGTAGTAATATTTTAGGGAACACATTTGCATACACTAGTGTCATAAAGTTTGAGGTCATTAAGATTATTCAGTGTTTCTGAAAGACGTCTTTAAGCCCAAAACTTCATTTATTTATTTAAAAACACATTAAAAAGACAAAAATAGTGAAATAATAAAATACAATATTACAATTACAATATTAAATTAAAATTGAAATGTTATTACAATTTAAAATGTGCTATAATTATTTTTATTGTGGCAGATTTCAAATAATCAACTTTTATATATCACAAGGTCCTTTAGAAATTATACTGTAAAAAGCAATTAGTTGACCTAACTTAAAAAAAAGAGAGTAAACTCACCTTACAGATATTAGGTAAACAAACTATGTGCATAATTATAAAAGTTAAGTCAATGGGTTTACAGCAGAGATGCCCAAACTAGGGCCCGCTGGCCAAAGTAGGCCCATGGTAACCTTTGATTTGGCCATCCCATCTGAGAAGAGAGGGAGAATGATGGGGATGGTTTAAAGATTGTCATTTTAAATGTAATGTAATGTTTTATTTGTGTGTTAAGCTACAAAAAGCTAACTGAAATTAAACGTTTCAATTTAAATGGTGTTAATGAATCAGATTTTTTTTTGAAAACGTGCATGCTGTCAGCTGACGGATAGTGTACTTTGGTGAGCAAATCAAGGCAAAGGCAGATTCTGCTTGTCTAGTGTATTCAGCGTTGAATTAAACATTTTGCCTTTTAGGCAATGGGTTTACTCATTTTTTAAAGTAACTAATCACTTTTTACGGTGTATCTAAGACACTCAATAATCATCTTATCAAGCAAAACAAAACAAAAACTTACTGATTCCAAACTTTTGAAAAGAACTGTAGTGTTTACCACTATATTTTTATATAAACGCCTTAATAGTTTAATCAAAACACAAAGACTATACACATTTTACACTACGCTATCTGAAGAATCAATCCACACAATTAATTGTATAATCAAGCTTAATCAATAAAAACAGCTCTGTTAGTTGCATCCCCATAGCAATATGTTCCTAAACCTCAGAAGTACAGGGCACAAATATTATATTGCATCCTCTCATCCAAAACAAGCCTTAAGCTACTTTGTCTTGACATAGTTCAGATATTCCTATTTGTATGGTGGCCGAGAGAGCTTAACACGCTGCAATTTATTATTATTATTATTATTAATAATAATAATAATAATAATAATAATAATAATAATAATAATAATAATAATAATAATAATAATAATAATAATAATAATAATAATTCCTTACATTTATATAGTGCTTTTCTGGACACTCAAAGCGCTTTACACATTGGGGGGAATCTCCTCATCCACCACCAGTGTGCAGCATCCACCTGGATGATGCGACGGCAGTCATATTGTGCCAGACCGCACACCACACACCAGCTGATTGGTGAAGAGTAAGTAGTTTAAACTTTAAGATGTTTATCAGTTGGACAGCGCGTTTCTTAATTTGTTTGTGTTGTGAGAATTTGCAACACATGTGCTGTCAAACTGATTGTTTTTTATTAAATTGCAGTGCATTTAAGCTCTCTCGGCCACCGTACATTTGTGGTGAACTAACCCTTTAAATGATAAAATTCATTCCAACAACTTTTTCCAAATCCAAAATTCCAGCAACAGCAACATATCCAAAGTCAAAGTGAAACAAGTATGCCACAAAAACACTTCACTCACATAAGTCACAAATGAGATCCAACACTTCATGCAGCCTCTGAACAACAGCAAGGTGTGGTGTGGTGTGGTGTGGTGTGGTGTGGTGTTTAGCAGGTCAGTAACTTAAAAAATCAAATAAAAACAGTGTAATGTGGTAACATCACAATACGAAGTGAATCACTACTCCACAACATCACATCAATGAGAGAACTCTGAAGCGGACAGATTGATAAAAGCTAAAGACGTTAACAGTGAAACTCTTCCCTTGGAACAGTCAGCCACAGTGCGTCACATTGGGGGCAACATCGAGAGATCGGACCTGAAACACCACCAAAGCACTTACTGCAGGCTGAGGTGAGTTCGGAGAATAACCCTATTGGGCAAAATAACTTTTTTTAATCCCCCTTTCTCTCTCCATCCATCCCCTTTTGTGAGCTTGAGGCAGGTGATGAGGTGTGGAAACCAAACACACACACTTCCACAGACAATTCTTGTGTGGTCAGATCTGATTGAATGAGGTGAGAGCATGGGCGTAGATGGTGCCATCCCAAACCGGTGACCCTCCCACCCTCAACCCCAAAAAACCACCACCACCACGGTGAACACATAGACATGCTATAATCAATCTGTACCTTGTGTGTGATCAGGACTGGACCAACTGACACCGGTCAGCATTATATCTAGAAGAACAAACCATGTTAATCAGGCAAAGAAACCAGCAAAGGAGCTGAAATAGGATGGATTTGGATGGTGAGCTGGTGGGCGTTCCAATTCTTCTGAGTCCAAAATAACCTTGTTGTTGTGTGCAGAATCTGAGGGTGCTTTCACACTAGCACTTTTGGTCCGCACCCGGGTTCGTTTGATGTCAAAGCATGATACATTTAGCTAGTGTGAACGCTGTCTTCTGAACTCAGGTGCACACCCGTGAACTGTACCCGAGTGCGCCTAAAAAAGGTGGTCTGGGGAACTCTGGTACGATTCATTTTTTATATGAATGCAATCGTACCAAATAACGGAAGTAAACCGCCAACTGTACAACAAACTTTAGTTTTCATATAACGTTCATTTGTGCATGTATGTCTGTGTGTCACTTATCTTGGTGACAAGCGGGACTGACCCAGTGAAAACAGTGATAATGTCTGCTTGTCTCCACCAAAAATGATTTCTGCAGACATCGCATGATGTTCTGAACATTTTTAATGTTTTTGCAGCAGATCGACGCAAGTGGCTCTCTGTATTTTGGTTTTGGTAACAAAACAAAAGGATTTAGTAAAAGCAGAATGACTGTGATATGCTGACGTCTCCATTTTGGTGTTTTGCTTTCGTGGCTGTCACCTACACTGTAAAACCCAAAAAGCTAAGGTAACTCAAACCATTTGAGGAAACCGATTGCAACAAACCATTTAAGTTTAAAAACTAATCCTAATGAGTACTGTGAACTTAATCCATTTGAGTAAATGAAGCAGTTTGAGCACAGTAAATCCTAATAAATGAAGAGAACTCAAACCAACTGAGTACTGTAAAACCCAATAAGTTAAGGCAACTCAAACCGTTTGAGGAAACCAATTGCTACAAACCATTTGGGTTTAAAACCTGATCTATATGAGTACTGTGAACTTACTCCATTTAAGTTGAAGGTATTTAATTACCTCATTACCTTCAACACTGAATTTAAAACTCTTTTCAAATGAGTAGAATTAACTTTGAGTAAATTTTGAGTTAACTACACTCATTTCATTTCATAAAGTTGACTGTTGAGTTTTACAGTGTAGCAACAGCTGTAAACAAAACAGCAGCTTGATGATGCAAGCGTATCGGGGTTCAGAAGGAAAAAAGACAGTGTGAACACAAAGTAGCCAAGGGGGGACAATCGAACTTGGGTTCGGACCAGGCATTCGGGCCAAGTGTGAAAACACCCTTATACAGTACTAAATCTATTTATCTGGCTGTTCAAGACCTAGATAGCTTTTCTTGAAATGTTTCAAATATTGTATCTGACAATATATTACTTTTTATGTATTTTCCCAGATGAAAGGTAAGTTCAGATTTTCCCATTTGTGGTGAACTAACACTTTAAATGATAACATTTATACAACAACTTTTTCCAAATCCAAAAGACCACAAATTTACCTCAGGATATTTAGATGTTATAATCTCATTTCCACCGCAAAAAACCTGACATATCCTATCAGGCATTCACACCTACAGAAAAAAAACTGATTTGTAGCAAAATAAAAAAAGGATGAAGAACTGAGGTAAAAATGAAGCACTTTTCTCTCTCTCCAGCTAGAGCTGATTGCATGATAGCACTAAAAAACAAAAGAACACGCTAATCAACTTATGTGCAACTCAAATACAGATATTAATGAGAAAGCAAGATAAGAAAAGGGCATTTACAGAGGCTAGAATTGACCTTTAAACTGAGATAAAGAGATAAAATCTCCAATGAGCACAGCTTTATGTTCCTTGCATGACTTTTAATCTCTTACCCAATGCTTTTATAGATCTGTATTTCTCAAAAGCTTAAAAACAAAAAGAAAAATACCCCATTTTTAACCAATGCTTGAAGCTCAAACATGCTGGACCAACGTCCAAGCCAATGTCCAAACAAGAGCTAGCATCCGCATAGAGATCCTCCAATGTCGTTTTAATGCTAGTGCCTAAAGTAGCAGGCAGTGGAACCGAAAGAGAAGGTCATCAATACCACGCCGTGCATCCTGGGTAGCATCAGGGCAGGCAGCTGATGGATGAAACCAATTTAAGTGACAAGGCTGGATTATTATTGACTTCTCAGACTGCACTGCCCTACATGCCTGAGAGTAGGAGGGTGTGCAGATGTCTGGGACGTGGGTCCGCCACACACCCTGCTTTCTCATTAAAGCGGATCACCATGCAAGCCATGGGACATGCTCTAAAGACGATCCCAGGCAAAAGAGGGGGCAAGCTGGGGGGAGCGGGGGCAGATTCCTAGCGAATTACAGGCCCGAGCATCTCATTCCTCATACGGCAGAAACTATTTAGCATTAGCATCTAATTTAGCACGCTGTCAAATCAAAACGATCAAGCAGGACTCAGAAAGGTGTGGAAAGGCTACCGACCAGCTAGCTCCTTCTCCTTACTCCTTCGTTTTTTATCACGGCGTTTCTGGCGCTTCGCTTCTCGCAGTTTGGCTTCTTCCTCCTCCTGGTTTCTCCTGCACTTGTGAAAGTTCTCGACGACAACGCCGACGAACATGTTGAGCACGAAGAAAGCCACGATCAGCAAGAAGGAGATAAAATAGAGCAGCATCCATGGGTTGTAATTCATGACGGGCTACAAAACAGATAAACAATAACATGAATGAGTACCAGTTAGGCTAGTCTGCTCCATACCTACTAACTTACCTATTATTAAGCATTGTTTTTTACACAAACACACAGATATGCATAAACACATATACAGTCAAAATTATTAGCCCTCCTGTGAAATGTTTATTTGTTTATTTTCTCAAATGCTGTTTAAAGGGCACCTATTTTACCCCTTTTTTAAGATGTAATATTAATATTAGGGTTCTTCTGAGTGTGCCAGTTTAGGTCCAGTTAAAAACACAATTCAGAATGTTAAAAAGTGCCATTTTGGGGGCGTGTACACAATTCGCTGTTTTAGGGGCGTGTTGCTTCACATGAAAATTAGTTACGATATCCCCCCCAACTTAACAAGGGGGCGGAGCCAAGAGCTCCCCTCTTTGTGTATGGCAACAGACAGGCAGACAGAGAGAAGCAACATGAGTGAGAGGACCAGCATTCAGCTGTACATGTACGACTCGGACACAGACCATGCAGAGAGTACAAAATCATTTGTGTCTTTGTATAGTTTTACAGCCAACTGTGTGCTAGTTTAAAGCTCCGAGCTTGTAGCCTACACTGAGACTAATAACCAAGCACACTGAATTAACTTTGACTGAAGGGCATCACACATCGCATGCACCGTGACACAGCGCGCACATGACAGTTGAAAGTATCGCACACTTGCGGCACCAGTGTGTGTCACCTGATAGAAACTTAGAAATGCATGCCGCTGTGTGGCGCGGCGCTGCTTGTCGCCTAGCGGCGCTTCTGGTGTATGACCTGCTTGAGGCTATAACTAAAGGGCGTCATACACCGGATGCGCCGCTCAGAGCCATGACACCGCACACCAGACACGCACATTCGCATGTTATTTAAAATGAAACTATTCAGATAACGCTCTGTGGCGCGGCAGAAAAATGAACAGTGTCCTGAGCAGGGCCAGCGCGTCCATAGAGGCGACCTAGGCGGCAGAATAGAAAAGAAAAACCCCCGGTCCTCACTTTCATCCGCGACAACGCAAAATGCATGGCGCTGCGTGTCGTTAGTTTGTTATTTCCAATGGAGGGACGCGCACGTGAGGCAACGCGCTTGCACTTTCCACCTGCACCTAGTTAAGATGACAGGGAGCTTCTGTGACCACAGGAAATGCAAACCGCTGAAGTTTAAGGAAGACGCAATGAAAAGTACACATGTATGCAAACCCACCAAAACTCACTCATGGAGGGGGGGTGCACTCCTACGTCAAGTTGCGGTCGATCTCAAAACCGCTCCAATTGGTCCACCGTTTTTATGTTGTTAAATTGAAAAAAAGGACTGGGTGTGTTTATATCACCCCAATATGACGGTCTATACACTATCCCTACACATATGTCTGTCCAAACAGCTTGAAAAGTAGATTTTTTCACCATAGGTGCCCTTTAATGTAGAGAAGAAATATTTTTAAACATAATAGTTTTAATAGCTAATTTCTAATAACTAATTTTTTTTGTCTTTGCTGTAACGACAGTACATAATATCTTACAAGTTGTATTGCAAGATACTAGCATTTAGTTGCATTTAGTGCAATTTAAATCTTAAATAGATTAACTAGACAAATTATTGGATAACTATGGTTTGTACTCCTGAAAAAAAATAAAAATCTAAAAGAGGCTAATCAAACTGACCTTAACTATTGTTTAAAGGGGTGATCCACTATGGGTGATCATATTTTAAACTTTTGTTCGTGTGTAATGTAGCTCTGTGAACATAAACAACATCTCTAAATGTAATACACTCAGTGCAAAGGGAGACATTGGCTTTTATAGAGTTAGCTTAGCAAAGCCTACAGCGAATGAAGTTTGGGGACTACAAAAAATACATCCGGGCTAGTGAGTTCACAAACGCTTCTGGTTATGCGCATTCACCACACAAATACACCCTGTACAGCAAAGAGGTGTGGCCAGAGGCGCTGTAAAGTTCTAGAAGAGAAAGCTAAAATGCTGTCCAAATGCTGCTATTTCCACAGAGCTTGTTCTGTTTCTGTATTTGGGCTTCCAAAGGACACAACAAAGAGAGAAGTGCTTACAGTTTAATTTTTATTATTTTCCAGAGAATTATACCAAAATATATATCTAGCATTTGACAAATGACAGCTTCCAGAATCTCTCCCAGTTCAGTGCTGGATTCGGCTAAAAACTCCTTCAACTATAATAGAAACAGCTGTGGACTACAACCTGTAAGTATTTTTATTTGTTAAAATTGATCTGTTACATGCACAGTTTTTTAGCGTTAACATCATGTTGTAGCGAGGACGTAAATAAGGAAGTAAACAACAGGAAATGCTGTTTGCCACCATTAACAATTTAGCTAACCGTCAAACCCCTGTAAACAGCTACAATCTTCACCAGCGTTGCAATGTCCCTCTATGCAGCCGTTTTCCCTGCATTCTACATCACAAATGATGAACTCACAAAAGATATGTGAACGTTTCATATTACTTACACATGCTTATTCAGAATATATGTGAAAGAGACTTGTCAGATTTTATTTTAGAGAGCAGGTGTGAGGTTTAGTTGTGTCCTCTGTGTCATTTTCTATCTGATTCAGACACAAACTGATACGGCAACAGCTACTCTGACTGACAGTGTTTACACAGCGCAAAAGCACGTGCTTGTAGGGGCGTGACATGGTGACGTAGAGCCGATTAGCGAATCACAGTACATTATGTTAGCTGACTCAGAGCCTCTTGAGGGCAGGTCTTTCAGAGGAACTAGTCGTTTTCATGTTAGCTGAGTAGCTGTTTATAATCAAAGTAACATTTCTAAAAAAAACGTAACATATTTAAAACTTAAAACATATTTACAAATGAAGCATGAACACACATTGCTTTGCATCTTATAAACATAGCCAAGCCTTAAAGATACACACTGGACCACCTGTTTAAGAAACTTTAAAAACCTTTTAATTCAGCAGAACTAAAAATAAAAAGAAATATAGAAAATACTGTGGAAATGTCCTTGCTCTGTTATACATAACTTAGGAATTATTTGAACAATATATTAAAAGAAAATCACAAGAGGATTTTGTAATTATTTTTATGATTCAGTATACTGTATGTATCTATGTGTGTGTAAAAAAAAAGAAAAAAGAAAAGTATGGCGGGTAGTAGTATTTCAAAAACCAAATGCATAATAGTAAGGAATCATACATGCACATACACCTACCATACATACACACACAGTAATTGTAGTAGTATTTTACAGTATATATTGCCATACATGTTTAATATATGTACTATATTAATACAAACTAATATTAAATTAATACAATACAATATTAAACATGTTCCTTATTTAAAACCACTAGATATAGCCTGAGGTTAACAGGCATGCTCAGGAGAATAGTGATAACGGAGAACTGTGATATCAATAATAATGCAGTTCAAAGGTTTTTCCTGTTGGGGCTTCAGAATGTGCCTGCCTCTAGGCTAGATGAAGTGCTCTGTGTGCACTACTGAAGCACAGGCCACACTGCGCTAACTGAAGAAGAAATATCCGTTCCAATTCAAACAAAATGAGGGTCTTGGCTGGGACAGAGGTCTGGAGTCTTTACAAAACTACAGAAACAAATTTTAGAAGGCTGCAGACTCACATGAAGAAGTGAGACTTTGTTTTCAGGCATAAAAACAAAACATTGATAAATTTTATTATTAAAATTGTCATTAAAATGATGGTTAATCACTAGTTTGGGGACCAATTCTCACTACTGTGTGGCTATTGAAGACTTTTACCTCAAATAATCTTTATCTATTTTGCTTCTCCTTATTGATGGTTAGTAAGCTAGTTAAGTTTAGAAATGGGGTAGGAATAAGGGATCCTAAATATCATGCATTGTTATATGCTTTGTATGTGCCAATAAACAGCCAATATTCTAATAACATGCAAATGTTATTACACTGTAAAAAATACTGGGATCCACACAATTCATGTTGTATTAATTGAAGTAACTTAATTGTTTTTACAAGTTTAAGTGGATTAAACATTAAAAAAAATAAGTTATGCCTCCAAAAAACTCAAGAATTGTGATGTTTCAGCTCATTTTAATAAAATAAATGCTAATATGCAACCAGTTAATAGCAAGTACTGTTCCTCAAACCTCTGTATTATAGATATTTGGAGAAAATAGAGTAAAATGAGGAGCTTCAAAAGGATCTGTTGAAAGGACTGTAAGAAGCATGATGAATGGAGCAGCTTTAAAAGCCAGAACAGAAATGCTGATCAGTGATTTTTTTTTTCAGCTCTGATTCAGTTCAGGGAGTTTGTCATCAAAGAATATTAACAAATTAAATGTATTCCACCCTACAAGTTCCTTGCACTAGTAACCATGACCCATTTAAATGAATAAGGTTGCCACACTGTGCCAAATGTGAATCCACAGCAGGAAATTTGATATAAAATTCGATTCAATACCTGCTGGTCCACACCGACAGCATCCAGTCCATCGTACATGATATCCACCCAACCGTCTTTGGAAGCCAGAACAAAAAGGGACATGAGGGCCTGAGGGAGGTGAGAGATGATAAAAAAAGGTTAAACGAAACCTTTGACTTCAATGGCTCCCTGCTGAAAATGGGATGAGACCATAAGAGATTCTATTCAGATTGGAAGTGACATGACCAGTCGCCTGAAGGAACATCTAAAAGAGCATCTTCAGAGAGAGTGAATGTTTGTGCAGCCACAGCCAGGTTTAAGTGCTTACCTGTCCAAGGTTATCAAAGTTGTACTTGTGTCTGACCCATTTGTAGTTTGCCAAGAGGCAATCTGACTTGTTGGTGATGTTCCTCGTATCCTCCCCATGACACACAAAGAACTTTCCCTTGAAAAGCTGGGAAAAACAAGCACACGTAAGCACATAACCATCCTCTGTTTTTGCTATGTCATTTGAATAGCATGTCTTAAATACTACAACTTTTTTGTGTATATTTTACAATAAAATAGTTTCTTTATAATTGTGAAATGGACTGAAAATCTCTAATGAAAAATGTAAAAGTTTGGTAAAAATATTAATAATAATAATTTTAAATAGTATAATATATATTATAAGACAGAGAACACCAACATTTTATAACTACACACACACAAACTATATTGGTCTGCATCAAATTAACAGTTTACAAAATGATTTTATATACATGAAATAGTTAAATACAGATGTCTATTTCAAATAACAAAGCCAATAACAGAGCAAATAAACAGCAGCAAAATTATGTTAACATTTTATTCAAAGTAAAAAAAAGGTAAAATGAAGTACGACAGATTGTAATAAGATCTGCCGGAAAAACATGGTGAAAATGAAAAAAAAAATAGTGTCAATGAGTTTGAAATTATGTGTTTGAAAAACAGAGCCAATGAAATAAGAAATCATCATCTACATTATAAATCTCATAAAAAAAACAGACTTCATTTAAGCCACATTAAGACAAATGTATTAATAAAATATGTGCACTATACAAGTTATTATGCTTATTAACAATGTGAGTGGCATGGCAGAAACATGTACAGCACCCTGAGCTGACGCCAATGCCTATTGTCAAAAAAAAACAATAATCATGTTTACATGGACATTATTAATAGAATTACTTGCCTAAAGGGTATATGAAGCACTCAGTCAAGTTTACATTATTTTGTAAATTAATTTCCACTTTAATGGAAATATATATAACAAACTCGATTAATGAAACCATTTAGAAGAAAAGGGCATGTTTTACTATAGATTTAAGACCTAGGGCGCCGCCATCTTGGAATGTCGCTGTGTCTGACGTCACGGGGTTAGTTCCGTTCCCTCAGCTGAACAGATACAGTGGAAGCAATGGACTGAACACCAAGACTGCAAAGCCTAATTTAACCCAATGCGTGAAGTTGTGGGCATGGAGCTGGTGCAAATACAAACATCAGATGTGTGTCTAATATGAAAATATAAATATTTATTCTATTTTTCTTTTTCCCTTTTAATTACCGATCATTTGATGCGCTTTAGTCTACTCTGTATTACGCTGCCTTACTGTCTGTATGGGTTTCAACCATGGTTTCAGCAAGGTCCGATACTGACGTAATGGTGGTGGGCAGTTTCACTTTTCACTACTACAGCTGCTCACCTCTGCTCGTGTTCAAACCTATAGTTCAAACCAAACTAAGATCAGCGCGGTTTTTCACATGGCAGGTTTTACATCCTTCAAACATGCTGAGAGATCGAATTGATTGACTTGAAAAGGGAATATGTCTTGATATAATCCACAAAGACGTGACTTAGTAAAGCATGAAGTCATGCGCTTTAATCATTGATTTAGTCTGAGGCCCCGTTTACACTAATGCGTTTTCGTTTCAAAACGCATAAGTTTTGCTTCGGTTACACCATCCGTCCACACTACGCTGGAGTTTTCGACCCCCGAAAACGGAGCGTTTTGAAAACGCTGGACATGTCGTTTTCATTCTAATACGCTGCTGCTCCGTCTCAGTGTGGATGGGGGAAAATGGAGACATCTGAAAACGGAGGCGTGGCTGCTGAGATTCGCCACCTGATTGGGGCTTTTGGGTCATTGCGTATCCTTCCCTTACTTGTCAAGCCCCTATCACATGACTATAACGCTTCAGCCTTCACTGTAAACAACAACATTGACACAGAAATGGGAGCGTTGTTTGCACTATTGTCTGTTTTAGGCGCCATTGTGCAGTTAAACTCTGCCTTTTTTACTACAGCAGCTGCATATATTCGCAAGAGGCAAGCTATTGTTCGAGAACTCGCTAATCGCTCGCGTTCATCGTTCAACCAGCGTTTGTTGACTAACAATAACCAAATGCCGAGCGAGACGCATGCTTCCTGTTTATACTTGAACACGCATGCCCAGAGTGCGCGAATGGTCACGTGATATACGTTTTTGGTGGAGTGGTGTGGACGGAGATATGTTTAGAAACGCTAGATGAAACGCTAGTGAGGACGCGGATCGTTTTTGATCTAGCTCTAAGGTAAGCAGAAAACCTGTTAAATCGAATTTCTGCTATTGACTAAATCTAAATTGATTGATGTCATGTGATATGTAGGATCAATGTAGTTAAAATATACAAGCATTTGCATAATTCGATGATTTTAAATGTATATATGCTTTAAATGTTAACCAGGTTGTCAAAATAATACAGTATTGAGAAAAAAATAGGGTAGTTTAGTAGAAGAGTTTGGAGACCAGTTGTTTAGCATAGTTTAGTATAGGTAAGTGGTGCAGCCACTGAGTAACTGCGTAACTGGTGCAGCCAGTAAGGAACTGCGGCACAGAAAAGTACATTAGGTAGGCATAGATCCATTAACGTCTTTGCATCACCAAGCTACGTTTCCTCCAGAGTTTTTATGAAATTTCAGGTGTTTCATTTTTAGTTTTTCGACTTTAACTGCAGTTCAGCAGTTTTACTTTCATTCAGGAACATTTAATTTATGCCCCTGCGACAAACTGAGGTATTGGATGCGAGTATGAAGTAAGGACTGGTGTTTTAATAGAATGGGATACCGTGCATTTCTGCATTTCTCGATGTGTGTGTCTGTGGTCCTTTACTGACTCGGTAGGTGCAGAGAATAGTGTCAGTTTTGTGTATATAGTTCAATTATGACTTTAGTAGGATTAAGGTCATCAAACATCTCTGTTTACATTGTAGACTCTTAATCAAAGTATTGTTTTAGTCATATTAAAATCGGACTATTGGTGTACATGTACTGTAAACATACTCATTGTGATTATTTTTTAAAAACAGCACTGCATTTGCATCCGGTGTTCAATCTTCTTAATGAGCATTATCATGTCACCATAACAATGTCATACAATACAGTATGCTTACATGCCATTATTTGAAGTCCAGTATTTGACAGTATAGTGGAAAAGCAAACAAGGACAGTTACTTTTACATATGACATATCGCAGAGTCATTAGGAGCACAGGCGTGTTTTCCTACAGGAATGGAAGATAAATTACATTGGTGTTCCCCTACGCACTTATGTAAATTGTGGACGTATGGAAAACAGAACATTTTTATCATAGTCAAATTATTCAGCTTTGGGCAGGAAGTGTATGTTTCAAATTTACACAACTGACAAGCATGTATTCGTTTTATGCACCACTTCTCTCACTCTCACTAAGAAATCTTGAGCATTAAACACAAAGAACTGTCACATTTCATGTGTTACTATTTATATCATATATTTTTTAGAAGGAATTACTCCAATTAATCCCTTAGGTTAGGACAGGCTTTTACTTTAAAAGTCTGATCTAAGCTTAAAATATTATATCCACTATATAACTATAAGGTATGAATAAAGCATCTAAAACTGGCCTAAGCTGGTCTCCTAGGCTGACCAAGCTGAAAAGTGCTCAAAACCTCATTAAAACCACCCAAGAGACAAGAACATTATCTTAAATTGGTTTAAGCTGGTGCTTTTAGCAGGGTTATGCTTATTTGTACTCACCTGAACTCCCAAGATCCCAAAAATAATGAAGAAGGCACAGCAGATGACCACAATATTTCCGATAGGCTTGAGAGACGACATCAATGTCTCAACAACCAGTTTCAGTCCTGGAGCTCTGCTGATCACTCTGAAAAAAAAAAAAAAAAAAAAAAAAACACACACAACGGAATTAAGCAAAAACACTATGTATGCATTTTTTAAAACACATCCTTAATATGCAGAATCTAACTACAGTAAACTTTGGTATGTTTATATATAATAATGTGTTTAAAATGTAAATTATTCAAGAATTATTTATGACAGTAAAGATGTTACGTGTCACAATATACTATAAGTTTTGTAATTCATGCCTTAAAAATGGGCCAACAATTGAGTTAAACACACCAGGCCCTATCATACACCCAGCACAATAAGGCGCAAAATGTGCATGGCGTGAATTGTTGCTGTTTTCAGACCAACGCAACCCTAATTTTCACATTTTGGGCCATCTTGTTTAAATAGCAAATCCATTTGCACCACTTTGTGGACTCATGGGTGTTTCGGTCTAAAAAAGGAGGTGTTTAAGGCGCATTGTTGGCACGTTGCTATTTTGAAGAATGGAAATAGACCGCGCCGTTGACCAACTAAAAGCTGGTCTAAAGTCCAGCGCAGAGTACATTTGTTATGTGCCTATGCAGGTTCAAATGCTTACACATAGCTTAATACACACAGAATGTACAGCAACACACAGATATATTTACATATGAAAAAAATAAAGATAAAAAAATACAAAACAAAATTACAAAAATTATTATTTTCAACATAAATTTAAAAAAAAAACACTGCCTCCATGCCTTCTTCATGCCTCCATGTGTTTTTTCAGTTCATTCATGACTATTTGCATTTGTTTATTGTTATTATCATTAGTAGTATTGTTTATTATATGCATTTATTTTTGTTTTAATAAAAACAAGTTTCAATTTGTCCACCTGTCGTTTTTTGAAGACGTATGCATCACCATATGGGGCATAAGAATATGATGTGTGTTCGTATATAACTCAGTTTTTTGACCACACTTCATTATTGTTGTTCATTTATTAATTTGCTGGAAATTAGAACTGAATTTAGAAATAGTTTTGAAACAAATCTTTGCGCTTAACAAACAAAATTAAATATGTAGGATAATGGATGTCTCCAGTGGAGTGTGTACAACACTGTTTCCTTATCCATGAAAGTAAAGGAATAAAGTAAAAAGTAAAAGTAAAGTAAAGAGAAAGTAAAGAGGCCAAATGGAGGAGGCTCATTCTTAACCTCGCACTGCAGATGGTCTGTTTAACTGTTTTCTCGCTTGTAAAGCATTCAGTTTTTCCACTTACAAAGTCTGCCATGTAAATAACAAATGCGCCATGGCGCGACTCATCTGACACTTACAGGGAATGGGAGATGAATCTCTGATTAGTTTAATGCACGTTATGCTCAAAACACACCCATAACTCATTAAGAGAATAAGAATAACCCTGTTAGTCCATGAGCCAGGGCGCAGAGCGTATTTTTCCGTCCTTAAAATAGAAAAAGTGCATTCACTTGCCCTTAATGCTTTTGAGCCATGTGCTTTAGACTTTGCGCCTAGATCATTAAAATAGAGATCACAATCTTTGATCAAATGTCATGTGCTTTACTTTTCTGTTAAGAGCTAATTAAATATCCTAACTATGCATAACATTGCAGGTCACACTCAAAAAGGGTCCATAAACTGCTGTTCTTACCTGGCCAGTGTCTGAATAAACGTTTCCCATGCATTTACTGACCCGTCATTAGTCAGCTTTCTCTACTCTAGGCATTTCATCATTGCCGCAATCACTACCTCTTCTAGGAGTGAGCATGGCAATTACCAGCAAACATTTCATGCCCTAGCCATTATGCTAAGCAACCGCAATGCAATGCTGCAGGGAAACTTTCTGTGCTGCAAAGAAAGGAGACAGTTTTAATTAAACCGCCGGAATAAAGATGAAGCCTAATTATTAACGGCAAGACATCCGGCACAAAACCGCACCTGTCAACCTCTGCAGAGGGTGGCACACACTCTGACACAAAGACACCTGCTCACAAAGGCACACACAATAGCACGTGTCACACAAATACACAGCTGGAAAAACAAGTCAGCTGTTTGGGGGATCCACACAGGATGTGCTATTGTGTTAACAAAAACAAGTAAAATGTGATTAAACATCCCAGCATACAAATGTCTACTTTCATAATGCATAATTGTGACAGAGCGGGCCTTCGGGAGGGGGTTGGAGGGGGGGGTGCACATTGTGTTTTATTTACAGTACTGGCAGGTGAAAAACAGTCCACAGCTGACAAGTGCCCAAATACCAAAGTACCAAAATAACAAAAAAGAAAAAGAAAAAGAAATAACATACATTTGGGTTTGCGCGCTACATACACTACATAACTTGCGACTTGGTAAAAAAGCCCTATGTTTGGAATTTGGCCATGGTTTTTATAGGCCAATCCCCAAGCGGCAACCTCCAACTCTGCCTTGGGAAGCCAATACGGAAGTAACTAAAACTGCAATTCAGTGACTCGCCTTTGGGGGCTGGTTCCAGGAAATCCAGATGTTTTTTGACTGCAATGGTAAAAAAATTGCCAATTTTACAGCTGATAAAAATATGCTTACAGCCTGGTACAAAAGATGGTTTTGGTGCATATAGCTAATATTACCCTTCATGACAACTGTGAGGGGGGTGAATTTTTTTATAACTCATCCGTTTTGTTTTTATTAAGTTCTATTAAGTCTGCATAATTAAGGGCGTGGCCACTTGAGTGAAAGCTAAATCTTGCTGCTCGCTGTCTCGTCACCTCAGCTGATTCTGGCTAATTAGCCACTGAACTCTGCAAATACATCATATTTTTTGTGTTGTTTTATGTGGCTTTACACAGTCAATTGTCAATTGGAATTATTTCCTACAATTATCAGATGATATAGCATGATGTGTGCACTTAATTGTGCTCACAAATCGTTCAAGTTGCCTCCATTTCCCAGGTGAGTAAATTTATATACTTATATACCATCTCTATAAATGTATTTGTTTTACTTAAGATAATTTATCATTTATAATTTTCTTTAGACCTGTAATGCACTCCAGAATCTGACAGATTGATTAGCTGTAGGCTATAGAACAGTCATCTGAAACGTTGTCATACAGTTTTATGCCTGGATTTCATAAACAACCTTGCATTTACTAACACAAACTATATATATATATATATTTTTTAGATTTGTATTTTTGGCCTTTTTGCCTTTATTAGATAGGACAGTGTGGAGACAGGAAGCAAAGTTGGAGAGAGAGAGGGGGGTAGGGTAGGGAAATGTCCTCGAGCCGGGATTCGAACTCGGGACGCCCTGACGTGCTATTGCACCATGTATCGGCGCGCTATCCACTAGGCTATTGCGCCAACACACAAACTCTATTTTAAGTGTTTGGAAGTATTTAGCATTTTCCTCAAGTAGAAAAACGTCATAAGAACAATGCTTCAAGAGTTCACACTTAGCTGATGATTGATAAAGCTTGTTTGGCATGCTGTCCCGGGAGAGAGCCCTGAGCTCACAAGATCCTCGAGCCGGGGCTCCCTCCCGTTTGCAAGGCGAGAGGGGAGTTTGAGCTCAGGTAGATCTCGAGAACTCCCCTGCTGTAGTAGCTAATGAACAGATAGTGATTGCTCTTAAGAGATAACTACTGACTAGGAGCATGTCTATGGTGCCGATTTGGATTAGTCAATTAACTTAAGTTGCATGTTTTTGGAGGGTGGGAGGAAACTGGGGAACCCGAGGGAAACCCACGTGAGCACGGGGAGAAGGTGTAAACTCTGCACAGAAATGTCAGCTGGCTTGGTAAGGACTAGAACCAGTGACATTCTTGCTGTGAGGCAACAGTGCTAACCA
This sequence comes from Danio kyathit, assembly GCA_903798195.1. NCBI lineage: Eukaryota > Metazoa > Chordata > Actinopteri > Cypriniformes > Danionidae > Danio > Danio kyathit. Next base: position 31,483,719 of record LR812530.1, on the reverse strand, counting down.
TTGGGCCATCGTGCCACCCATCTAGGAAAGGTGGAGGAGTAGGGGTTGAAGGGGGGATTCTTCAAAACGAAGATGGCTGTGATATGGAACTTAGGGTATTTATAGTGGCTTAGGAATCGTCTGATTGTTGAATCATAAATTCAATAATGCAGGAATCATAAGCACGTGATCCTCTCAAAATTACTTTATAAATAAACTTCACTTAGGGGCTCAATGTATTACAACAGTGTTTTTAAAAGACTAAACACTTTATTGATATAGTGTACAACCAAGCACATGTGGTCAGAACACAAAGGAGTCGCAGGTAAAGAAGTATTAAGCATTTCTCCCAAAGAAAAGCCTGTCTAGGCAAAATGCTAGCAGGCGTTTGTAGCTCCACTGACGTTCCGCCTCTTTGCCCTTACTTGGTCACCCCCGGTGGGTGCGATGACACGTGAACAAAATGGCAATGGTTGGCCATGCCTACTTGTTGCTTTATTTGCGCTCTTCAGAAACATATGGGTAACACGGATACTACGTCCATATCTTTTACAGTCTAGGTCAATCCCCCACTCTTTCTGGGACATACCACTTACTGTAGGTGCATTTTCTTCGGTGGATGAACACGCTGAAATTTTAGAAAGTACATGTAATTACTAAAAACACCAGTAAACTAAAAAAAGATCTTCATTGGTTTGACAGCATACATGTTGCATATTCTCACAACGCAAACAAGATAAAAAACTTGCTGCAAATTCTCAACACAAACAAATAAAGAAAATGTGGTGCATTTTCTCACAACGTCACATCGCACCATGTTTTTGGCTCCCCTTGAAACATTTCCATTGTGTTCCATGCTATTTGCATGTGTTGTGAGAAATGCAGCATGTTTTCTTAATTTGTTTGCATTGTGAGAACATGTGTGCTGCCAAACCGATGAAGATCTTTTCTAAATTAGCAGGCGTTTTTGTAATTGCATGTGGTTTCTTAAATTGACATATGTTAAGCTATCTTGGTAAATTTTTTAAACTTAGCACATAATTCTTGATCAAACATTCACACATATAAATAAATTTATATGTATATATGGCGTGAACGATATATTTGCTGCTCCAGTCTACAGTAAGGTGGCCCTCAGAACCATTAGATAACAAATTGTGAAATTTCACACACATGACTTTGAGGCTCAAAAGTTATCAAATTCAATTTGAATAGTCAAATCATTTACAAATAAGCCACAAACCAATTTGACGAACAGAGCACCAAAAATGGCCATGAGGCTCAGGAATAATGCATTTAGACCAAACTTGTGTATGTAAGGACAACCACAACCTGAGGTCAACTGCACAATTTCAAGACAGTGACACCAAATGGTCAAGAGCTACAAGAAAAAACACACTCTGTAAGTCTCTCTGGCACCATGCCCTAAAGGCATTCACAAAGTTTCAGGCCAACACCCACCTTGTAGTCAAATTAAATGTCAAAATACACCATTAACTTTGTTTATTGTAATGAGACTATCATTTTATCATGCTGGTAACATAATCAGCCATGTCTGCCATTTTCGAACTTTTCCAACATAGCCTGTTGCTCTAACATTCACCAAATTACACTCTACCTTGTCTTTTGGAGACCACACACCATGAATATTGCGAATGACACAAACAAATCTCTTGGAAAGTTTGCCAAAGTGGATGTGAGTCTTTTTTGGTGATTTTTTTGTTGTTGTTGTTGTTGTTGTTATCATTGTCACTTTAAGTAGATCACATCAGCTGTTCCACCTATTTGTCAAAAGTGATGCAACATTAAATCTTATTAGCAGTGATCGTATTCATAGTCATACACATATTTTTACTTCATAATCTTCAAATTAATCTAAGTAACATTTATAGAAACCTATAATTAAAAATGACAGTGCCGACAGACTCAAGTGCAACTTTTGTCTGTGAGAACAGCCTATTACACGTACAAATTATACTGCAAGTTTCCCAATAAGGCAACCAGTTTTAATCATGGCCTTGTTTATGCTGAACTGATGTTAATGGGGCTTGATGAGGATGCATTGCAGTAGCACTGTATAGTGTGAGATGTTTATGAACCTTCACAAACAAACACTTCAAAAGTTTCTCCCCTCTGACTGAAGAATAAAAGCCCCATTAGTCCCTATATGGTGACAGTGATTTGTTTCTTCACTGCAGCACTGAGAGAAAGTGGCAAAAACCTGATCTGATCCTTAGCTTTGATCTTCTTAAGAAGTGTGCTGTGATTGTATCAGTGTCTGAGGATGAAGAAAAGGCCATGTTTAAAGAGACCAATCAGGTTTAGTCAAAGTGAGAGAAAGGAGTCTGCCAAAGGGAGAGCAGATAACCGTCTTTTGTTTGTCGGAATATCTGTGTGCATCTCTCACAAGCTCAAGCGTATTTATCAAAGCTCACTTCGGGGATTTCAGGTAATACCGTAAAATCAATTATGGAAATGTCAAACGATGAGAAGAATCAATATGTCTAGACCCACGCTCATCTTTGACTGAATAAGTGAGGGACAATCCAGTGAAATGATATAAAATGTTTTCTTAAAATAAACTATAAGTCTCATTTTAGCATCAAGTAAATACTAAGTTTACATTTAATAGTTTGATTTACTGACTTATTTTAGATTTCATTTTATTTTTAAGCTTTAGTTGCTTTGTTATTTCTCGTTTTATACATTATTATAGTTTTAAGCTGAACTAAATGGAAATAAGAAATAGTTCCCATTTCAGCTAAGGTTCTTGAATAATTATAATACTGGAAAATATCATAAACAAAAGCAAAAAAACAAAATTGTTAAAATTGAATTAATTGTTAATAATACTAATAATATTATTAATAATAATAATAACAATAATAATAACAACAATATACACATTAATTTTAATTACATTTTTAATGTACAAATATTAATAAATACTAATAACCAATAATAATACTATAATAATACTGTAATAGTATACAGATGAAGTCAGAATTATTAGCCCCCCTGTTTATTTTTTCCCCAATTTCTGTTTAACGGAGAGGAGATTTTTTACTAACTCATTTCTAATAACTGATTTATTTTATCTTTGCCATGATGACAAGCACATAATATCTGACTAGATATTTTTCAAGACACTTCTATACAGCTTAAAGTGACATTTAATGGCTTAACTAGGTTAATTAGGTTAACTAGGCAGGTTAGGGTAATTAGGCAAGTTATTGTATAATGATGGTTTGTTCTCCAGACTATTGAAAAAAAAAAAATAGCTTAAAGGGGCTAATAATTTTGACCTTAAAATGTTTTTTTTTTATTATTATTAAAAACTGCTTTTATTCTAACCGAAATAAAACAAATAAGACTTTCTCCAGAAGAAAAAATATTATCAGACATACTGTGAAAATTTGCTTGCTCTGTTAAAGATCATTTGCGAAATATTTAAAAAAGAAAAAAAAATCAAAAGGGGGCTAATATTTCTGATTCAACTGTATATATAATAGTAAACAGCAAAGAAATATGCTGTGTATTTTTAAAGAGTTTTCAACCCCTCACCAACAGATGGTGCTAGCGCCTGAAGTGTTGTGATGCTTTCAGTTCAACAGACATTCCACAACACAATGAAGTTGCATGCTTACATAATTGAAAATGTCTAAATAGGTAATTGAGCGATTTTGTATATATACACAGTCTAAACAGAGCAAAATAGATGTAGGTTTATCAATCTAAATATCTGAGGTAAAACCATACTGAATTATTAACAGCATGATCATCGTTTAGGTATTGTTCTAAAACAATACTGCTTTAAACACCATAGCATTGAAACCAAATGGAGCTGTTCTTTTTTTAATGTGATGCTGATGCGACATTTCTGGTTTCTGGAAACATGTGCTATGGCTTCAGTTTTAAAAGTCTTCAGAAAAGCTGAATTTCTCATATTCATCGCTCCAATCCGGTCTTTGTGTTGTGAAAGGTTTTAATAAATAAAAAAAAGAAAAGAAAGCAACAATAAGTAGAGCACTGAAGAAGCCTCTTATTCCCAGAACACGCAGTCACGTTTACATCCTGCCTGTAATTAAAGGATGCTGTAGTTGGGCTGGAACCATCAGTTTGGAGGATTCAAGCTGTGTGTTCCTAATACACATGTACACACAGTTTCTGATGTTTTATACAGTACATGCTCTCAAGTCTTTCCAAACTTGTATGACTGACTTCTCAAAATATTTACTTATTATTTATTTGACTTGTTCTGGAAACAAATGTAAAAATGATTTTCACTCGGAAATTGCTAGTAGGCTTAAACAATGATAAATAAAAGCCAAGTAACACTGATTTAAATGTGAATTTAAAGAACAAAAAAACTGAAATAGCTTTTTTTTTTTAATAAAACATATTCAGAAAACTTGTTATAAATAAAATATTTTAATAGTGTTGCTTTAACGCACCAGGGTGAGTAAATAATGACTGAACAATTTCACTTTGTTTCGCTCTAATTCCACTCTTGCACACTTGTATTTTCCAGTAGAATTATGATTTCACTATAACACAAGCCATTATAAAAAAAAAAATAAAAAAAAAACACTAGGCAAAAGTCATCTGGAGTTTAAATTAAATCTGAATCAGCCAATCTGTCCTATTGTCTTTTGCTGGAAATTTTCCTCTCGGTAGTTTTAACATAGCTGGGAAAAAATATTTCAATCAAGCATGGCTACATTAGCTTAACAATTGCCTCAGAATGGACATTCACTGTGAAAAAAATCTGCACTGTACAGTAATTAACCTTAAGAAACGAATGAGCGCAACCAATAACACAGTGATACATTATGTCAAGTTGTTTGCATTGGAAGAGGTCAAGCAGGACCTTCCAGAAGACAGAATAGAGTGATATCAGTGGAGAGATGCTGGCGTCAGGTGTTTAAGGGAGGATCTGTTCCTCTGGGACATATAGACGGTGCAGGATGGATGGTTCTTTATGCGCGTGTGAGATTAATTTAGATCCGTGAGGGTGATGTGCAGTGCAACATACAGTGCAGGGCTTTAAACTGCGGGTCAAAGAGTTGATGAATTTACAGAGTGCACACATCCCCCTTAACACAACGCATAAATCATCCTGTCTAAAGACTGAAACACGCACACACCTCTGTGTAACATTGCCATTAATAGTTGATAAGGATTACACGCACATTAATCCATACAAACACACCGTTTCACATAAATGAATGGGAATATGAACGAATTGTACAGCTAATTTCGATTTTGTTATTATTTTCATGTCAATATAAACTTGTATTATAAAATTAGATATTTTGAAGTATGTTTATGCTGCTCAAAGCAATATAATAATTAAATATATACAGTTGAAGTCAGAATTATTAGCCCCCCTACGATTTTTTTTTCTTTTTTAAATGTCCAAAATTATGTATAACAGTGCAAGGAAATTTTCACAGTATGTGTGATAATATTTTTTCTTCTGGAAAAAGTCTTATTTGTTTTATTTCGACTAGAATAAAAGCAGTTTTTAATTTTTTAAAAACCATTTTATGGTCAAAATTATTAGCCCCTTTAAGCTATATATTTTTCTGATAGTATACAGAACAATATACAATAACTTGCCTAATTACCCTAACCTGCCTAGTTAACCTAATTAACCTAGTTAAGCCATTAAATGTCACTTTAAGCTGTATAGAAGTGTCTTAAAAAATATCTAGTAAAATATTATTTACTGTCATCATGGAAAAAATTAAATAAATCAGTTATTAGAAATGAGTTATTAAAACTATTATGTTTACAAATGTGTTTAAAAAAATCTCTCCGTTAAACAGAAATTGGGAAAAAAAATAAACAGGGGGGCTAATAATTCAGGGGGGCTAATAATTCTGACTTCAACTGTATATTTACTACACTGAAAAAAAATATTCATTATATTTTATTAATATTGTTTAGTGGTTGCAAACAATTTATTTGGGCTGAATTTAAACAAACAAATTAAGTTGAACATTCCTAATTTTAATTTGTTTAAATTCAGCTCATATAAATTGTTTGCAAAAACTTTTGAAAAAATCTTTGAAAGGACTTATTTGCCTGACTAGCTAGTCTGATTTAAACATTAAACTACGATTTGGATTTTATTGCATTTAATGTAATTGCTCATTAATATTGGATATTGAATTGATGGCAACAGTTATGCGAGATGTGGAGAAAGCAAAAAATAATTTTGCACAACTGCACACAGTGATAACACAACCAAGAGAGTGACGTTTATGTAAATATCAGCGCAATTGCAAAAACAAAATGACATCTGCCTTATACAGCCAAGTTCTTTTAAGAGTAGTTAATATTAAATGACTTACACTACGCACAAAATAACTTTCATCTTGATTCTTTTTTCTCCATTCATTTCAAGATGTCCTCGCTGCAGTCTGTAGCATGATGACGTACTGGATCAGGTCTAATGCATAGTTGACATTGTAACACCCACACTACTGTGACGATTGGGTTTAGGGTTGGGGTAGGTACAGACTTTAAAGGTGCCCTATAATGAAAATCTGGGTATACCAAGGTATAGTAGAATAATAAGAGATCAGTAAATAGGCATACTGTGAGCCTAAGACACTATTGTTTCCTCGTTCTCATGTAAATTCCACAAGTGTAAAACCCCAGTGGACATCGGGCCAATTAGAAGACAAAACAAAATTTGATGAGACTCATGGGCCATGCCCTCCGCATTTGCATGTATGCCTACTTTAGGCCATTCATCCGGACCTAATGAGCAGACACGTCATCAAGAGAACACGACCCATATTCAGCTCATAAAAAACGCTCTGAAATCATTGATATTCATGCCTCAGACTGCGATTGAAGTCAAACGTTTTCTAGTTATACAACATTGATAATTTTTCTCCCTTATTTATTTTAAGTGTATACTTCATTACGACGCATAATGGACTTATATTTTGAAAATGCGAGCCCCAAATTGTTTACTGTGCGTTACTGGGCAACGACAGCACAAAACATGTTTAATATCGCCTTAGGGTTTACAGATTACATATTCACTCCGAAGAGACATATGTTTAGTTACATCTTTTGTTCATTTATCGTGTTTATTGTGAAATTTGATGCGTATGTTTCAACAAACACATGTAGATGGCTGAATCGTGTAAAATCACTCAGCTCAACTGTCATATGTTCATGCAGAGGTTGATATTAATTGCTGGCTGCGTTTTCTTTGATCAAAATGCAACGCCATACATCTCTATCACTCTCTTTGTCAGTTTTTTTATATAATTTCGCCTTTAAACACACAGATCTGGTGAGCAAAATAGGTTAATGTTACTCTAATTGGGTTTATATTTGTCCGTGTTCAGCGTACATCATGCTCTGTGTGTGTGTGTGTGTGTGTGTGTGTGTGTGTGTGTGTGTGTGTGTGTGTGTGTGTGTGTGTGTGTGTGTGTGTGTGTGTGTTTGTGTGTGTGTGTGTGTGTGTGCGTGCGTGCGTGCGTGTGTGTGCGTGCATGCGTGTATGTGTTTTGTTCAACGCAATCTCACGGCAATTCGTAACTTTTTGATTTAGTGGCTAATTCGTATGAATTTGTACGATCCAATTCGTACAAATTTGTACGATTTGCTCATCACCAAATGATGGTTGGGGTTAGGGGTGGGGTTAGGTGCCATGCCTCCTTTTTAAAATCGTACATTTTCGTACGACTGAACTCGTACAAATTCGTACGAATTAGCCACTAAACAGACAAAACGTAAAATACTTACGTTTCCTCGTGAGATCAGGCTGGTTTTGTTATTGATATATGCCTCATTTCCACTGAGCGGTACAGTACGGTATGGTACGGGTCACCTTAATCAGGCTTGGTATAGTATGACAATGGAAACGGACATAAATGCATACTGTACTGCTCCAAAAGGCAAGCATGTGCTTTATTCTTGAATGAACCAGTCATCTGAACAAATCAATTGAATAGATGGCTCAAATTCACTATGCATATTCAAAAATATAACAGCATATTTTATATTTGTATACTAAGGAATTATTTAAAACAAACAATAAGCTGATAACATTTCTACTTCTTTTTTGCAACCTAAATGCACTCATATTACAGCTGAACTTATATGAAAATATATGTAAATGCCAATTCAGCTCCTTCCATTTGTAAAGAAGTAGAAATTCTGTGTTTTATGATGATACAGGTTATTTATTGCTGATAATATTTCATTTTTTAAATATTTGTAACATTTTTGAATTAGAGCAGCTTGGATGTGACTTGAGTGTCAGCAAACAATAGGCTGATTTGTAATTTTGGGGTGAGCTGTCCCTTTAAGTTCAGTGCACGGAGTGGTCCAGATACACATGTGGTCTGGATTACCCTACCCTCCCAGAATTCACTTTTGCCGAAGTAGCCGAGCCCGAGCCCACGCTGTGGAGACTTTTTACAGCTGTCTTTGCCTTTCTTTTCATTTCAACTTGGACTTCACACAGAGGTGCATTAATATAAAGTCTGTCGAGGGAAGGATCATGAAGTAAAACTTTCAAAAGGTGTTCGGCGAAGCAGAGGCACGCATACATACACACATACAGTTAAGTTCTCTGAAGCAGAGCATTCTGGCAGCTCAGTGTGCGAATCTTTAAAATGTTCAGCTCAAGGTGAAAACACAGAGCGCTTCATGTTTAATTTAAAGGGCATTTTTTCCTCTCTGGCTGCTCTACATTCTCTGACAGTCAACTGAAGCTACTGTCATTAGCTATAATGGGACCTTATCACACAGCCTGTTTAAAGGTTAATTCACCTTATGTAACAACGCCACTGGTGGATAAATTCAATATCCGCCTGAATGAAAACATTAAAAGAAATGCAGGATTTGTTTCACATACTGATTATTACCTATAAAGGGATACTTGGATCTGCATGCACTATTCAGCAGCAGTAGAGTAATAGTGATGCTCAGAGGTAGTAACATCAATCATGCATAAGCTGCTTTAGAAAACTGGTGAAGGACTGTATTTAAAGATTTGCTGGGAGACTTATTTGGTGTTCTTTTAAAATACCCTAGCTTTATTTGTCCAGATACAGTTTAGCAAGCAAGTATGCTTTATCGGCACATGTTTAAACACAAATTAGATGCAAAAAACATGATTAGGAAAACATGGATTCCAAAAAGAATTAAGTAGATGCAACTTCTGGACTGCTAATATCACTACTGAATAAATTGTAAATCCAGAGAAACTGGGATTTTCACTCATTCACCCTTTGACTTATGAAAGAATGAGTCGAGATAGTGATATGTTGCCACATATGGGGTAAGTCCAACTCCAAGTCAGTAAAAATTCTATGGTCAGCTTTTAGTGGTATTATAACAAAATGGTACCAATTGGAAACAACAGCAACTTCAACACACCAAGATATTTTGGTAAATTAGACGCTCCCAAATTTATGAGAATAGTCCTGTTCAAACATGACAATGCACCAGTGTACAAAACAAGATCCACAAAGACATGGATGAGCTTGACTGGCTTACACAGAGTCCTGACCTCAACCCAACAGAACACATTTGGATAAATTAGAGTGAAGACTGCGAGCCAGGCCCTCTCGCAGTCCAAAAAAAAAAAAAAAAAAAAAAATAATAATAATAATAATAATAATAAAATGTATACAATAAACACACTCAAATCCTTTCCAAAATATTTTAACATGTTACAGCTGGAAAAAGGTGGACCAACACCATATTAAATCCTGTGAATTAAGATTGGGATGACAGTATATTGTATATCTTTTTAAACCACTAACAGAGTTGACAATGTATCTAATGTAACAATATCTAATGCACCAATGTAACAATAGTATTTTTAAAGTGAATGCAGAATAAACAATTTCACTTTAGTTTCATGCAAACACCAAATTATCTCATATTTTACCCATTAGTAACCATAAAACTAATACTATTAATATTAATACTACAACTACTACTACTACTACTACTACTACTACTAATAATAATAATAATAATAATAATAATAGTAGCAATAAGGGGCTGCACGGTGGCGCAGTGGGTAGCACGATCGCCTCACAGCAAGAAGGTCGCTGGTTCGAGCCTCGGCTAGGTCAATTGCCGTTTCTGTGTGGAGTTTGCATGATCTCCCCATGGTCACGTGAGTTTCCTCCGGGTGCTTCAGTTTCCCCCACAAGTCCAAAGACATGCGGTATACTGTAGGTGAGTTGGTTAAGCTAAAATTGTCCATAGTATATGTGTGTGAATGAGTGTGTATGGATGTTTCCCAGTGATGGGTTGCAGCTGGAAGGGCATCCGCTGCGTAAAACATATGCTGGATAAGTTAGCGGTTCATTCCGCTGTGGCGACCCCAGATTAATAAAGCGACTAAGCCGAAAAGAAAAAGAATGAATAAATAATAACAATAATAATAATAACAATAATAATAATAATAATAATAATAATAATAATAATAAGGAGAAGAAGAAGAAGAAGAAGAAGGAGAAGAAGTAGAAGAAGAAGAATAGCAGTAATAATAATAATAATAATAAAAATAATAAAATAATAATAATAATAATAATAATAAATTGATAATAATAATAATAATAATAATAAATTGTTAATAATAACAATAACAATAATAATAATAATAATAATAATAATAATAATAATAATAATAATAATAATTATTATTATTATTATTATTATTATTATTATTATTATTATTATAGCAGTAATAATATTAATAATAAAAGCAGTAATAATAATAATAATAATAATAATAACAGCAGTAATAATAATAATAATAATAATAATAATAATAATAATAATAATAATAATAATAATAATAAATTAATAATAATAGTAATAATAACAATAACACTATTTCTATTAATAATAATAATAATAATAATAATAATAATAATAATAATAATAATAATAATAATAATAATAATGCAATTTTCCCTTTGGTTTTTTGTTTTTACCAAGATACATGAATATCAACAGAAAAAAATCTGAATGGTAATTTTATTTTCTTTAGTAGAAAATAATCATTAAATTACCATTAATTACCATTCTCAGGTGCAAAAACAGAATTTATATGAGAAACATATAAAATGTGGCATAAAAAATTAAACAAAGGAAAAAACTAATCTAAACTTCCTTTTTTTTATTTAAGGTGCTTTTTAGAAAGGTTGTTGACTGCATATTTGCTCACTTTAACATTGTGAAAAGTAAAAATAAATACCAGAATGTGATTTATTTTTAATAAAACCTCCTGATAAAGTAGCATGAATAGCTTGTGGATGTTGACCTCAAATTGAAGAGTAGTTGTAACGAGAGAAGAGAAGGGAGCAACTGGGGGGCAAAAGACCAGTGTAAGCATTTTGTGGGCAAATTGGGCAGGAAAGATGAATATTTGATTTTTATTTTCTGCTTCAATCTATCATAAATATTTAAGAGCAGGGAAGGCCTCCAGAAGTTCCCTCTGCAGGAGGAAAAGAGCAAGGCATACACACAAATGCACATACATATGCATAAACACAAACGCAGCTACATACTGCAGCAATTAGGAGCAAACTGATGCATAATTGTGGAACTTCAGTCTACCCATTAATTATGCCTCTTGTTAGAAAGTAGATGCTGATTTAGGATGTGCTTATCTAGCACTTTGACCCAAAATTGTGTGCACATTACTGTTCAGAATCAGATTTGTAATTTTTGTAGATTTTTTTATGTTTTTTTGAAAACATTAACGGGATAGTTTATGCAAAAATGAAAAATTTTAAATTTTAAACCTTTTTTAGTCTCTTTATTCAGTAAAAAAATACTGTGGAAATCAATGGTCCCATCAACCAGCATTTTCCCAAATAACTTATTTTGTGTTCAACAAAAAAAAAAAAATTCTAAGATATTTTAAACAAGTAAAGGGCGAGTAATTTATGACAGCTTTTTCAGTTTTGGGGGAACTATCCCTTTAAGACTGTATTTATTTGATGCAAAATATAATAAAAACAGTATAATGTTGAAATATTATCAAAATTTTAAATAACTTTTCTATGGGGCCAATCACACCGAACGCAGTTTTTGCGTTGAGAGACAACTTTTTTGAATGATTTACTAACGGCCGCGAGTGTTTTGTGCCCTGCACGCCTTGTGTTTTAACCACCTGCTGTGCTTCATGTTTTTGCCGTTGCATGCAGTGAGCTTGCAGTTGAAAAAAGTCAACTCTGAGCGGAAAAACCACGTTACGTCAGTTGCGTCTGTTTCATTCTCCAATCAAATGAGGCGTTCACACCAAAGACGGTTTCCGTTGAGGTACCTGCAGTGTTTGTGTTGTCAAGACAACTACGGAGACTTTTGAAGACGGAGGAGAGACTTGTGGTTTCTGTTTTGAGTTATCCGATGCTGTATGAATCATAAATCTTGAATTTCACAATATTATTTCATATTAAAATTATACCAATATCAACAGTAACACTCCTGCACAATACACAGCTGATTCAGGTGTTGCCTAGTGACTTAAAAAGTGCACCTTTATTCTTGTCAACAAAAAAGGCAGTGTCGTGCGCCTTGTGTTTTTTGGAATGTAAATGCGCGTTCGGTGTGATCGCCCCTAAAAGAGTAGTATTTTACTTTTCAGGATTCATTATATATCAAAAGTAAAAATGCATTTACATTTAATTCATTACATTTAAAGCGTCCTCAAACAATAAAAGCCTTTTTAAAAGAAAAGAATAATGGTAATTTAATGGTAATTTTGAATCACGATGCATATTTTTTCCACGTCAATATTAAACATTAAACAACTCAAAAGTGTCTTGAGTTTCTTGAGCAGAAAATCATAGTAGAATGATTTTTGAAAAATAGTGTCACATCGAAGTCTGGAGTAATGCTGAAAATTTAACTTTGAACTATATTTAAAATACTGTTGCACAGAAAAAAAGATGTATGTTATTAATTAGATAAATGTGTTAAATATTGATCCTCAAATTCTGAACAGAAGTGTAAGTGTTTACTTATGTAACCCACAGCTTGTCTATTGGTGCATTAAATGTGGATTATTTTTTAGCATAATGACTGAATGGCTGTATGATGAGTGGTGTTGAGATGAGTTACCTGAGTGGCCGGAGTGTCCTCAGTAACCGCAGCACGCGTAACATGCCCAGGATCTTGGTGCCACTGTTGGAGATCATGGACACGAGGATGTCAATCACAGAGATCATCACCAGCATGCCATCCAGAATGTTCCAGCTGCTCTTCAGGTAGGTCTTCTCTCCGAAACAAAAGCCCAAAGCAACCACCTTCAAAACGACAACAAACAGACATGATTTTAAAGTGCAAACCTCATTACTGTATAAAAAAAACTTCATAATGACAGCATATTATTAACTATAACCATAACCAACCATATATGGTTAGATTTTAAAGTTAAATTTTATTTATCAAAATAATGAATTACATATATGTAATTCATTATTTTTGATAAATAAAATTCAACTTTGCAGTACTAGTTTGTGTTTGATATTAACAACGTTTATGTTTGAATATTAAAGAGGCCCTATTATGGGTTTTTGAAAATGACCTTCCATGCAGTGTGTAACACAGCTCTAAGTGAATGAAAACATCCAGCTGAGGTTTAAATCTGAAAGTGCACCATGTTTAAAACTATTGATTTTTTAGTCAAATAAACGAATCGAGTTGGGTTTGGATCTTTTGTTGGATCGCATCGACGTTGATACGGTACATCTCCAAATATGTACTTCCAGTTCCGTTAAAATGTGCACGCGCTTTCCCCCCACACACTAGCGGAGGCGCGGGGGATCACAAGACTGATTATGACGCGAAGATGACGATCACTGACAGATGGAGATTCGGCTGCAGGCAGGGCCGGAGCAAACTGAACTGGTGCTCTGGGCAAAAGATGATCATGCCGCTCTCAAACTGAAACTGAAACGAGAGACGGGGGTGTGAATGCGCGTATGACAGCGAGAACCGGGGCGGTAGGGGGATTGTCGCGGACGAAAGTGAGGAGATGTCACGGACGCTGCCCTCCCTATTCTGCCACCCTAGGCGGCCGCCTGGGTTGCCTCTATGGACGCGCCGGCCCTGACTACTGGGAATAAAGAGTTAAAGTTCATTTTCACAACAATCTACATTGTAAAAAATTGATCCGTAAAATTTACGGTAAAAAAACAGCAGCTGTGTAACGGTAAAAAATACGGTACAAACCGTAAAAGTAATTTCTCATTTTTACAGTAAACTACTGTATTTTATTAATTTATAGAGGTAATATGACTGTATTTTAAAGTAGCAACATCTACACATCTTTTGTTACACAGATAGACACGATAACACAGCCATATGCAGGTGGTGATGAGAAAGTTCATACATAATGAACCAATGCTCATCACAAACAACTTTTCCCTCAAGCAGAAAAGTGTATCAGTGTAAAGAAGGTGCTCAGTGTCATTCACACAGCTACTAAACACCAGTATGGTAACACGGATAAAATAAAGTCATGAAATAAACATTGCTTATCAACATTAAATGTAACATAAATCACTAATATACATTACTGATGGGGAAGCAACTAAGTTACTATCCATAATAATGTCAACAAAAAGCATAAAAAGTGAATTCTGGGAAAGTCAAATTACGGTTATTCGCCATATATATTAATGAAACATACTGTTAACCAGGTTATGGATTTTTACTGTGGCATTTTTACAGTTTTTTACTGTTGAAATCACGGCCTTTTTTTACAGTGTAGTGCTGTGTTTGTTTCTGTAATTTTTCTGATGATTAATAAAATAACCTACGCTGCAACGCAAGATTCGCTGGCCTTTTGCTATTGAAGGAGCAGCAGAGACTATGGGACTTTATCAGACTTTGGCAGGGACTTTGTCAGAAACTTTTACAGTTCATATGGACCAGTTTATTCTTCCTCCAGGTCATAACATGTAAGCGTCATTAAAATTGTTGACTTGTTTTGTGTAGTTTGCAAAATATGTGTTTAATTGTGTGTTATAAGTTGTAATGGCCCTGCGCGGCTTGTAATCACGTACCTGCTATAGATCAGTGCTTGTACTTTATCTCTCAGGTTAAATCTGTATGGGGCTGTTCACATATCATGTCCAAAACCACGTTAAAAACGTGACGATTTTTTTACCGATTTAAATGCGTTTCTTAACTAGCGATCCTCTGCTGTTTGCCTTTGCTATGGTGACCATCAGCCATTTGCTATGGTAACCATCAGCCATTCCTACACACACAGTCAATTTTCAAAATAGTTACATTTTTGCCACTGTGTGGATTGATACTGAATGGGTGTCACTGTTATTGGGGTTAGGTTTAAGAGTAGCAAGAGCAATATGCTTGTCTTTAACTGCATTAATTCATTGCATTCCTGCATTGGGCTCTTATATACTCTCTGGCTGCTATTTCATGGTGGGCTTTTCTCTCTGTCTCGTGCTGAACGCAATCGACCAATCGCAACAGACTGGGTCATCGGACCAATCACCAAAGGAGGGGTTTGGGAACAAACGATTCATATGGGAGTCGCTGGGATAATTAGGTAAAATTAATTTACTCTATCCACTATTTTATTTCAGTAACTCCATCTTCTTTCCATCTATGATATTAACATTTTTCAAATAGGTGTTTTCATGCACAAGACTTATTCAAATGAAGGTAACATGCCAGATCATTTCGGAAAGTAAATTTACAGGTTCATTTTTATTTTACCCATCAGTTTTCAAGTTTTAATTTTCCTATAGTTCATACAAGTAGAGCCCAATACTCTATTAAGTTTAGGGGTATTAAATTATGAAATGATTTATCCCATACAACAAAAAATTGTTCCTCCTTTTTTAAGAGATGCATAAGGAATCACATGAATACATTAGTTGTTCTGTAATTTTGTAAGAATTCTGTTGTGTGTATGATTTAATTTGATTTTATGGTTGTGTGTGTGAGTGATTTTGTAATTTCATTTGTGTCTATTATTATTTACTTTTAACTGTAATTTAGCATTTGTTGTTATGCAATTGTTTTGTCATTGCCTTATTATTATTATTATTATTATTATTATTATTATTATTTAGGAAGAGGCTCTAGATACAGTGCTCAGCATATATAAGTACACCCCTCACAGATCTATCTTTTATATTCATATTTTGAATATGAAGCTATACAATATTATATGTGTGCATATATATTAGATTAGTCAGTACTGAAGCCAAATATGGAGCTTATCTAACAAAATAACTTCTGATAACAGCATAAAAACTAGTACACCCAAATTTATGTTATAGAAAAATATTGAATACAAATTTTAAAAAAGAGGAAAAATCAAGAGAAGCAAAAAAAATTGAAAAATTGAGTTAAAATTTTGTAGGTTGTATTTTTTATTTTTCGATATTTTGCTTGAATTTAATTGTATTATCTTTCAATTTCTAAATATGTTTGGTGACTAAAATATTAATTTAATAAATATATCTGTTTAATAAATCTGTTTTGTTTAAATGCACCAAAATACATTGCCTATATTCACTGAGAAATGGATACAAATATTCATTTGCAAAATGGGGTGTACTTAATTATGCTAAGCACTGTAAGCCTTTTTAGCTTTTTGCCTCATCCTGCTATGGATTTTTGGATTTTTATGGATTTTTTCTGTTTTATTTAAATATTTTTGTATTTTTGTGCAAATAAATAAAGTAAAAAAATACATAAATATAAAACAGCACACCATATTTGTACTCCCCACAGAATTTTGTAAGAAAAAATAGGATTTATTTAGAATGATTTTGACAGTATAATTAACTTAAAAATTGAAACTTGAAATAAAAAATAGAACTTTTTAACTTTTAGTTGTTCACAATCCAAATCCAATTACATACATTTCTTTAAACAAAGCAATTCTCTCATATAATATATCTACTAAAAAACATAACATATTACTTTACAAACTGTATTGTGAATAAAATCATATAACATTTGCATATTAGTCAACAGAAATGACTGAAATTAATTAAAAAACTGAACAAATATATATTTACCTACATTTATATAATAAATAAATTCATTGATGGGCTAAAAATCTGCAGATCTTTGCAGACACATATTCCATGTAGGTCTACCCACAGTTAGGCCCATACATATTTGGACATCAACACAATTCTAACATTTTTGGCTTTTTACACCAACACAATGGCTTTGAAATGACACAAACAAGATGTGCTTTAACTGCAAACTGCAGCTTTAATTAGAGGGTATTTCCAAATCAGGTGAGCGCTGTAGGAATTACAACAGTTTGCATATGTGCCTCCCACTTGTTAAGGGTCCAAAAGTAATTGGACAATTGGCTTCTCAGCTGTTTCATGGCCAGGTGTGTGTTATTCCCTCATTATCCCAATTACATTGAGCAGAATAAAAGTCCAGACTTCACTTCAAATGTGCTATTTGCATTTGGAATCTGTTACCGTCAACTCTCAAGATGAGATCCAAAGAGCTGTCACTATCAGTGAAGCAAGCCATCATTAGGTTGAAAAAACAAAATAAACTCATCAGAGAGATAGCAAAAACATTAGGTGTGGCCAAAACAACTGTTTGGACCATTCTTAATAAGAAAGAACGCACCAGTGAGCTCAGCAACACCAAAAGACCCGGAAGATACCACGAAAATAACTGTGGTGGACGACCAAGGAATTCTTTC
Organism: Danio kyathit; assembly: GCA_903798195.1. Classification (NCBI taxonomy): domain Eukaryota; kingdom Metazoa; phylum Chordata; class Actinopteri; order Cypriniformes; family Danionidae; genus Danio; species Danio kyathit. The sequence continues at coordinate 31,466,015 of LR812530.1, read as the reverse complement.
CCTGGTGAAGAAAACACCTTTTACAACAGTTGGCCAGATCAAGAACACTCTCCAGAAGGTAGGTGTATGCGTGTCAAAGTCAACAATTAAGAGAAGACTACACCAAAGTAAATACAGAGGGTTCACCACAAGATGTAAACCATTGGTGAGCTTCAAAAACAGGAAGGCCAGATTAGAGTTCTAAAAAAGAATTTGCAACCAAGTATGAAAAAATGAAAGTTTGATTTATTATTCTGTCCAATTACATTGGTCCCTTAACAAGTAGGAGGCACATGTGCAAACTGTTGTAATTCCTACAGCGTTCACCTCATTTGGATGTGCATACCCTCAAATTAAAGCTGACAGTCTGCAGTTAAATTACATCTTGTTCGTTTAATTTCAAATAAATTGTGCTGGTGTAAAGAGCCAAAAATGTTAGAATTGTGTGGATGCCCAAATATTTATGGACCTAACTGTATATTTAACTGCATACAGTTTGTTAAGACAACACCCTGACTTTCATTAGAAATGGAGAAATACACACACACACAACAAAAATAATATGCACACATGACATGATGCCTGAGAAAGCTGATGTGTTTGAAATCTGAATTTGGGAAAGAAAACAAAAACTATTCTCTTGAGTTTTTTGTCACATACTGTGGCATTTCAGAGAAAACATCAGGTTAGACTGGCATACAGCTGGCATATAAAAGGGGCTCAGAGGGGGGAAAATAAAGCTGAGATAAACAAACCAGCAGTGAGAATCATCAGCCCAAAAAAGTGCTAAGCATGAATGTGCACGCTCCTAATGATGTTGTTGGTGAATGTATCAAACCGCAATCTGATCAGACCTCAAAGTGAACAAAGGCACGTCAGGCAACAAAAGCCAGGAGTTTCAACAGCCCTGTCATCTTCATCACGAGCAGGAAAGTTTTCGCCAGTCACCGTTAATTAACCTCCAGTGAGTATGATTATTCTCTGCCATGATTTTCATTTGAAAATCTCTAAGGTGGGCATGACCTGGCATAAAGCAGGACCCCAGAATAGAAACCCTAGACCTCTGTGACTGACACCTATGAACTTTTCTGTCTTCTCCAGAGAGGCCTCAGCATGTTCTTCCATTTCAACCATCATCATTTGAATATCTGGCAGACAATCCTCCTCTATTTAGTATTAAGCGGTGTGGTGAGAAGTGGAAAATAGCGAGCAGGGTTTGCTTAATAGACTTTTCATGTCAGTGTGCTCTCTGTAGGACCTTTATGAGTCTGCATTTGTTCGAATGTTTAATTCAGCTGACTGGCGGCGCTTGAACATGTCAGTGAGATTTAAATTTTTTGCTGCTGTAGTTTTTGTTTGGACTGTTGTAATTGACTAAGGGAGGTGGGGTCTTAAAGGGTCAGTTCAACCAAAAGTGAAAATTCTTCCATTATGTATTCATTATAATTATAGTATTATTATCCATGTCATTCAAAACTTTCTTCTAGAAAACATGAAAAGGAACCAGTTAAGCCCTAAAATAGCTGCGAGGATCAGATTGAAATTGTTATTTGCTGAATGTAATATTTCTGTAAGTATTAAATTCAGATTTAAAAGCTCACAGAGCAGTATACGGTTGGTTAACGAAGAGAAGATTTTTTTTCAACACATTTGTAAACATAATAGTTTTACTAACTCATTTCTAATAACTGATTTATTTTATTTTTGCCATGATGACAGCACATAATATTTGACTAGATATTTTTCAAGACACTTCTATACAGCTTAAAGTGACATTTAAAGGCTTAACTAGGATAATTAGGTTAACTAGGCAGGTAAGGGTAATTAGACAAGTTATTATAAAACAATGGTTTGTTCTGTAGACTAATTGAAAGAAAATGTAGCTTAAAGGGGCTAATAATTTTGACCTTAAAATGTAAAAATAAAAATAAAAACTGCTTTTATTTATTTATTTAATAAATAAATAATAAATAAATAAATAAATAAATAATAATAACAAGTAACACTACCAGTAAATAAAAACAAATTACAAAAGCCACATACATCATTTTTAAATTTCATAGGATACAGCTGACAGTAACAAGTGCCCATCTTTATTTATAAATATCCAATTTCAATTGAAGTTGAGCAGTCATATATTCCATTCTATATATTGATTCAAGTTTTTCTGTCCACTGTGCTGTTGTCGGAGGGTGTGGCTCCATCTAATTTATTGTTATAGTGATTCCTGCACTTAGTAAAAGTAGATGTAGTATATATCTCTGGTTTTTATTATATGCATCCTGGGGTAGCCCTTCAAGCAAGAAAAACAGGGGAGTAAAAGGTAGATCTAACAGCATATTTTTTATTATTTCAATCTTTACCTCTTGCCAAAATGCCAGCAACTTCGGACATTCCCAATATACAGCTGAAGTCAGAATTATTAGCCCTCTTTTGATTTTTTTCTTCTTTTTTTAATATTTCCCAAATGATGTTTAACAGAGCAAGGAAATTTTCACAGTATGTCTGATAATATTTTTTTCTTCTGGGAAAAGTCTTATTTGCTTTATTCCGGCTAGAATAAAAGCAGTTTTTAATTTTTTAATAACCATTGTAAGGTCAAAATTATTAGCCCCTTTAAGCTATATTTTTTTTCGATAGTCTACAGAACAAACCATCCTTATACAATAACTTGCCTAATTCCCCTAACCTGCCTAGTTAACCTAATTAACCTAGTTAAGCCTTTAAATGTCACTTTAAGCTGTATAGAAGTGTCTTGAAAAATATCTAATCAAATATTATTTGCGGTCATCATGGCAAAGATAAAATAAATCAGTTATTAGAAATGAGTTATTAAAACTATTATACTAAGAAATGTGTTGAAAAAATCTTTTTCAACTAAACAGGGGGGCTAATAACTCTGACTTCATTTGTGTGTGTGTGTATATATACAGTATATATACAGTACAGTATGTGTATATATATGTGTGTGTGATTACCTATTACCTCAACCCCTCCAGCATTCTTCTGTCTGTGGACTGTTAACATATTTTGACACCATCAATGGTGTTCAAACTGCTTTTATTCTAGCTGAAATAAAACAAATAAGACTTTCTCCAGAAGAAAAAAAATATTATAGGAAATACTGTGAAAATTGCCTTGCTCTGTTAAACATCATTTGGTAAATATTTAAAAAGAAAAAACAAAATTCAAAGGGGGGCTAATAATTCTGACTTCAACTGTCCATGTAGATTATTTACTGTATTTCTATTCTGTTTATTTCTATTTCAATCAATTGCTTTTACTTTTCATATTCAAAGCACATATGAATAATGAACAGTGATTTTATGCTAAAATAACTTAATGATTTAGATTTTATTTTACAATTTTAATATATTGTAAAAATATTATTATTATTTTAAATTACATTTATAGTATATTACAATTATATTACATCTTTATACAGTACGCATTAGACTTTGATCCAGCAAATTGTAGTTATTTTTAAACAATTGTAAATTGTGTCTCTGTGTAAATAAAGTATAAACAAAGAAACCTTTTAGCATTTTTGCAGTGATACAGTCCCTGTGTAAAATAAAGGTTACATTTATATTTGTTATACAGCAAATTTGGTTACATTTTTATTTTGCTATCAATTTTCCCCTTCTGTAAAATAACAACAGATAAAATTAAAATTAATTAAATTAATTTTAAAAAATTAAATTGATTAATTAATATAAAATATTAAATAAATAAATAAATAATAAAGCCAATTTGATTTAATAAATTTTTTTTATATTTAATTGTATATTTTGTCAAATAAAAATTAAAAAGATCTGTTTTTCCAATGTTTTGATACTATTATGCATCTGTCAAAAATAAACTATTTATTTCTGTGATTCCATGATGGGTCTGAATTCTTTGTTAATAATAAGTACAGTAACATTTCTAAATCCTTTGTCATGGTCTACAGATAAATATTTATCTGAATAAGAACTATTGACACTTTTCCTCTATGATGCTTTTGATTTTTTATTATTTTTTTGTATTGTAAGTTTGGGATTTCATTAACTACATGAATAAATATTGACCCTTAAACATTTCTCTTTTCCTCAATGTGAAGGCGGAATACATTTTCAAGCACAAGGGCCACAAGACAGGATCTGAAAACCCTGTGACAGCAATGTTTTCACCATCCTCCATTTTATCCATGCTGAGATTATATGAAAAAAAGGCACATGGAACTGAACTAAGTCTACTTTCGGCTGGTATTCAGGCCCAGTCATTGAGTTAGTTTACCCTCTGTCAGAGTAGACGCCACACAGAGACAAATGTCAGCCCATCACCTACCTTTATTGTCATTTCGGTCACAAAGATGGCAGTAAATATGTAGTTGGACAACGTCAGGAAGATGCGTTCCTGTGGAGAGAAGCAGACAAGCAGGGAAAGTGACGGGTGAGTCAGTGTTTGGATCAGAGAACACTCATATGTGTGTGTGGCATAACACATTAGAGGAGCCTCCTGTGATGGCATCTATTGAGTTAAGACTGTGCCCACGCTTCGAGTACTCCATGGGCATTAACACCACATGAGATACATTTCATCCAGTCTCCTCTGCTGGAAACTACTGGATCACACACGGATGAGTAACAGCTTCATGACAGTCACCACTGAAGCTCAAAGAAGTCAATCATGTTTGAAGAATTATAATCAAACACGTCACTGTGTGCTGACTACTTATTTATATTATAGGCTTTTATTGTCGTTTCATTATAATACTGCAATTTCTTGTCTTTAAAATGTGGTATTTTTTCTTTTCCAAGTGTTTTTTCACCTTGCTTTAAAATATCTATTAACTTATGCCTGAAAGCAAACATTTTAGGGATGCATTTCTGCATATTTTCGGTCCTTTTGTTATTATTAAATTCGTTTGTTGTTATGTTCATATAGTTTTAGACCATTTTGTTTTATTAAAATTAGTTTAATGCATTATGTATATTATAAATAATTAAAAAATGTTGCCAAGGCTGCTTGCAGAAATAAAATTACAGTATTTTATAGTCAAGTCAAGTCAATTTGAGCTTTATTGTCATTCCGCTACATGTGTGGATATACAGTGGAACAAAATGTCTCGCAGGACCATGGTACATAAATAAAAATAATCATAAATATGAACACAATACTAGATGTAAGAGCTTTATTAAACATAATAGCTATTATGTTATGTTATTAGCTTATTATAAGCTATTTATACATATTAGACATAGCGGAGCAGTAATTTTACTATAGTAACTACTAACTATACATACTATAAATATTTAACAAGACATACTACACAATAATGTGAAAGATATTGTGCAAAAGAGGAATTTTAAGGTTAAAGATGACATGTAGTACAACATGATTTGTGGTACATTCGCAAGTAAACACTGTCTTTCTTATTAAGTCCTTGTAAGGTGGAGTTATGTGTATTGTCTGATGCATATAGAGAGAAGAGTATTTCTAGTAGGTGGTTTGTCAAGCCCACAATGCACAATGCTTTTTTAAAGAAATATGGAGTAATTGTAAGAAAGTGTCTGGTGCAAATATGCAAACAGGTGCAAGTGTCAAGAAAAGTAGGTCAAATATAGTTAAATATGAGATGTTGCATTTTGGTGTTCATACATATTCAATACAGACTCATTGTGGATACGTACCCCTGTGTACATTTCCAGAGAGCGCAAGTTTTGTAGCCAGCGGTATGGCTACATTTTTTCTTTAAAACGGAAGCTACAGGGCAGTATGACCGGGGCTTAATTTGTTCTGGAACAAACCGGATCAAGATCTGGCACCTCATTTTACCACCAACCCCCCCATCCCCCCCCCCCCCCCCCCCCCCCCCCCAACCCACACACACACACACACTCTGCACTGACTTCCTCGACTACCCAACCATCTTCACTTTCTTCTGTGACATCCTCATCCAACACCCATTCCCCCCGTCCCCCGTCCCCCACCGCCCCTCCCCCCTTCACGTTCGTCCGCAACACCACAATCCCATCCCCCCTTTTAATTTTTGTCCGCGACACACATCCACATCCCCCAAATCCCCACTGCCCCCCCCCCCCCTTTTTTTTTTTTTTTATTTTGTTCACGACACCCATCTACACCGACTTTCCACAGTGGCTCACCATGTACGCCGGTTCCTGAAACCAGATAAAACAAAAGAAAAAAGGAAACAAAAGAAATAAATAAGCAACAGGTTAAAACCGTGGTAAAATCACGCTGCCAGCTTTTCTTTTTTTTAGATTGCTTTTGAAAACACTATCAGTTGGGTTTAGGGAAGGGGTGGGTGGGTCAGTCGGTCAGTTGACAGCAAACTGGCCTGGTCGACTGAAGTGTATATTGCGTCCTCTGGTGGATTTATGCGAGAAGAGAACGAAATTTAAGATCATCAAAAAGCATACACAGCGGCCACTGGAGGATTTGCGAATACAAAAACTGTAAGCAAATGTAACTCCGGATACATATTTCGCTGTCCCCAGAAATGTAGACCTGGGTACGTATTCGCTATGAGTCTGGGTTGTTTATATTTGGTGGAAGCACATATTTGTATGTTTCAAATAACATTTATGAAGGCAAAATCATGAAATATGGGTAAAAAATGTTCCATTCTCATTCAGCGTAACACATGTTTATGTAAAAATTAATAAATAAACAATAGCAAATGTAATGCATGTATAAACAATATATAGTAATAAAGTAAAAATGTAGCTCTTTCTGACTCAATGAGCCTGATTTAAAACAAAAAAAACAATAATTTGTAATTTTTTTCAAATTACAAAACAAACCTGAAGTCTAAATCCAAAATTTGACCTGATTTTGATTGAAGTTTATTTGTTCCCATTTACATTTACAGCAAACTGAGACATGAAATGACATCCATAAACATAAGGCTCTTACAAAACACTATCAGCAAAAAAATGCCACAGCAAACATGATGCCCTCCTGGCTGTGCCTCACAGCCGTCCCACGCAGCAGGTGCTGTGCTCTCCACCTCTCTGCTCTGACCTGAGCCAGTACTGTTTGTTCCTCTTTCTACAACAACAGACTTCATCCTCATGATCTCACAATAAACTGACTCGAATATACAGATTCCTGACTCACCAGCACAAACACCAACGCCACAGGTCAAACATATAGAGAGAGACATGTGCGCATTAGGAGCAAAGGAGATCCAAAAAATGGTTCAGTATATTTCTGTGCATCTCTTGTTTAATGATTGATAATTGTGTATTAAATATTAAATTAAATTAAAAATAATAAATTAAATATTAAATTAAATATTAAAATAAATAATAAATTAAATTAAAATATACCGTTAATATGTAGTATTGCTACCAATGATTTTTTTCTTTATGGATGTATGGATGGATGTATGGATGGATGTATGAATGGATGGATGGATGGATGGATGGATGGATGGATGGATGGAAAATGCCCTATTCAAACAGTGATGTAGGTGTAAATCAGCAGCTTTTATCATGCTTTTATCAGCAGCAGGGTGGATTACTGTAACGGCCTCCTCACGGGCCTTCCCAAAAAGACAGTCAGACAGTTGCAGCTCATCCAGAACGCTGCGGCCAGGATTCTGACCAGAACCAGGAAATCAGAGCACATCACACCTGTCCTCAGGTCTCTACACTGGCTCCCAGTTACATTCAGAATAGATTTTAAAGTACTATTACTTGTCTATAAATCACTAAATGGCCTAGGACCTCAATACATTACAGATATGCTTACTGAATACAAGCCTAATAGATCACTCAGATCTTTAGGATCATATAAACTAGAAATTCCAAGAGTTCAGTCAAAGCAAGGTGAATCGGCTTTCAGCTACTACGGCCCTCACTGCTGGAATCAGCTTCCAGAAATGATCAGATGTGCTCCAACATTAGGCACATTCAAATCCAGACTGAAAACACATCTGTTTAGCTGTGCCTTTACTGAATGAGCACTGTGCTACGTCCGACAAATTGCACTTTTACGTTTTTCTCTTCTTTTTCATTCTTTTACAACCTGTTTTAACACATTTTTGTCTGTTTTTATCTGTTTTTTATTTTCTGTTTTTATTTTATTTTTTCTTATACTTGTCTCTTTTATTCCTGTTTATGTAAAGCACTTTGAATTGCCACTGTGTATGAAATGTGCTATATAAATAAACTTGCCTTGCCTTGCCTAAACATTTAACTATGAACGAAGAGCTGCATATCTTTGTATAAAAAAGAGAAAAGGGGGATCCTTCAAAAAATAAACACTAATAAGCAGATCTATGTTAGTCAGACTGCATTGGTATTGGTCTAAAATGATCTAACATGCTTCCTTAATGCGATAAACAATATTTAATACTTAATGCGAGTGCAACAGTATTTTGTTCTAATAAAAAATAATCAAAACTCAAACTGTCCACTGAACCAAATAATCAGCGGTTTGAACCTCAATGCCTCTGTCTTGGTCTCGCTATTTTCTCTCTCCACTTTCCTCTCTAAACTCCACCATACTGAATGATAAAGAGGCAAAGAACATACATTAAATGAACACAATTGCAGTTTACATTAGAGGTGACAGAAAAGATTAATATCCGCTGTGTAGTCTGTGCTACATGCTCTGTCTATGTCAGGCATGCATGGATTGTGAAAGCATAATGGATAATAACGCAGGCTGCTTACACAAAGGTTATTAGTCTGGTCTCAGTTAGGGGTGACCCAGTTAACTGGAGGGCTGCTAAGATCCCACCATGGTTTCTTTGAGTGAGCAATCGATTGCTGAATTACTTCAGCTTGATGTCTAATAATATTTTTTAATATAACCAGCATTTAAAAATGAAAGTTGACCGTGTTGTTGCTTCATGTTGCATTAGTCTGCGACGAAAAAGTGAACTAGGTTATACTCATATTGGAATACACTCCTGCAGTGGCAAAAGGTGACTATAAATTTTACACTGCGATTGAAAAGTCAATCACATCCAGCTTGCACCTTGATACAAAAAGGCACAGTAGTATTAGTAGTAGTAGTAGTAGAAGTAATGGGTAAAGAGGTATATAAAGATTCATCATAAGGGACTGAGTGATTACCAAACATAATAAGCTTTTCCTTTATTCTGACATACTGATATTCTGTGGTATTGAACAATTGAACATGAATGGCTACTAGACGCCTGCATTGGTGTTTGAAAAGTTGAAAAACTTTCAACTTCTACAGTGGACAACGGACCCATCGCAACTCGACGGACCCACAATTCCGTTTGGCAACGCTTGACATTACTACAATCACAGTCAACACTGCGAAGTGGCTTATTGAGCCCTTCAGTTTGGACCGAGCCTTTAAATGGCAGCCATGAAGCTTTAAATTGTTCTTTTATTGTGGATTTATCTTAGAATAGGACTGTGCACTTCATCATGGTCTTCATTAACATTATTCATCATTAACTTGTACAATCCTAGAGTTGGGACACATACATACTATATCAAAGACTATAGAATACACAAGACATGTCACTCGTATACTTTTGAATGGGGAAAATGTAACTCTCAGTATGGTGAATGAAGCCCCGCCTTCTAGTGAAGGAGTCAATCAGCGATTGCTATATGGTGAATAAAGCCCGCCATCTAGTACAGGAGCCAATCAGCGATCGCTATAGAATGACAATTCTCTGGGGGAGGGGCTCGGACCAGACGTGAGTTTGTGCAGATTTTGTGTAATAAGAACATTTAGAAATTACACTAAATAGACAGTTGTTGTTTAATTGTATTGGTTATTCGTAATATGTAATGTAATCGTAAGCTTGGCAAGTAGTTTTGGAAAGTTTGATGTTTCCCCGGTCAAACAGAATGCCCGAGCATACTGCCCGAGAGGCGTTTCAATGATGGCCGCCTAGTGAAATGACTTGCCTTAAAGGGACTTTGACTATATACACACTTCTGCCAATTTAACATATCCAAATAATCTAACCTGAAAAAAGGAAACTGTTCAGTGTCCCTTGTCTATTAGTAGGGCTGTACAATTGGGCTTGTCCAATGCAGTAGGACTGCAAGATTAATCGAAAAAAGACTGTGATCTTAATTCGACGCCGCAATCTTAATCCAGAATCTCTATAATTCAACCAACTATATTTTAAAGTTCAGGAGAGCAGCATAAAGGCAATCACACAGGTATTTACATTGTTTTATGTTGCTCAACAAAGCGGACACCTCCAAAATAGTTAGCATACTGTATTTTATAAGGTATAACTCACCCAAAAATGTAATTTCTGTCTTGATGTAATGATGTATTAGTGGCCGCGAAATCACATGAGCTGACACACTGTTTGTTTACTACCGAGAGGATGCACGCGCGGCCGTGAATGATGTCTAATTTAGTGAACAGAATCTGCATTGAATAACAGGCTGTGAATAACAGGTATTAAAGTTGTTTTGGGTCCCACGTGGGCAATTCCAGGTGGGCCCCACATGGGCAATCCCAGGTGGGCTCCACATAGGATTTCCCAAAATACATATATATGTATAGATATACGTATATAATGTTAAATTTTTTTATAAAATGCTTTAGAAAAATAAGATAATAATAGTATAAGCAAAAGAAATGTTTTGCTAATAAACAAAAGTTTTAAAATTAGCATTTTCTCTAGACAGTTTCAGAAAAAATGTCAGACATGGGCCTTCAAAAAATTTTCAAAAAAGGTTGAGAATCCCTGATTTAAACAAGCATATCACATTTTAAAGATTACGACAAACTTTTGATATGTTTTTTTTCTTTCATAGCAAACACGGTGTGTTGTGCATGAGAATAAATGTTTAATAGTGTTAGTATAACTACCCTAGCCTATTATAATGTTGAATATAATACAAGAGGGAATCCGATAATTACAAATGTATAATTTTACCTGTAAAAACGGCAAGCATATGTCTCAAACATAATAATTCAACTTCAAAATTAGGAATAGTTGTATTCTGATGTAATCACTTTAGCGTGGATTAACGACCAGGACAAATTTAAAGTCGTTCAAGTCCAAGTCTATACAAAATTTAGCATTTTAACCAAAACTAGACCTACACATAGGCCTAATATTTTTATTGTTGTTTTATAATATGTTTGAGAAATAACAATAATAATAGCCTACTCATATTAACCTGTATTTAACATCCACAACATTGTGAGGAAATTGTGATCTTTATTTTAAGCAAAAAAAAAAATAATTGTGATTCTCATTTTAGCCAGAATCATGCAGACAAAGGGAGATGCAAATGCCACACACAAAAGACCGAGAACCTACTTGCTTTGAGGCAATGGTGCTACCCACTGGGAATGCTCAGGTAAGTGTCCTTTTGTTTTTTTTTTTTTTTTTTTTTTTTGCTAATTTTATTCACTTTTGCTTTTCTTGTGCAATTGTTCTCTGTGTATATAAAAAAAAGTTAACCAGCTGGCTTGTTGCATCATTGCCCTTACAGGCACAAACTGACCACCACCCTCAACTTTCAAATGCCATTTATGGGCAACTCAAACCTAGTCTTATGTGACCAGACCTTCACACTGACTAAAAAGCCTAAACTTCCTTGCTTGGCATGGCCATCTGACTGTCATATCAAAAAAACAATCTATTTATTTTTTTTATTTTTAGAGTCATGTTTAGGATAATGTTAAATGTAAAGCTGTTCAAAAAATATCTGTTTAGATGTGTTGGAAGGTTGCAGATAAATGCAGCACATTGGCCCTCCACAAACACATCGTGGACATCCCAAACTTATGCCATGAACATACTGTAATATACTTTTGAAAATCCTGTGTTTAGTTGACCATGAGTGCTTACTGCCATGATTGTAAACATGACAGCATACATTTATGCTAACTTCAAATACCAATGAGATCTACATGCAAGTATCCCATACAGCAGAACGTGACATCTTTGGATTTACCAACAGGCCTTGGTGTTTGTCCAATACTGGAACTTTCCAGTAACTGGGAACTCTTTAAAGTGAGCCATACTGCTGCCACATGCAATGCTGTCTCAGTGAAAAGGTACTGAGAAACTCCACAACCTTGCAAATAACTTTGGTGTACTTTTAGCAGATTTGCATACAAGACTCTGGATGCAAAGTGATGTGAAGCTGTTTTGTACTAATAAATGGTGTGGAAGTAAAATAAGCACTGGAGATCTCCACAGCAGAATGTGAAAAAGCTTCCTCTGGATTATTTGTCCTTCTCCTGCTGTGTCTGAGCAGTAAGACCCAGAGGCCATCATTCCCATGACCTCCTGCTAATGCATGCTTCAGTGGGTCATGGCACCATGTTCTAAAACTCCTGTTCTCTCAGAGAAAGCCTCCTACTGACATCATCGCTGCGGTTTGTATTGTTTCTGAAAACAGACTGACGTCTTTGCCATTCCATTCTGCTCTGAGGCTTGTTTTCATTCATTGTCGAGTGAACCGTGTGTGTATGTGAGGGTCAGAATTCATGAATGAGGAAGAGCATGTCTGGGAAGTGCAGTGTTTGGTTTCTGATGGAGAAGGGTCAGACAACCCCTGTCCTTCATTCTCATTCTTTTAAAGGTTAGTGGATGTCTGAGGCAACACATACACACACACGCACAAACACATATATGAATAACATTCAGAGAAAAGGATTAAAAATAAATAATAAAAAGTGTTTGTTTGGTTGTGATTTGAGCTCAGAGTTGAAATAAAAAAAACTACCTGACAAAAGTCTTGTCGTCTATCCAAGATTGAGGAAAAACAAATGATAACTTGACTTCTAGTTGATCATTTGGTATCAGAAGTGACTTAGATGAAAGGCAAAGGTCTCTAGATTACAATTATTTTACCAAATTAAAATATGATCATGCCTTTATTGTTATTTATTTAATTAGGACAGTAAGGTCTGACTTTGCTTAGACTAAAGTCTTGTCACTTAACAGAAATAACGTACAGTAGTTCATCTTCAGTGCCTCATCCTACCTCAGACATGCTCAATAAAGTTCATGTCTGGTGACTGGGCTGGCCAATCCTGGAGCAACTTGACCTTTGCTTTCAGGAACTTTGATGTGGAGGCTAAAGTATAAGAAATAGTGCTAACCTGCTGGAATTTCCTGTGGTTTATAATGTAATGGACAGCACAAACGTCTTGATACCTCAGGCTGTTGATGTTGCCATCCACTCTGCAGATCTCTCACACACCCCCATACTGAATGTAACCCCAAACCATGATTTTTCCTCCACCAAACTTGACTGATTTCTATGAGATTCTTGGGTCCATGCAGGTTCCAATAGGTTTTCTCCAGTATTTGTGATGATTGGGATGCAGTTCAACAGATGATTCATCTGAAAAATCTACCTTCTACCACTTTTCCAAATGATCAACTATAGAAGTCAAGTTATTATTTGTTGCTCTTACAACTGGGATCAACGACAAGACTTTTGTCAGGTAGTGTACTTGTGCATGCCTTTAAACTGAACACTAAAGATAAATGACATCATTGTTTTCACAAAACAGCATTTTTATATTTTACAAAAAGGTGTCATTTAAGAAAATAAAAATAAAACCAAATTAAACAGATTAAGCCTTTTAGCCCTCAAATTGTCACTGTCATCTATATGAATAGCCAAACACAAATGGTTTTCTGTTTTTAGTTGAAAATGGTGCTGCGTAAATGTCCCCTAAATAAAGTTTTGTACATTTTAATTAGTAAAATTGATCAAGATGATTAATGAGCAAATTAGTGTGAATCGAAAGCAATCAGCACTGAGTAATTCAGAGGATCCACATCCACATTTAAATGCATTTTCAGTGAAAATGTGATAGAGCTAGAACGAGTAATCAAAAGCTGCTAAAACTCCCCTTGGTATTTTTCATCCTCCGTTTCCCATTACTTTGGGTACTGAAAGACATGCTCAGGCCTTGTCTTCAGAGGGGGACTCAGGTGGGGAGTCTGATGGCATTTGTTCATACGCAAATGAAAAAAAGCCTCCATTTGAAATATTGATGACATGCATCTGAGCACAGTGAGGTACCTGTTACTATAGATCAAGTCTGTCGTGGAGACGAGACGGTTTGCATAAGTTCATTGCTGATGTTCAATTACAGCCAAAGTTACACAATTCTGCTGTGACAATGAGGCACAACTGACTTTACCTGGTCCAGAGATTCTTCAATTACTCATAAATGTCATTTCGCACTGTGGATTCATATTGAAATGTGCACATTCCTTAGCAAACATGTTACAGGTCATTACCAAAAACCATTTAGAATTTTTACTTAAATTCACAACTTGCAAAACTGAGCAAAATCATCTATTGTTAAGAGCTTTGCATTTTTACTTGTTATTAATTTTCATTCAGGTGCAAATTTATAATTTAAATGTAGGTCTTGTTTGTATTCTCTGATTGTATTTACTATTTAATCACAAATTGTGGAAAGAATGTATAATTTCACTGTTTTGTTTTTGTGATAACATTCATTAACATTAATAATCCTGCTGTGTATCTCTTCCCAACTGCATCATTCACGTTTTTAAATAGAGAAAATAAGTAGCCATCTGGCCCAGTCTAAAACATTCACATGCCTGCATAGGAAAGGAAAAGTAGGCAGTTTCTCCCCTTTTTCTGTGAAATGCTGACATGATGTCTTTAGGGGGAAGTAAACAAATATTGTGCAGGCATAGAGGCACACATGGTAAAAACTGGATTAGGTGAATTAAACAACTGGAAAACAACACAACAGAAAACGATCTTTCCATGCCACATAATGCGTCTCGAAAACCATTACACGTGAGAAGGTTTTAAGGTCTCCCATTTCCATTACAAACAGAATTCTTCATCAGTTTAAGCTGGAAAATGTTTTGTTTATTCACCTTTTTGTTAATAACTAATTATCCTGAATTTTTATTATATTAAAAAGAACTGGTATTTTATTGAGCTTTTTCAAGTTAGCAAATCAGTATAATTGGAATACAATCTATACAGAAATTTATACAGAAACATTTTTCAGCTCTAATCAGAAATTGAGAGGAATTTACAAAATAAAAAAAATAAATCCCTGTTATATATGAATAGTCATGATGCAAGAACCTCTAAGTGCCATCTGAAATTTTCATCTAAAATTAGCATTTTTCTCAGGCTGTTGTGTGTTTAAGTAATTTCACTCTTTGTGCAAAGAATAGGTTATTTTCATTGCAGACATTCAGATTTGTCAGCTGCACATCCATGACGCGAATCTCCCATTCCACCACATCCCAAAGGTGCTCTATTGGATTGAGAACTGGTGACTGTGGAGGCCATTTAAATACAGTAAACTCATTGTCATGTTCAAGAAACCAGTCTGAGATGATTTGTGCTTTATGACATGGCCATAAAGAAGATGGGTACACTGTGGTCATAAAGGGATGGACATAAAGGGATGGACATGGTCAGCAACAATACTTAAGTAGGCTGTGGCATTGACAAGATGCTTAATTGGTACTAATAGGTCCAAAGTTTGCCAAGAAAATATCTCCCACACTATTACACCACCACCATCAGCCTGATCCGTTGATACAAGGCAGGATGGATCCATACTTTCATGTTGTTGACAGCAAATTCTGACCCTACCATCTGAATGCCGCAGCAGAAATCGAGATTCATCAGACCAGCCACGTTTTTCCAATCTTCTATTGTCCATTTTTGTTAAGCTTGTGTGAATTGTAGACTCAGTTTCCTATTCTAAGCTGACAGGAATGGCATCCGGTGTGGTCTTCTGCAGCTGTAGCCCATCTGTCTCAAGGTTCGACGTGTTATGCATTTAGAGATGGTCTTCTGCATACCTCGATTATAATGAGTGGTTATTTGAGTTACTGTTGCCTTCCTATCAGCTCGAACCAGTCTGGCCATTCTCCTCTGACCTCTGGCATCAACAAGGCATTTGCTGCAACAGAACTGCCGCTCACTGGATATTTTTTTGAACCATTTTTGGACCTCATTTTTAGACCAATCTCTGTAAACCATAGAGATGGTTGTACGTGAACATCCCAGTAGATCAGCAGTTTATGAAATACTTATACCAGCCCATCTGGCACCAACAACCATGCCACCTTCAAAGTCACTATAATCACCTTTCTTCACCATTCTGATGCTTGGTTTGAACTGCAGCAGATCGTCTTGACCAGGGATTCTCAACCTTTTTCACTTCGGGGCCCACCTCCTTCTAAATTTTTTTGAAGGCCCATGTCTGACATTTTTTCTGAAACTGTCTAAAGAAAATGCTTATTTTAAACCTTTATTTATTAGCAAAACATTTATTTTGCTTATACTGTTATTATCTTATTTTTCTACAGCATTTTATAAAAAAATTAAACATTATATCTATGTCAGAATTATTAGTCCCCCTGAATTATTATCCCCCCTGTTTATTTTTTTCCCCAATTTCTGTTTAACGGAGAGAAGATTTTTTCAACACATTTCTAAACATAATAGTTTTAATAACTCATTTCTAATTTATTTTATCTTTGCCATGATGACAGTAAATAATATTTTACTCAATATTTTTCAATACACTTCTATACAGCTTAAAGTGACATTTAAAGGCTTAACTAGGTTAATTAGGTTAACTAGGCAGGTTAGGGTAATTAGGCAAGTTATTGTATAAAGATGATCTGTTCTGTAGACTATCGAAAAAAAAAATTAGCTTAAAGGGGCTAATAATTTTGTCCTTAAAATGGATTTAAAAAAAAAAAAAAGCTAGCCAAAATAAAACAAATAAAACTTTCTCCAGAAGGAAAAAATATTATCAGACATACTGTGAAAATGTCCTTGCTCTGTTAAACATCATTTGGGAAATATTTAAAAAAGAAAAAAAAAATCAAAGGGGGGCTAATAATTCTGACTTCAACTGTATATATATATGTGTGTGTGTGTGTGTGTGTGTGTGTGTGTGTGTGTGTGTGTGTGTGTGTGTGTGTGCGTGCGTGCGTGCGTGCGTGCGTGTATTTTCATTTTTTATTTTATTTTCATTTGCCCATGTGGGACTCACCTGGGCTTTCCCAGGTGGGCTTCACATAGGCTTTCCCGGGTGGGTTCCACATGAGCTTTCCCAGGTGAGTCCCACATGGGCAAATGAAAACAAATGAAAAAAGGAAAATACATATACACACACACATATATATATATATATATATATATATATATATATATATATATATATATATATATATATATATATATATTTACTTTATTACTTTGATTACTGTACAGTAATATTTTATTACTGTATTATAATTATTTGATTTCGTGATTAAATATATTTTACATAAAAATGATTGGTGTAATGGCATTTCCCATTTTATGTTTTCAGGGTGGGTCCCACGTGGGCTTTCCCAGTTGGGCCCCACATAGGCAAACCCAGTTGGGCCCCACATGAGCAAACCCACATCAGCTGTGTAAAACATATGCTGGATAAGTTGGCAGTTCATTCCGCTATGGCGACCCCAGATTAATAAAAAGACTAAGCCAAAAAGAAAATGAATGAACCAATGAATGAATGAATGAATGAATGAGAAAGAGTGCTAGTGAGTGACCCTGCACATAACTTGGATGCACATATTATATTAAGATACAGTAATTAATTATATTAAGATATTTTATATGTTTTGTTTAGAAGGTCCAAAGTAGCTCTTGACTTGGGTTAACAGACTTTACCATGAGTTAACAAAAAGCTTGAAATTGCCACCTTTTGGTAGATGAGAGACTGAAAAGTCTCAATGTGCAACAATTTATAAAAATATGTGCCTTGAAAATGTCAGAAATCTGACAGCTGCTAAAATAAATGAAAATTTAAGTTTCCCAACTACTACAATACAGTGTAGCATTTTAAATATACCTCATAACATCCTCATAATGTCTGCATAAATATCTCAACTAAAACACAAATGTCTTGCTTTCTTTTCTTGCTCTTCTCTGTCTTACAGTAGTTGTCCTGAGGGAGCATGCAACTGCTGGAAGTAGTAAACATACAAAAGTGATAATGAGATGTAGCAAAGCATTTAAGCCGAGCTGATTGTCTCCTTTG
Source organism: Danio kyathit (assembly GCA_903798195.1). Classification (NCBI taxonomy): domain Eukaryota; kingdom Metazoa; phylum Chordata; class Actinopteri; order Cypriniformes; family Danionidae; genus Danio; species Danio kyathit. The sequence goes on along the minus strand of LR812530.1, from coordinate 31,447,988 downwards.
GGTCTATAAGAAAGCATGAATAACAAATTGAATCTGTTCTCATTTAATGTCCTAAAAGAACTACAAAACTAACTCCCAAATCACCTAATAATCCACTTTTTCATTCTCAGTCCTTAAATGAACAACCAGTCAGATAAGGTGAAAAACTTTGTACTATGGAACAAACAACTAACTATATACTAACTGTTTAAATTATTCTTTACATACTGTAAGTTATCAAAAAGCCACATTTAAAGTAGGCAGTAATTCTGCTCAGTGTTAATAACAGTGACATATTGTCACTGATTTTCCAGTACAGAATGAGCGCTAGTGATTGACTCTAAACCAAAATATGGTATCAAATGATTAATTCATTATTGTTAGATGGTCCAAAGCAGCTCTTGACTTGGGTTAACAGACTTTACAGTGAATTAATAAAGAGATTGAAAATGTCCTCTTTTAGTAGATGAGAGAGTGAAAAGTCTGGGCAACCTTTTATAGAGACAGTGACTACGTTTACATGGACACCAACAATTCGATTTTAATGCGATTAAGACAATACTCTGTTTAAGAGTCTACCATGTAAACAGCGATTTTTGATTAATTTAATCAGATCAAGGTCATAATCGAACTAAAGAGAAATCGAACTAAGACATGTGGAATATGCCGATTTTAGTCGCATTACTGAAGTGCAGTACATACATGTAATCACCGCACTTAAACTATTACCGTAATGTAGGACTTTAAGCTGCTTTTTGTGACAGGGTAGTCCACACACACATACACACACACACACACACCCAGACACACTCGGCTGATTGACACCTACCGAGTCAGTGCCGAGTCAGTCCAGACCACAGACACCTGCATCGTGAAATGCGGAGGATTTTTTTCTTCCATTCAGCATGCGGTATAAACTTCCATTAAAACAACTCCTCCAGCAGTTCATAGTTGCATCCAATATCTCGTTTGTCACGGTGGGCTTGCATGAAATGTTCGTGAATGAAAGTGAATGAAAGTGCCAAACCGCAGTTAAAGTCGACCAATAAAAAAAATTAAACACCCGAAATTGCAAGAAACTCCGGAGGAAATGCGGATAGCGCGGTGATGCAATGACGTTAACCGAATTATGTGCTATAACATGTAAAACGAGAGATCATGAAAGTAACACTCAAAAAGCAACTCATGTAAACACCTTAATCATATTATTCTCTTAATTAGATTAAAGCAAATAATTCGATTACTGATGTCCATGTAAAGATAGTCATTGTTTGACAAGGAATCTGATGGCATTCCAAACTGAACATTCCTGTCACACTTTACAATAAGGTTCAATAAGTTAATAAACCCCTATTTTTTAGTATAAAAGGTATAGACATACAGACAGTGACCATATTTTGGTTTTGAGGGTCTACACTATAATTGTCTTATAATATGCATTTATTTTTACCTAATTATCCCAACAACTGCCATATGATTTGTTCAGCGATTCATTTGTTCCCAAAGTGCGAAGCTAATCTGCGTGTTTGGTCAACTGGGTTCAGCGCAAGACAGAGAGAAACGCACAGCACACTTATAAAGTACTCAGAGTGCAGAGTATATGCTTGAACCCAATGCAGGAATGCAATAAAGCAATGCAGTTAAACACTCTACTCTACACTTAAACCTAGCCCCAAGTAATAACAACTAAACACATTTCTCTATTAATCCACACAGTGGCAAAAGTTGAACGATTTAGAAAATTGACCGTGCCACGCACGTGAGGAACAGCTGATGGTGGCCATAGCAAAGGCAAAGGGATCGTGAGATCAGAAATGCATTTTAATTGCTAAAGGAAGAAGCACGCGTTGTGTTTTCAACTTGATTTTGGACACTTGTGTCTGAAGGAAAAGGAGCGTTCACGTTTTTACTACATATTTGGTGATGTACCATATCAAAGTTGATGCATTTAAGCAAAAGATCCGAACCCAACACGATTATTTTATTTGACTATTTCATTAAAGAATCAATAGTTTTAAACACAGTGCACTCAGATCTAAACCAGCTGGATGTTTATAATCATTTATTGCTGTGTTACACACTGAATGGAAGGTCATTTTCAAAAACCCATAATAGGGGCTCTTTAATGTAGGTTTATGTATTTACTAACATGAACTGAGAATGAACAATGCTTGTACAACATTTATTAATCATAGTTTAACTAATGCATTATTATAATCCAAATGCATGCTTGTTAATATTAGTTACCTCACTGTGAGTCAACATGAAAAGCAGTAACAATGAACAAAATGAACTAAAGTTAACAACAATTAATAAATACATTAATAAAGTATGGTTAATTATTTGTTTATGTTAGATAAATACATTAATAAAATAAACCAATGGAATCCTATTGTAAAGTGTTGCCGACATTCCTTATGACAAAGCACATGACAAGTATGACAAAACTGAATAACTAACTAACTAACCAATTAACAAAAATAAATCATTTTCAAGCTCTAATTTAATATTTTTCCTGCACTTTATTATTCACAATAAGGTCTAATAACCTAAGTCAAGAGCTACTTTTGACCTTCTAACTATGATGAATTAATCATGATTATAATTAACTAGATAACAACTATGGTTATATAATTATAATACCAAATACTGTATGTCCCAACACTCATTTCCATTGTCATTTATTTTGTACAACAAACAAACAATTAATCAAATACAAACAATCAAACAGGTATGATGCATCATATTATTATTAATCCCTTTTTTCATTTCTAATTTAATTTAATTGAAGCTTTAGGAATTTTGTTTTGTGTTTTTGTCATTATTTATATTTTCAGCTTTGGTCTTAGTTATTTTAGTACATCAAATCAAACTTGGCAACTACAGTAGCTGACGTTATATGTTGTCTCATATTGTTAGTGAGATTTATTTCATTTTGAGCCATACAAAAGGTTTTAGTTGGATGGTTTTAGCTTAACAATAACCCTCAAACTTTCAACTATGCTAGGATTACATTACAATTGTGATTTGTCCGCCAAAATGTTTATTTTCTCACAATACACAGCTACTTCTGAATGTCTGCCAACAGAGAGGATTTTATTTATTTCATATTAATTTCATTTTTTGCCTAACAGATGACATTTGTTTTTACTCTCAGTAGTAGCAACCAAATTCAAAGGTGAAAAAAGGTAATAAAGGAAAAGGTTTTTATACAAGAATATTTAAAAGAATGTATGCATTTTAAGAATAACGTATGACCGTCCGGGTTTGTAAAGACCCCCCAGTGGTCTTATAGCCCATTTCCACTGAGTGGTTCTGTACAGTACGGTACGGGTCACCTTTATCAGGCTTGCGTTTCCTCTGCCAAAAGGATACCAATGGTACTCTTTTGGTGGGCGTGGTGTACGACAGAAAGTTTCAGTCGACGTCATTCTCGTATGAGAAGCACTTCTCACAAAACAGATGCTTATACACAAAAATACTTGTGTATAAATGTTCATTACTAATCTTTCTATGAACATGATTCGAATATAACTGCAGATCAATGCAAAATAGCCTACTTTAATGTCTGCAATTATATAAAATAAATGCAACATATACGAACACATACAGACCCTTACAGTCGCCGATATGTTATCAATTACAGAAAAACTACACACAGCTTACATTTAGTCCTTATTTGAGTTCAAAAACAGCACGCAACATATAGCTCACAATCAGAGCAAACCTCTCATCTGTATCTTTAATCTTCACCAGCACATGTAACCTCTGTTAGAAAGTAATTCCATCATTCCAAGTTCATAATAGTCCAAAAGGTGATAATAATAGTTAAACATGGCAGTTTGTTCATGTTTTATGGTGCTGAAAAAATCAATTTCTTCTAAGTTTTTTCCGGCTTCTCCTTTGTTTTTTTGTGTTTCCCTCTCGTGTTTGTCTGTTTCTGAAAGGATTGGATGTCAGAAGCACTTCAATAATCACGCACAAGTTATTATCATCTGTTTAAAAAGTTTGCTATTTTAAATATAGACGCGCGGCGAGCTCTCTCGAGAAAGTGAAATCTCTCGCGCTTTAGATGGCCTTGTAAACAACTACAGTCCACAAGGTTTATTCTACTATACTTCTTGGCTTTGTGGCTGTTCATCAAGATGACGGCAAGGTTTGTTTAAGCTCGGGTCGACCATGGCTCATTATTATATGTATATATTATTACTGTGTAATGTCTCGACTGTGGCGCTGTGTCGCAAAAAAGGCGCTTCCTTTATTTTCATTCTGCTGCTTGTGTACGTGCTGGTGATGTATCTCTGTAGACACAAGCGTTCAGCTGCACATCAAGCTCTGCCTTTTGGTTCCCTTTTGTCATGCTAGGTACCCTTTGCAAAGGGTAACCAAAAAGTGGTACAGTACGGTTCGCTTTTAAGTACCTTTTGACAGTGGAAATGGTCATAAAAACGTACCGAACCGTACTGTACCACTCAGTGGAAACGAGCCATTAGATAATAGCAATTAGCACATTGATGTACTGTGACTCTTGTCCCAAACAAAAACAAGCTAAAAAATAATGCTACAGTACATAAGTCTGAAGGACACACAAAGCATGGGACCTCATAAACAAAATCAAACCTTGTAATATTTATTTAAATTTGCACATGATTGTTTTCAGAAATATTTTAATGAATTGAAATACGTCTCCTGTAAAATCCATTTCAAAAATGCAGAAATATAATATAATATAATATATATTTCTTGTAATTAAAATGAAGCAAACATCACTGTCAGATGAGTGTCTCCATGACCTGACCAGTTCTGCCTTCAGCAAATGTTGTTTTGAATTACATGAGTGAGTGTGTCTCTGTGTGTGTGTGTCTGTATGTATGTGTACGAGGTTACATCACTCACAGCGCTAGAGGGGTCGATTCTGGGCCTCTCCATGGCGATGGTGATGCAGTTGAGAAAGATGATGACAAGAACCACATGGTCAAACATCTTGTGGGTGATGATTTTATTGCATGTCACGCGAAACCTGCAAGACATAATCACAGCAGACATAGAGGGCTGAGTGATGCAAACAGTGATGCAAATAATGCTGATCATAAACTGAAAGTGATTTCAACTAAAGATGAGTCACAGATGTCAAGTTTGTTGTTCATTGAGACCTCTATGACTTTTCTTAAAATATACTGGAGAAATGATTTACTCAACATTTGAAGGGGATTAAAATATTTTATCAAAGTTGTCCTAAAACATTTGAACAGCACCCATTCTTGGCTTTATTAATGTTATTTTTGATATGTATACTGTATGTACACCAAAAAATTAAAACAATGAGGGTGCTGTTGCTGTCCCATTTTATAATATTAAAATATTATTTATTTAATAATATTTCTGCTTCTGCTTCTACTTCTTCTTCTTTTTCTTCTTCTTTTTCTTCTTCTTCTTCTTCTTCTTCTTCTTCTTCTTATTATTATTATTATTATTAGTAGTAGTAGTAGTAGTAGTAGTACAGTATTTGAGTACATTTTAATTACAGACCTGAATGTTGTCTTTTTGTAGCCAGGTCAGAAAAAGAACTATTGAAGAGCTAAATATTTTAAGGTTTAAAGTTTGAAGTTATAAAATATCAATTAATATTTTATGCATAATTTTAACATGTTAGATGACATAGTATGATTTAGCATCTTTAAAATGTTGCTAGCAGCAGTTTACCACATTGCTAATATGTTCTTTCATGTTGCTAGCACAAATCAGCATGTTTTTAACATACAGACGCTAACATATAATTAACATGCATTAGTTTGCGTATCATAAATGATAGTGAAGGGGAATTGCCACAGATTACCATGTTTCTATTAGGTTTACATAGCACAATGTAAACATGTAGTCAATGTTTTGTTTATTTATTTACAGTTGAAGTGAGAATTATTATCCCCCTTTGAATTTTTTTTCTTTTTTAAATATTTCCCAAATGATGTTTAACAGAGCAAAGAAATTTTCACATGATGTCTGAAAATATTTTTTCTTCTGGAGAAAGTCTTATTTGTTTTATTTCGGCTAGAATAAAAGCAGTTTTGAATTTTTTTTAAACATATTAAGGACAAAATTATTAGCCCCTTTAAGCTATATATTTTTTTTCAATAGTCTGAAGAACAAATAATCGCTATACAATAACTTGCCTAATTACCCTAACCTGCCTAGTTAACCTAATTAACCTAGTTAAGCCTTTAAATGTCACTTTAAGCTGTATAGAAGTGTCTTGAAAAATATCAAGTAAAATATTATGTACTGTCATCATGGCAAAGATAAAATAAATCAGTTACATACATTAATAAATTGGGGGGAAAAAATAAACAGGAGGGCGAATAATTCAGGGGGGCTAATAATTCTGACTTCAACTGTATGTAGCTAAGATAAATTAACATTTTATTAACAAGTCTCTAACATTAATAAAAATGCTGTTAGCATGTTGCTAACATCCTTCTAAGAATGTTAGCATATTGCTGACACTATGTTAATTGTGTGTAGCTAGCATGTTTTGGAACATTTTTATAGCATCTTGCAGACAAGAACTTACATTTCTTGTTTGTTTTATTTAGCTGAGATAAATTAATATTTTATTAACATGTCTATAATATGATTAAAAATATTGTTAGCATGTTGCTAACATCCTTCTAACATTGACTATGTTTACATTAGGGGTGAAGCGGATCACTGTTGATCCGTGATCCGTACGGATCACAACTCATGGTTCGGAACGCACGTGACCCGCGGATTATTATTTTTTTTTTTTTACTTGACGTAATCCAACATTTATTGAAAGCATTTCGGCTTCCCTGTAAGATATAATGATGACGGGAAAAGTTGTGTTGGAACCTACCTAAATTTTCTTAGGCTATTAATTTAATGTGCTTTCTGTCACTGTTTGTTTAGCCTGCATTAATGCATTCAGTGTAAAGCTGCACAATTAAACATTAAAAGATCGTGATCTCAGTTCAAACCTGTGCAACATGAAAGCTAAATGATAATAATTTGCATATGTTTATTAATCTTTCAAAGCACTGCATTCCGAGAGAGATTCCGTTTTTACACTTTTTCAGTGAGTTACAAACAATTAAATAACACATAAGTGCTGGAAGAACAGTGTATAGTTCAGATATAAACACTGATGTTTATGGCAGATTAAAATCACCGTTTTATGAAACATGACGCTGGTGAATGTTTGCCGCTGGTAAAAACAATTACATTGTGTAACCAACAGATGGCGGCAAACAACCATGCAAATGATGTCACTGAATAGGTTTTTAAATAATAATACACCTACAGTATAATAAAACATGACGTTTTATGTGTGAATTGTTGAATCATTAATTGAAGATAAATATGATCTGTTTTACAAAATGTTAGATTTCTATATTTAGCATTATCAGCAACAGTAAAGATCATATTTCATATTGAACACTTTTCTTTTTTCAGCTTGATCTTTCTTGATTTTTATTTTTATTACCATTATAGGTTCTAAGTTCTGTTTGTTAAAAGAAATGTTTTTTTGCAATAATATTTTTGTATAAATGAAAAGCAAATGACATTTGTCTCCTCACTTTTTTGCTGATCTGAAAAATGGTCCGATCCGTGACTAAAAAAACGTAGTGTAATCAGAACTGCAGATTTGTGATCCGTTACACCACTAGTTTACATAGAGATCAGTAATCAAATTATTAGCCTTGATCTGATAAAAACAATAATATGGTTAAGGTGTTCACATGAGTTACTTTTTGAATGTTCCTTTCATTATTCTGTTTTACATGTTATAGCACATATATCGATTAACATCATTGCGTCACCACGCTATCCACTTTTCCTCTGGAGTTTCATGTCATTTTGGTTGTTTCATTTTTAATTTTTCAGCTTTAACTGCAGTTTATCTTTACTGACTTGATAGGTGCAGAGAATAGTGTCAAACAGCCATGTGTGTATGAAATATCCTGTTTCAAAACGCAGCAAAAGTCCTACATGTAATGTAATGTAAAGTAATGTGTATTTATATAGCACATTTATCGTGTATGGTCATACACCCAAAGCGCTTTACAATCATGAAGGGGTCTCTCGACACAACCACCAGTGTGCAGCGCCACATGATGTGACGGCAGCCACAGGACAACAGCGCCAGTGCGCTCACCATACACTAGCTATTGGTGGAGTGGAGAGATAATGAAAGAGCCAATTCGATGGATGAGGATGATTGGGAGGCCATGATGAGGGAATTTGGACAGGTCACCGGGGTTAGACCCCTACTCTTTACGAGAAGTGCCATGGGATTTTAATGACCTTGGTTTAATGTCTCATCCAAAAGACGGCGCTCACTGACAGTACAGTCTCCCCGTCACTTTACTGGGCCATTAGGACTCACACAGACCATAGGTTGAGCACCCTCTGCTGGTCTCAATAACACCTCTTCCAACAGCAATCTAGTTTTCCCATGCGGTCTCTCATCCAGGTCTGACCAGGCTCAGCCCTGCTTAGCTTCAGTGAGTAACTAGTTTCGGGCTGCAGGGTGATATGGCTGTGGCTAAATGACAGTAATAGTTTGATTGCGGTGTTTACATGTCTGTACTGCACTTCAGTAATGCTACTAAAATCGGCATACTCCACATGTCTTATTCTGATTTTTGTTTAGTTTGATTATGACCTTAATCAGATTAAATTAATCAAAATTCGCTGTTTACTAGGTGGACTCTTAATCAGTGTATTGTCTTAATCGTATTAAAATCCAGATGATTTGTGTCCATGTAAACGCACTCACTGTTAGCATACTGTTGACACTATGTTATTAGCATGAAGCTATAGCATGTTTCAAAACATTTTTAGAGCATCTTTCAGACAAGAATCTCTTGCTTGTTTTGTCATTTGTCTAACATACGTAACATTTAGCTTTAGTTCATTTATAACAAAAGTATTATACAGTACATTCCTAATTTATCCTCACATTCCCTGATGCAAGACTACTGCCTACTAACAGTGACAAACCTGTGCTGGTTGTGTGTCAGGCATAAAACTTGCATCGCGCCCGCATGACTCCTTTTATGAATAAATAGTGCTCAGTTCTCTTTAATGTCTTCGAGACTTGGCCTGATGTTAAAGAATTTATGCTCAGAACAGCAGTGTGTGGGAACAGACGGCAAACCCAGTGCCTCTCTCAGCCCCAATCCCTCATGCTGAGAGTGTGGTCATGCCGAGGTGAAATGGGGAGAAAAGTCTAACGCTGGGTTCGAAACCTAAGGCAGATCCCATGCTGCTTTGCTTCGAAGTTACTCAGTGACTTCACAGGCAACTTCACAGACATGCTTCTGAAAGTATCATAATGTTACATCGAATGGCCTATATATTCACATATTATTCAAATATTCAAAGTAAATATTCATGCTTACACAATGCATAATTTTCAGTGGAAAATAATAGGCGTTTGTAAGTAACATGCAAAAATAAAATAATAATAATAATAATAATAGGCAGCATGGTGGCTCAGTGGTTAGCACTGTCACCTCACAGCAAGAAGGTCACTGGTTCAAGACCCAGCTTGGCCAGTTGGCATTTCTGTGTGGCGTTTGCATGTCCTCTAAACTATTTGCCGGAATTCTTGACGGTTCATTCCGCTGTGGCGACCCCTGATAAATAAGGGACTAAGCCAAAGGAAAATGAATGAATAATAATAATAATAATAATAATAATAATAATAATAATAATAATAATAATAATAATAATAATAATAGGCAGTTCATTCCGATGTGGCGACCCCAGATTAATAAAGGGACTAAGCCGAAAAGAAAATGAATGAATAATAATAATAATAATAATAATAATAATAATAATAATAATAATAATAATAATAGGCAGTTCATTCCAATGTGGCGACCCCAGATTAATAAAGGGACTAAGCCGAAAAGAAAATGAATGAATAATAATAATAATAATAATAATAATAATAATAATAATAATAATAATAATAAAAAACAGTTTAAAATGTAAGGTTTCACTTTTGAAATAGTAAGTTGTAATAGTTCTTTTCTATAACAGTTTCACCGTATTTTCGTCTTAAAGTCCCCATAAAATCTAAACTAACCATATGATTTTGTTTGCTCATATTGCTAGTTTTGTGGTGAATAATTCATCTGTGCATGTCATTAAGAAAAAAAAGTTTGTCCTTCTAACCTTTAATTGAAATCTGAAAATGCACTTCCTGTTTTTTTTTCAGTTAACTTGTCAGATTACGTGATTTTGTGGTAATGGGCGTGGCTAACATGTTTAATCACGTTGATCCAACAGTCAGTTTTGACCTCAGACAAAAATGGTTAGCAAGAGGAGTGTGATAGCTTGTAATAACTCTCCCCAAACACTTTTCCCGATCTTTCTGAATGAAACTTTACTACATCCATTCAACTTGCAGCAGAAAAAACTAGTCACGCCCACTGTTTGCTCATTTAACATTTAGTTTCTCTAGGAACTGCGTCACAATAAGAAAAAAAAATGGTTGCAGCTTCTGGTTTATGGGGACTTTAATTCCAAACCTTAAAGGTTTCAACAAATATTGATTTGTTTACACCAATGTTCTCAAACTAAATAGTCTCTAGTAGTCTTGAACACCTTGATTACTTGGATCAGCTGTGCTTAATTAGGTTTGGAGCAAAACTGTCCAGAGCTGTGGCCCTCCAAGAATCCAGTTTGAAACCTATGGTTTACACAGGACCTAAATCTCAAAAGAAAGGAATTCATATGTAGAGTAAGAAAATGGACATTTTTGCTAATCTATCTCTCTCGCTCTCTCTTAAAAATTCAACTTCTAATCTATCAGTGTTATTAAAAGAATGATGTAGAGCATTTGATGATTTGCTATTATATGTAACTGACCGACTTTCATGTACTTCTGAAATTGAGAAACATTAAAAGAATTCTGCAATTTTTCAGGTTATGAATTCAACTTCTGGGCAGCACGGTAGCTCAGTGATTAGCACTGTCGCCTCACAGCAAGAAGGTCGCTGGGTTGAGCCTCAGCTGGGTCAGTTGGCATTTCTGTGTGGAGTTTGCATGTTCTCTCCGTGTTCGCATGGGTTTCCTCCGGGTGCTCCGATTTCCCCTACAGGCCAAAGACATGTGGTATAGGTGAATTGGGTAGGCTAAATTGTCCATGGTGTATGTGTGTTATGAGTGTGTATGGATGTTTCCAGGTGATGGGCTGCAGCTGGAAGGGCATCCTCTGCGTAAAACATGTGCTGGATAAGTTGGCGGTTGATTCTGCTGTTGCGACCCCAGATTAATAAAGGGACTAAGCCGAAAATAAAATAAATGAATGAATGAATAAAAGTATATGTTTAAACAATATAACTGACCAGGGGTGCGTTTCCCAAACAACGACGTAACTCACGGCTGAAGTATCATAGTACAATGCATCGTTTGGGAAAAGAACTATGTAGTGACGAGTGTTTTCCAAAACCCGTTTCTCTGTTGCAGATCCATCGCTTGAACCACAATAGTTATATCGTAAAACGCCCATAACGATGCCCTAAAAGGGGTGGAGTAACAACTTCTTTAGAGAAGAACCTCATCATTTCTTTGTGCAAATTATATTGTTTTACACAAACACGCATTTAAAATAAAATCCAATGTTTTGGTAAAAACATGCACTCGTTTTCTTAATTGAAATATATGTAAATGGCACATAAAGGGCTTATGTTTGCTTTACTAATATCATTGAGAAGTTGAACATTGCATATTTTATTCTAAAACAAAATCACTTACAAAGGCTAACACATATTCTAATATCATATATAAATCTTATAAATAAATAAATAAATAATAAGGCTATTTATTGTAAAATGAAATGTAATATTTATTATTTGTTAGGAAATTTATAAAATACTACGTTAATAATAATATTAATAATATTAATGATGATGATGATTATTATTAGTAGTAGTACTAGTAGCAGTATTACTATTATTATTAAATAGGATATTGTTTTTTTTTTTTTTTTTTTAAGTTTACTTTTACAATTTGACACATGCAAACCACAACAGAAAGTTCTAACCAACAGGCCTATGTCATATACAATACAGATACTTAATAAATAACCTACTATAAATTAAAAGAATTAACATATTTTTTATACACACATACACTTATTTAACAACACACTTTACATGCCAATTTGCACATAACAGCTGCACATATTATGTTGTATATAGTAATATAGCTGTACAAACACTTGTCAATTTGTATATTTGCATTCACTTTTTAAAATATATATTTATTATCTGTTTTTTAGTCGTGTCTGTAATTCTGTTGCACTGTAGAAGCTCTGTCACGAAAACAAATTCCTCGTATGTGTGAACATACCTGGCAATAAAGCTCTTTCTGATTTCTGATTTTCTGATTTCTGTATGCTATGTTTTTTTGTTTTTACAAGCTTTGGAGACGTATCATGAATTCCACTTTTAAATAATAGCTTACCTATAGCTTTGGTCATGAGGCTGTGTTCAAAATGACATAAATGTTTTCAAAGTGCACTGCGAAGGGAGCACAATTTTAAACATGAAGATTGCTAAAACTGAACTGTAAAAATAGTTTGAGAGCAAATTACACCTAAGAGAGATGACCTTAATTCTTTTTTTTTTCAACTTTAAATGTTAGAATGTTCTACATGAATAGGGCATAGGGGGGATAACTAGGAATAGAACCTAGCCAGGAACTATGTTTCTAACTACAGTTCCAGAGGTGTAGTTGCAAGTGCTCAAGTTTGCGACACAGTTTGCAAATGTTCGTTGGAGAGATGGATTTGGGAAACGGCAAATCAACAAACTATGTTTGTAACGAGGAAACGTGCGACCTTAGTTGGCTAACGATGGTTTTGGGAAACGCACCCCAGATTATAGATACAGACTTGCCCTTGTATATCAAAATCAGGATTTAAATACTTAGAAATTAATATTACACTACACACAGAGATCTATTTAAAGCAAATTATAGTCCTATATTTTAAGTATAACCAGATTTCCAAAGGTTGAGTGTTATATATTTGCCTTTAGCTGGTAAAAATTCAACTTTTATCATTACAAAAATTTCAATAAGATTTATATTCTTTGGCAAAATCATTTTTGAAAGAACTGTAAATAAAAAAATAAATACATCTCATTACACCTTTATTGTGTGAACGTGACATGTTTGATCTCCTGAATCTGAAGTTGTATGATAACAAAATGACAACCGACACATTGATTAACATCATCAGAACACAGAAGAGTCAAGAGCACAAAAACCTCTGACATGTAAAAGACAGACAGAGATCCTGCTAAAAATCACAAGCCTTTTAGCTTTGATTTTGGTGACACCAATGTACACCGATCTGAATGTCACAAAAAATGTGCAAGTGGTGCGAGTTTGCATCATCCAGGGCTCGCACAGGAAGCAGCAGGAGGAGGATGATCTGAGGTTGTTTGATGTTTAATTAGTAAAGCGCTGACAGAGTGTAACATGTAATGCTGAGTTCTCCTTTCCTCTCCTCTCCCTCTAATAAGTGAAGCCACCATGGAGCTTAATGTGAGCCGACACGCATTTCAGAAAATGGAGAGCACTGGAAAGAGATGAGAGGAAGGGGAAGACCGAGAAGATGCCTGAGGAGAGACTGAAAGTGCAGGAGATTTCGCACCCCGTAAGCATCTTAATGAAGGTATTTTCCAGGTCTTACGGGGACACAGAATGATAAATAGGATTCACCTCATGTCCTGAAATAAGCAGCATGTTTTGGGATTTGGCTGCTGGAGAATGTGTATCCTCGATGGCTTCTTAACTAGTTTATGTTTGTTTTAATATATTGGTAAAGATATTACCATTGTTTTATTTCAGGTTAACATTTGCTGTTGCGTAAACCCATCACTACAGTACCAACCCTAAGAATTTCTGAAACACGTGAAGTAATATATTAAAACAGACATATTATTTGGCCAATGGCTTTTAAAAGAGGCCATTTAATGCTTTGTAATTCTTACTTTTTGTTTTTTGTGTAATAGATATGATTGTGGATATGTAAGATCTGCAATGATACAATGCTCAAATAGGCTTATGATGGTGCATATCAGATATTAATTACTGAAGCGTGTATCTATTGCGATATATCACATTATTAACAAATAATGTAATAATATTATTATTATCACATTATTAACAGTTTAACAGTTTATTAGAAGTTTTTATAATAATAAAATACTTAGTGAATTGCATTATTGTACACTGTAAAAATAGTTAGCTCAGTTTAAAATTCTAAGCTGGGTCGACATATTTTTGAGCTCAGTGTTGAGTTTACTCATGAAAACTATTTAACTGGCTGTTTAGAACTGTTTGTTCAATGAAAATAATGAAATCTTTTGAGGAGACGTAAAATTTGGATTTCTTCATTTACTTCCTGCACTGCCAAACATTAAAAGTTGTGTTAACTTACAATTTTAAAGTAATCGGCTGCAAAGAAATATTGAGTTTTTAAACTTCAGTGGTTGAAGTTGTGCCAAATTATTTTTTTGAAATTGAGTTGAATCAACTTAAGTATACTTGACTTAAACCAGCCTTCTCAGTGAACTTAATTTGGCACCTCAGTCACTGAGGTTGAATAAACTCTCTCTCTCTCTCTTTTTTTTTTTTTTTTTTGCAGCCAGTTGCTTTAAAATTTTTAAGTTTACTCAACTTAGAAAAAAATATTTGGCACAACTTCAAACACTGAAGTTGTGTAACCTCAAAATTGCTTTGCAGCTGGTTGCTTTAAAATTTTAAGTTAACTCAACATTTCATTTTTTTACAGTGTATATACATGTTCAGAGTAAACAAATGTTTCAATCAAATTAAAACTTTACAATAAAGTCTCATTAGTAAATGTTAGTTAATTACTAAAATCAACAGTGAAAAAAGCCAGATTTTTTACAGTTACTATGTTAATGTTTAAAAATTGCAATTGAATTTATTAGATATTAATATAATATGACTTGTAATTAGTTATGACTACAATTTTAATGCATTTTTAGAAATTAACTAAGAAATTAAGATCACCTAAGAAAGTTTAAAAAGTAAATCTTTTGTAGTTTTCAAAGTAGGGCTGAATGATATTGTACAAATCTGATATTACGATATTTTATTTCTGCAATAAATATTGAGATGTGAATACAGTTTTACCATTTATTTATTTTTTGCTTTGAATAGCTCTATTTTACATTTTGCTGGGGATTCCAGCAGTATACAGAAATTGTATTGAAGAATCACATTGCAAAAATGCTTTTCTTACCTAATTGTTGTCTTGTTTCTAGTCCACATATCTCAATTTCAATTTGAAAACAAGATTTGTTAACACATGCAAACACATGCAAATTATAATCTTTCACTCTATTATGGTTAAACTCTGCAGGGACTCTACATTCTGTAGCTCCTGGCCAACTATAATTTAAACTCAACATTGCAGATCCTGACTATTGTGAATGCACACGTTGCGATTTTGATGCTATTGTGCAGCCCTATTTCATAGCGGGTTTAGTTAAATTATTGTGCAGCCCTATTTCATAGCGGGTTTAGTTAAATTAACTAATGTTAACTACTATAGCCTTATTGCACATCACTAGCGTACAATAACTGTAAAAGGAATTTTCAGTCAATATGTCAGCATGTCAAAGGCCCACTTAACATGTGAAAATGTTAATGTTGTAACTATATTAAGCAAACCAATTAAGCCTCCAAGCGTTTGGCGCTGTTATGAACTCCATTTCAAATACAACGTGAATATTCGTAAAAAGCCCTCTAAGAGTTTAATAATAAATAATTATTCACTATATTTTGACGTGCTCATTATATCAATATTACACATGTTTATTATCATGATATATCATGATAACACTTACGATTTTCAAGAGAAAGCATTTATTTTCTCTTACAGAGAGCTGGCTAAAACGCTTCAATCAAAGTCAAGATATTGCTTCCACAAAACGTCTGTCACAATCTGAAATATTAACATAATCACTGTTCATATGCACAGTTTGCAAGGCTTCAATTAATAATATGGGATATTGTTGTGTTTCTAGAGCGCAAAAAAAACTCTGTGAATTGTTTCACTGAAGTCATGCTTGCAATATTATTTATTATTTATGAAATCAGAATTGGTCTCCAACTGATACAGCACAACTAATATCAGTATTACCTGTTGTTTTAGAACTTTTAAGTATAGTTTAGAAGTGTTAAACTTCCCATATAAGCTTGAGGTGTTTGATTGGCCAGATCGATCTGGGCTTGTAAGAAGTAGGAGCTTTGAGGAAAAGCAGAACATCTCAGATTGACTGGGTGCTGCAATAATATGCAGTATAAATAAATACAATTTAAATGGATACTTTTTTTTCTGAACATTAAACCATATAAATCTATTCAGGTACACCTAATAAACCAAACAATTACTTTTTTTTAAATATCATCATATCACATTTTTAACTAGTGAGGTCCAACTTGCTAGCATACATCAGGTTATTATATAAAATAACATATAACAGCAACATAATTAGTATGTATTATAAAGATACAATGAAAATGCATGCAGTCCTAACTCTATAAATAACTGAAACAAGATCCAGGAACTTGGTTGAGAACCACTGATATGCACTGATGTGCCAAAACATCAATGATTCAATCCAAGCTAAATGCAATATTGTTGATCATCTCCTAACATGGACACATAATAAGGTTTTGCTAGGTTAGACATTTCATCCACATTTCATCATTTCTTGTAACCAGTGTGTTGGATGCGAGAAAAGTGGGCAAGAATAAAGATCTGAATGAATGTAATAAGGGCTAGATTGTTATGGTAAGGCTCCTGGGACAGAATATCTCTGGCAAGGCATGTAAACTATAAACTGCAAGGTGTGTGGGTTGCTCCTGGAAAGCAGTGGTGAGAATTTACCAATAGCGTTTTGAAAAGGGACAAACCACAAACTGGCAGCAGGGTTTCAGGGCCCGAGGCTCTTTGAAGCATGAGGGTACCAAAGACTATCCTATCTGGACCAAGTCAACAGAAGGTCTGTTGTGGCACAAGTCACACAAAACTGTGATGCTCTGGGCATTGTTCATCCTCTACAACACTGGGTACATTTCTCACATGCTGCCAACTTTAGAACTTCTGCACACCAGACAAACACCTTGGTGTGCCCTTTTTCAGCAGGATAATGCATCCTGCCACACCACACAAATTGCTCAGGAATGATTTGAAGATCATGATGTTAAATTTCAAGGTGGTAATGAAGTTCAAGGTGTTCATTAGCTTTCAAAAAGTCTCAGATCTCAACCCAATTGAGATGTGTCAGGCAAGTTTAATCCAGGACTTGAAGGATCTGCTGCTAATGTATTTGTGCCAAATACCACAGGATGCCTCCAAGTACTGTATTTTTTAGTGTCCACCCATAAACAGGTTGGCAGCTTACAGACACCAACACCAAACAAGAAATTGTACTGGGTATCAATTAATTACGTCCAACGACCAATCCAGATGATGAAAACTTAAATTTTAAGTATTTAGGCACAATTATTGACAATAAACTGAATTTTGATAATAATGTAGAGGCTGTTTATAAGAAGGCAAGTCAGCACCTTAGTCTTCTCCACAAGTTGAGAAGATTTAATGTTAGTACACAGACTTTAAACATGGCATATAGATTATTAATTGACAGTGTTCTCACATACAATATTGCTCCATGGTTTGGTAACACAACACTTAAACAGAAGAAGAAATTATCGCAAATTATCAATCAGGCAAATAAGATAACTGGTCACAAACAACATTCACTGCAGATTGTTTTTGACACCTTTATGGATAAAACAGAAATTGGGATTTTTAAAGACAATACACATCCCCTTAACTCAGCTTTTGAAGTGTTACCATCAGGACGCAGGTTTAGAATTCCTAAAGCCAGAAGAAATGCTTATAAAAAGTCATTTATCCCAATTGCAGTTGTTGTCTTAAATCAGATCACTGTTTGGTGGTTGTCAAGAATGATCTGCAGTAATATGTATGGAGCTAATTTTACTTAAAACTGTTGTTGTCTTGATGAGTGTTGCTATTGTGTGATTGCTGTATGGTTATATTTATGCAGTTGTTGTCTTAAATCCAGTGTTAAAGACAAATTTCCTTTCTGTGCCAAGCCAAAAGAAAATAAAGTTTAAAGTAAACTAAATTAAACTAAACCACAGGGATTGATACATACAGTTGAAGTTAGAATTATTAGCCCTCCTGTATATTTTTTTCACCAACTTGTCTTTAACGGAATGAAAATAAATTTCAACACATTTCAAAACATAACAGTTTTAATAAACTCATTTCTAATAACTGATTTCTTTAATCATTGCCATGATGACAGTACATTGTAGATACTAGTTTTTCAAGATACTAGTATTTAGTTTAAAGTGACATTTAAATGCTTAATTTAAGGTTAATTAGGTTAACTAGGCAAGTTAGGCTAATTAGGAAAATCATTGTATAATGATGGTTTGTTCTGTAGACCAGTGTTTCTCAACCACGTTCCTGGAGGACCACCAGCTCTGCACATTTTCCATTGCTGCGTCCCAATCCGCATACTATCCGTCCTAAATAGTATGTGAAAGTAGAATTAGTATGTCCCAAATCTTAGTATGTTGAAAAGAGTATGCCAAAAACTCCCGGATGGTTTACAATTTCCGGTCAAAATTTTAAGTGTAGAAGCGTCCATACTCTAACCGCTGATATTGCCCACAGTACATTGCGCGTTGGACGTGAATTCTATTAGAACTACAAAACGCGGGTGAAAAGTGTAAACAAACTACAAACATGATGGACGCACGAGACCAACCGTCAAGCAGAGAGGCTTCGGTACAGATGTTTGTATGACTTTTAATTAATATCTAGCCCACTAGAGAATATTTAAATACCGCTGTCTGTGTTATATTTCATCTGCAACAACAATACTGAACTTATATAAAGATGTGTTTGGACATTACAGTCTGAATGCAGAATTATCCAAAGGAGATTTCTCTGCATGAAAGACTCGTGAATGGGAGATTACCCTGCTGCTGCTTCTCCAATAAGGTAGGAAATTAAATACGACAGAAATGTGGATGATTGACAGGGCTCTTAACTAAGCAACACAATGATCTGTGAAACGAGGAAGTAGTATGTCCCAAAGCTTGCATACTTTTCTGTTGCTCACTCAAAAGTATATATTTTTCGTCCACAAAAAAAGCACATACTTTTAGGTCGTAGTATAAGTATGCGAATTGGGACGCACCACATGTCTCCGTATCCAAACACACCTGATTCAGATCATCAGCTCATTAGCTGAGAGTAAAATATCTGTAATGGGTGTGATAGACAAAGGAGACATCCAAAACATGCAGTGTTGGTGGTCCTCCAGGAACGTGATTGAGAAACATTGCTGTAGACAACTGAAAAAAATATTGCTTTAGGGGGCTAATAAAATTGACCTTAAAATGTTTTTTTTAAATTTATTTAAACTGCTTTTACTCTAGCCAAACTAAAAGACACTAGCCTTTCCCACGGAAGAAAAAATATTACAGGAAATACTATGAAAAATTCCCTGCTTTGTTAAACATAATTTGGGAAATATTTGAAAAAAGAAAAATTGAAAATCATAGGAGGATTACTAATTTTGACTTTAACTGTATATGGTGATCATTCCTCAATGAAAACATAATACCAAAGATACTTTTCATCACTGTCAATTTCAGCTAGAAAAAAGCAGTAGATCCTCACCGTGACTCTGGAGGAAATAGGTAAAGGGACCAGGTGACCCTCTGCCGACACCATTCGGGCTGCTTGTGCTCCAGCCATCTGTACAGACGAGCCCCGCGACTCTGAAAGACGGATGACCACATGAGATTATATGACCAGTAAGTTAGTTTCAGACCAAGAGAAGATCTAGAAGTACTTTATCCTGTAATCTCATAACAGTGAATTGAGCAGAAAAAAGCTCCAGACATCTGTGACAAATCTACCATGAGAAACAGAAAAATAGCAGTAATAAATCAAGTGTAGATTTCCTCACCAGGTTTCCTTCCTCGTCTGCGTTGTCGTCCTCGCTGTGGTGTTCATCCAGAGAGAGCTGTGTGGTGGCTGCAGATGGAGAAGTCTTGCCGTTGCTGAGGAAGTTGGGTGGCCGTGCGCTGTGGATGCTGCCAGAGCGGTGCGGGTACGGCACCTGCAGGGTGTCTGGATGGAGATCAAATGAGCTGCGTGTCTCCAGGGACTCCATACGCCTGTGTCGAGGCCTCTGGCCCAGCGAGTCTGTCCTGGCGAGGGAGGCATCATCACCCTCAGACATGCCCCCCACGCTCTCTCCTGCATCCTCCTCATCAGAGCTGGACTGGCCGTCACCAGATAGCAAGGAGCGCCGTTCACCAGACTGATGTTTCTGCCTCTTGAGGCTGGGGGCTCGGCCTAGACTGTTCCAGCTGGAGCGCCTGCTGTTCCAGCTACTGGCGGAGCTCAAGGGGGCATTAGGGGAGCTCCGTGCACTGGACTGCAGAGAGATGGAGGGGAAAGGAGAGGTGGTGACAATTAGATCTCACTATGTTAAAATATTTTCATATATTATTGAGCCTCTATTAAGGGTTTTTGAAAGTGACGTTCCATGCAGTGTGTAACACAGCTCTAAGTGAAGTGAAATATCCAGCTAAGGCTTAAATCTGAAAGTGCACCATGTTTAAAACTATTGATTCATCTATAAAAGAGTAGACTCATAGTGGTTTAAATGAATCATCATGGTAACGAATCTTTAGCCGTGTCTGCGTGACGTCAATACGGAACTCTAGCCTTGCCCATTTGTTGCGCGCAGACCCAGGAAAATTGAAACCCCCGCCCACAAACACTGTAGCAAAAAAAAAGAAGAAGACAAACACTGTAGCAGAACCCGGTTGAATCTTGTTCTATGAAATGTGAGGGAAAGTTAGTGTTATTTTCCCCACCCAAAGATGAGGCTGTGAAAAGTGCTTGAAGTTTATTTTTGCAAAAATACCTCAGCATTATAGCCCCAGCCTTGTGCTGTGTTCCGGTCATTTTTCTGACGAGTGCTTCAGGAATCTACATGCTTATAACGGGGCATTCGTCGGCCGTTTGTTAAAGAAAGGATCAGAAAAGACTATGTATTGGACTTTGTCAGAGCTTAACAGGAACCTTACAGTACACAGTTCATGGACCAGTTTCTTCTTCCATTTCACAAATGTAGGTAAGTGCGATTAAAATTATCGCATCCTTGTTTTCTCCTGCTTGCAAAATGTGTATTTAATTGTGTTTTGTTACTTGTAACCGCTCCACGTGGCTTGTAGTGTATCTGGTACTCCTGCACTGGGCTCACACTTATACTCTGCACTCGGACTACTTTAAAATTGTTGGTAAGCTGTGGTAGGCGATTTTCTCTGTCACGCCCTGAATGCAGTCGACCAATCGCTACAAACTAGGTCATCGGACCAATCAGCACAGATTAGCATCGCGCTAAGGAGGGGTTTGGGAGTCATTGGGAGTCGTTGAGTCGTTGAGATAACTAGATAAAAATAAATGCATATTATAAGACAAAAAAAAAGTTTTTTGACCTTGCATGCATATCAGCCTGTTGTTGGAGACCCCCAAAACCAAAATATGACCTTTTTAATGCATAATAGGGGCTCTTTAATACTACTACCACCAATACCAACATCGTCACCCTGATAAGTCTGACGAAATTCAGAGTAACAACATTAATCAGCATAATACAGTTGCCTTCCTGATTTTTTTCCCCCTGAGCAATTATTAGTGAATAAAAACGTTTGTGATTACAAATGCATTTTTTTTTTATAAATAATCATAGAAAAGTGTCATTTACATTTAAAAATATTTTTATGTTTATTTATTTTTTAAATAAAGCATTATTATTATTATTATTATTATTATTATTATTATTATTATTATTATTATCAAATTCAATATGAATTTATATTAGAAATTATATACATTTATTTCAAAGCATTTTAAATAAAAAGCACATCAAGGCACATAAAATAAAAAACAACACTACAAAAAGTCTGACTACTTCTCTTTCTTTCTTGCATGCACATAGTTGCATCCATGGTTTATATAATTTTATTGTTAGGAATTAATATCATTATATCATATTGCATAATATTATTAATGGGTCTTATATATAGGGGTCTTATATATCCCTGCGTGTAATGTCAGTAAACAAAACAAAAACAACTACTTTAAAGCTTTAAGTTCCTAACAAAAAATGGTACAGACTGGAGATTTGTCTTGTCCATTGGGCTCCATGGAGACACTGCTGCCTCTGCGAGACTCGTGGCTCAGTGCTGAATCTCCTCCTCCTGATATCTTGGGGATGGGCATTGGTGTGGCAGCCGTGTGGGTGATCAGAGGCGGCGTCAGGCTGCTCTTCAGATCCACATGGCCATTGATGGGCACAACTGTGTGTACAACAAGGAGAGGGAAAGTACAGTATGTCCAACATTACAACTGATGCTACAAAACATGACACACAGCTGAAAAATGCATTAGGAACTATTTCAAGCATGAATTTTTCATACAGGATTTAATCTCCAAGAAGAACCAGGAAGCATCAAATCAATAAATGAAGAAAAATACAAATTATAAACCCACTATTAGAAAAGTAAAAGGTTATCTGAGATGTATCTGCTAATGTAAAAAAAAAATTAACTTCAAGTTAAGAATGAATTAATTGAATACATTTTAAAATATTTCATAATCAAATGTTAGTGGATTTCAAATGACAGGAGTTCATATACATAAAATTGCTTGTGTCCTATATTCAAGTATATTCTAGGTCTAAATCTTTAAGTCATTCTGCAATGTCAGGATTCAGCAAGATCTAAGCATGGTCTAATAAAACAAACAAAATATATATATAATTGAGTTAATTTAAAGTTAATAAAATATAAATATCTCTAAAGCCTATTTCACACCGCAAGTGTGAGCAGAGCGTCAGCAGAGCATGTTTTTTTTCGGTGTCCATGTTACAGATTAGACCTTTCATTTCACTTTTGATTTAACATCAATATTTAATAGCTCCATATTGCAATACAATACAATCACATAATAGCAATGCTCTCCTACATTTTCAGTTATTATTACTGATCTTATTTCTGTTTCTAGTATAAGATTGCAGACGGATGGTTTGACTAAAAAGGTAGTTTTTCGCCATCCTTCTGACAACTTTTTAGTCATTCGGCAGAACTACAGTTCGAACCACTGTAGTTAAAATACCATTGTACTAGGACTAATAGATGGACCCTTACAAATGCATCGATAATATCCACAGATTTTTATATATTCAATCAAATGAACTTTGAAATGAACTAAAAACGGCAATAAATATTTATTTGGGCCCAAACTACAAAACCAAATTTAAAACAATTTTAGAATTAGCTTTGCTTAGTAAGTTGCACACTAAATTGACCATGTATAAATATCATTATAACTATATTGTATAAATATAATTATAACTATAAGCCTACATCATCCTGACAATCAAAAACAAAATGACATGATATCACAGGTGATTGTTCTCTGAGTGCACCTTAAAATACATGAATGACACTCCTCATAGCGTGTGAGAAGCAAACAGTTCTTTAGGATATATATAATTTCTAAAATAAAGACTTGCAGGTTAAGTAAACAGCATAGGAGGGCCTTGCTGCAGATGAAAAGTAAAAAAAAAAAAAAAAAAGTGTATTTGTGCGCTGTTGCTGCTCTCCATACGCGCATTCATTGCTCACACTCTGCTCTCGCTTGGGGTGTGAAACAGGCATAAGATTAGATTAAAAAATTCTAGGAATATATGTATATTTATAAATATTAATTCTTATATATGTTAAATGATTAAAAATGCCCTAGTATTTACTAAAATAATATAGAAATTTATATTAAAATAAATAAATACAAAATAAAAACCCTGCAAATGCCACATGCTTTTATGTAAAGTATTTCTATGGGTCTAACCGGATGATGCAGACATATCTTTCTTGTGTCCCGAAACATCTTCCAAGCTCCGTGCATAAATATCGGCTTCAGAGTCCGACTTTGAGGCATCACCCTTTATCAAACACAGAAGGGAAAAAATAACATTAGTCACCAAGTCTTTGTATTTTTGGAATTTAGGAAAAATATTGCAAGGTGAACAACAAGCAGGAGGACGAAGGTGTGATCTCCCCACCCCCAGCAGCCCTCAAAACAAATCCCAGAGGGTGACTGGTATCTGAGGGAGAGACATCCTGATCAGGGGAAAGCACAAAGAAACAAAAAAACAAAGTGCCAGCATGCATTAGACAGCACCAGAATGCACTACCACTCTGAAACCAGCAGTATTGCATGCTACTAATTAGTAAAATGTATCTTTCGGTGTATTTTTAAGCAGATGATCTCATGGTCAGACCATCTGCTATATTCGCGTAAGACATATCCACATGCGGGTGAATATGTGTGGGTTTTTTCTCAGCTCACTGGAGCACCAGTAAAGCCGCCACGTCCAATGATTAGGCAGGAGAAATAAACACTGCTATTTTTATCAGAGGGCTCATCACATTGTTTGGCCTGTATCCTCCTCGTCTTCAAGTCTTGTGCTGGTTTTAAAATGACATCATGCCTAGAGTTTCAGTGTGGTCTCGCATAGAACTTCAACCCTGGATGGTTTGTCAAAACTGTTTAAGGTTGTGAATCAGTCTCTCGATTCAACTATCAAGGGCCTGATATACTCCCAGCTAAGTTCTTTTTAGTTTTTTTGGTTTAGGGGTAAAATTAAGCTTATAATACCAAAGCTGTCAGCAAATAACCTGCTGCAGAGAGATGCATTTAGAATAATGTGTAAATATGTGTTGAACCTTTTTCTCTCTGTAACTACACTAGATACACATACGATTACATATACAGAGATGAGACAACAACACTTAAGAAAGATTCTGATGTAAATATGTTTCCAATTTGCACTCCATCTATGTCTTGTCACTTTTGTTTTAACTCTATAACATAGATTGGTTTAATGCAAGTGGCTTCACAATAAAAAAATTGCTTATTGTTTAATTAGAATTACACTTTCACTGCACTACTATAAAGTAAGACTGCGCAATATTGGAAAAATCTGACATTGCGATATTTTGTTTTGCTGTGACATATATTGTGATATGAATATAATTTTACCAGATGATTTAAATAGCTCTATTTGGTTAGAATTCATTAATGCAGACCGACTGGGATGATCAAGTCTTTTTCAATGTAGTGCGTCTGCAAAAACAATTAAAATAATTAGCAATATAAATATGATAGAGCAAAAAAAAAAGTTAAATAAACAGTGCCATAGAGTATGTTTTTTTGGGCAGTGCAACAGTTAGGGATGTTCAGACCCAATCACATTATCAGAAATCGGGCCTGATCACAAGGTTTCAGACTCGATCGGAATCGGATGTTCCCTCCCAATGAGGACTCGATTATATACAGTTGAAGTCAGAATTATTAGCCCCCCTTTGAATTGTTTATTCTATTTTAAATCTTTCCCAAATGATGTTTAAAAGAGCAAGGACATTTTCACAGTATGTCTGATGATGTTTTTTCTTCTGCAGAAAGTCTTATTTGTTTTATTTCGGCTAGAATAAAAGAGGTTTTTAATTTTTTAAAAACCATTTTAAGGACAAAATTATTAGCCCCTTCAAGCTATATTTTTTTTTTAGATAGTCTACAGAACAAACCATCATTATACAATAACTTGCCTAATTACGCTAACCTGCCTAGTTAACCTAATTAACCTAGTTAAGCCTTTAAATGTCACTTTAGGGGATATATATGTGTCTTCAAATATCTAGTCAAATATTATTTACTGTCATCATGGCAAAGATAAAATAAATCAGTTATTAGAAATAAGCTATTAAAACTATTATGTTTAGAAATGTGTGGAAAAAATCTGCTCTCCATTAAACAGAAATTGGGGAAAAAAATAAACAGGGTATCTAATAAATCAGGGGGGCTAATAATACTGACTTCAACTGTGTGTATGTATATATATATATATATATATATATATATATATATATATATATATATATATATATATATATATATATATATATATATATATATATAGTTACAGTTGAAGTCAGAATTATAAGCCCCCCTGAATTATTTTCCCCATTTTCTGTTTAACAGAGAGAAGATTTTCTCAACACATTTCTAATCATAATCATCATAATCATCAGTTTTAATAACTCATTTCTAATAACTGATTTCTTTTATCTTTGCCATGATGACAGTAAATAATATTTTACTAGATATTTTTCAAGACACTTCTATACAGCTTAAAGTGACATGTAAAGGCTTAACTAGGTTAATTATGTTAACTAGGCAGGTTAGGGCAATTACTGTAGGCAAGTTATTGTATAATGATGGTTTGTTCTGTAGACTATTGAAAAAAAATAAATAAATGCTTCTAATTCTAGCCGAAATAAAACAAACAAGACTTTCTTCAGAAGAAAAAACATTATCAGACATACTGTGAAAATTTCCTTGCTCTGTTAAACATCATTTGGAGAATATTTAAAAAAGAAAAAAAAATTCAAAAGGGGGGGCTAATAATTCTGACACTAACTGTGTGTGTGTCTATATATATATATATATATATATATATATATATATATATATATATATATATATATATATATATATATATATATATATTCTCATTATTTTTTAAAACATCTGTAGTTATACGGTGGCACAGAGTTATTTGCTTTTTTTATTACATTTTTTTTATATATTTACTGTTGCACTAAAGTCCAAAAGTGAAGAATTAATGTTATTTATTACTTGATTGTTCAAGCTACCTCACAGAAGTGATCTGTTTAACAGAGTTGTTGAATGTAAAATAAAGTGAATTAAATAAAAATAAGGAACATCCTGGATCTGTTTCTTCGCTCTTCTTCATTCTTTTTTAATGTATTATAGAAGTATTGGATTGGATTTTGGTATCGGTAGTTACACAAAATCAAATGACGTGAGCTCGAGGGTGAAAAACCTAATCAGGACATCCCTAGTAACAGTATTTAAGTACAGAAATTGAATAATCAATCAAATGTAAAATAACATTGTCATCATTGTATATTAATATTTAAAAGTAATATTTAATCATAGTTTTATCTTTTAACCTTTAATAAATAATCTGACTATTGCAGATACACACATTGTGATATCGATGTGCAAACAATATATTGGTCAGCCCTACTATAAAGCAGCTTTTTTGGTGTTTATTTAATATTTATAAAGGCAGAATGCCAGAGCATGAACTATCATGGCTATCTTTATTAATAATTATCTGGAAAGCCCACTTTGGCTCTTTCAAACACTCCAAATAAAATTAAGTTTTGGCCTGATTTAGTTTGAAATGACATCACACTATGTTTATTCTTTGATTTAGCTTGAAGTATATCAGGGACTTTAAGGTTTCTATTTTTAAACAATGATTGTACATTCAACAGCATGACTGAGAATCTCATATTTTGATTAATGGATGTGAAAATGCCAATAGCAAATAATAAATATTGTGTGCATTTACCATAGTATACTATGTGTCAAAGAGAAAGATGAGACAAAGTGGAGACCATTCTGACAAACCATGCGCCTACAAACAATGTATCCCATTGGCTTCGCTTATTAACATCAAGCTGAATCAAAACTTTGTCCATTTCAGTTTCTGAAAGAAAATCAATACATTAGTAATGAGCGTGTAAATGGGTAATGAAGAATAAAAGCAAATTTGAGTTGAAACCAGTGGGATCACTGCAACACCAAACACAGCACAATCGAACAGCAATTAATCCACACCATGACTACAACGAAAAACAGAGAATAGGGAATTGTCAATAGGGAAAAACACAATATCTAAGGCAACAAAAAATAAAATGTAGTTAGCTATGACACTGGAGTCGAGATACTGTAAGTCAGATCTCCATTCCCCTTTATACCAAAAGTGAAACAAAGCACAGCTGTGATAGGTTAAACTAGCAGAGAGGCACTACAATGCATCTTCAGGGACCACCACCACCATCTTTTGGTTGCAGTTAGCTTAACATTAGCTGCCACTGTTACTCACTGCCAGATTAGAACTGAGCACTGTGGACAATGTGTCTGGATTGGGCTTGACTATCCTCACTCCAACATGGCCTTTCTAAGCAAAAAAAAATGTGGGTGAAATGTAATATACTGTTTTTAGTAAAACAAAATGCCCTACATTTGACATGATACTTGTAAAAGCTTTTAAATCAAAGAGATCTGTAAACAAATCATTGAGTTTAGATCAGACTTATTCAAAACATTTGACTCAAAAAATGATCTCATCATGAAAGATATGTGAATAAATCAGAAGACTCACTGAAAAAAAAAATATTGAACTCAAAATAATTTATTTACAATCTCATTCATACCAGTTTTTGACTCAACTGAATCAACTGGTTCATTGAAATGCAAGTGAATAAATTGTTCACAAATCAAGCAGATCTGCTAAGTGGATCAAATGACTCACTGAATAGATCTGATGCAAAATAATTCTGTATTTTTTGACCAATGATTGGTGAATTCAAATGAATTGTTAAAAATGCATAATTGTTAAAAAAAAAATCTAATCTTGATTGGGTGTAAGTAAATCAATATATAATTGAGAAAGTTCAAATTTACAAAAATGTGCCTCAAATTCGCCAAAATGTAGTTACTGCCACATCCACAGTGTTGCCAACTCTTTTCAAAAGTAGCTAGACTCTATCGCTAAATGTTGCTAGATGACGGCATGCATACATTGGCATAAACTTACAGCCGAGCCGAAATTCTGACTTAAAGTTTTTGTTATAAGGTCAGTTCAAGAGTTCACACTTTGCTGATGACTGATTATAAAGCATGTTTGGCATGCTGTCCCGGGAAAGAGCAGTGAGCTCATAAAATCCTCGAGCCCGGGGTTCCCTCCCATTTGCAGGGTGAGAGGGGAGTTTGAGATCAGGTAGGTATCGAGAAATACCATGCTTATTTATGGCTAATGGCAAATTATGGATTGCTATGGAAATATACTGCTGATTAAGAGCTCATCTATGGTGCCAATTTGGTTTGGTCAATTCACCTATGTAGCGTGTCTTTGGACTGTGGGAGGAAAGAGGGGAACCCAGGTGAAACCCTTGTGAGCACGGGGAGAACATGTAAACTCTGCATGGAAATGTCAACTAGCCTGATAAGGACTTGACTATAGTGACATTCTGGCTGTGAGGCAACAGTGCTAACCACTGGGCTGCCATACCACTCTATCAAGGAAAAAAGAGGAGGAGTAGGGGTGGAAGGGGGGATTCTTCAAGACGAATATAGCTGAGGTAAGAAACCCTGGGTATTTATGGTGAGGTAAGAATCATACAATATTGGATCATGCGTTAGCTAATGCGGGACCAGCCATGGTCAATCATAAGCACGTGATCCTCTCAAAATTAATTTATAAATAATTGTTAATAAATATATATATTTTCCACAATGACACCTTTTGTACATTGTACATGTCTTTTGGGAGAAACCTGTCATTTCTGCTCAAAAAAAAAGTTGCTGGTTGAATAAAAGTAACTTTACATCAGAATTTGCCAGGGGTGTGAATAATTTCAAGCTTGACTGTATGTCATGACATCCTATTTTTATCACTTGAATTATGTGCTAAATAAGAGATATTTATATTTGTGTTATATGCATAGCTGATACTTGAAGCTTATTTTGTTTCATGAACTATGCAGTCTAGAATCTCTTTTATAACTCTGACAATTTCAGAAACCAGAATGAACTACAGCTCTGTAATTGTGAGCAATATAATCACAAGGGAAGAATAAATGTTGAAATTAGAATTGGAAGACACCTCACACTCGCATGTCTTTTTTTTTCTTTGATAGATTTGATGCTACAGTAGGTGCTTTTTGCTAATAAAGTTGCTAAATCTAGCATCAAAGTCACTAAGTTGGCAACACTGAACTGTCATGAGGTTGTGTTGTACTTCTCTCGATACCATCAAGAGTTTTCAATTAAATAAAAAAAAAAAAAAGATTCCTTTAAGGTGTTTGCCAGAACTGTTTTGGTCAGGTACAAGGTGTGAAAGAAAGTCTACTGGGGCTGTACTGTCAAATTAAGACATTAAGGTTGCTGTGCGACTGCTGCTTAATCACAGGTCTTAATTTGAGAATTCTACTGGGCTTGACCAACCTTGCTGATAGAGAGATTTCAGGCATGTTGTGACATGAGATGTGCTAACAGCCCCTGTGCCAGGACTAGCGAAATTTTTACAAAAGTTTGACTGTCAAGGTGAAAAAGGCCTGAAAGGTACTGAAAGGTGTAAAAGGCCATTGGTGCTCTTTCACTGCATGTGTGTCACCTAGCACAGCTGCATGAATGTAAACAAATACAGGATGTAATGTCCAGAATCACAAAACAGACGAGTCTCCTCAACAGGGTCAAGTGCTTCCACTCAGCTCTGGCTCACTGAATGGACTTCCTTCATCGCTGAGCTACTGAACTCAGCGGAGGGTTTTCAAACAAAACTTAAAAGTGTTGTTAAATGAAGATAGCATGCAGAGCAATTCTACGAGATCAAGATAATTAGTAAAGAGGTATTAAGAGATTCCTCTGCATATTAAATGTTTTGAGTTCTATTCAAAAGGACTTTCCCAGTCGCCTTATTTGCTTTTGCACAGCAGTCGGCCTGGCTTTGTCTGATTTTGCTGAGGCTTTCCATAAGCCCAAACACATCCTTTCAGCCAGATGAAATAAAGCATGAGGCTCTACAAGGTTTGTTCTCTGCCGCCAGGCACTGAGCAAGTGAACCTGAAGAAAGACTTTGAGTCGGGTCTGCTTCTACAAGAAACAATCACAAGTGACAGTGTCCACAAACGCTGAGATCCTCCTGGTTAGTCTCATGCGGCGTGCTACATACCCCTGAGTCTATAGGCAGCTGAATACAGCTCAGCTGGCCATGCAAATCGTCCCGCTTGGTTATTTCCTAAAGGTTGGGCATGTGTTAGGGTTTTACCACAAAGAGTGAAAAGGCAAGATAGAAAGAGGGAAAAAAAAGCACAAAAGAAGAGTTAGAAATTGGACAAAAGACACATCATGAGAAATTGACTCCCGTTTTTCACTATATACAGCAATTAAACACTTTGCATTTTGGGTGGAGTTTAGGCTTCTTGCATGTTATGTACAGCACAGTACAGTGCAGTACATGTTGAAATTAATGAACTTTTGTTTTGTTTTTCTATAAGATGATGCATACTGCATTTTTTTGAGTAATTCAGTATATTACATTAAGCGAATGAATGCAACTGACTGAAAAACACGTAACATTAATGTTGTTTTTTTTAATTCTACAAATAAGATCATAAACTAGTGCTCTGGGTCAGATGACTTTTTAATGGTCCATAATACAATTTTTATGTTCCAAAACTCTTGGAAAATTATGTTCAACAAGGCCATAAACACATTTAGTCAATTTTATTGTTTCTTGTTATAAGAACTGTAACAAATCAGTTGGGCACCCTTCCTTGGCATCCATTTCCTATAATGAGAGTGCTGGGCATGTCACACTGCAGCTTGTCAAAGTCTGACATTTTAGTTAAAATGTGCCTTTCTTTGTGCCAGCTTCTGTAGCCTCTTTTATTATGAGAAAAGAGAGAGTTACACACAAGCTTTATTTATTTTTGCATAGGATTTATATATAGTTCTAAAGTTATTCCACAAATATAATATAATATAATGTAATGTAATGTAATGTAATGTAATGTAATGTAATGTAATATACTATAATATAATAAAATAAAATAAAATATAATATAATATAATATAATATAATATAATATAATATAATATAATATAATATAATATAATATAATATAATATAGGGCAACACAGTGGCGCAGTAGGTAGTGCTGTCGCCTCACAGCAAGAAGTTCGCTGGGTCGCAGCCCAGCTCGAACCTCGGCTGGGTCAGTTGGCGTTTCTGTGTGGAGTTTGCATGTTCTCCCGGTGTTCACGTGGGTTTCCTCCGGGTGCTCCGGTTTCCCCCACAGTCCAAAGACATGCGGTACAGGTGAATTGGGTAGACTAAATTGTCCGTAGTGTATGAGTGTGGATGAGTGTATGGATGTTTCCCAGAGATGGGTTGTGGCTGGAAGGGCATCCGCTGCGTAAAAATGTGCTGGATAAGTTGGCGGTTCATTCTGCTGTGGCGAATATATAAAGGGACTAAGCCGACAAGAAAATGAATGAATGAATAATATAATATAATATAATATAATATAATATAATATAATATAATATAATATAATATAATATAATATAATATAATATAATATAATATAATATTTTGGGATTACTGTATATTTGTTGAGATTTCAACAAATATATGAAGCACATTGTTTTCAACTTTGATAATAATAATAATAATAATAATAATAATAATAATAATAATAATTATAATAATAATAATAAGAATAATAATAATAATAATAATAATAATGGGCAACCCAGTGGCGCAGTAGGTAGTGCTGTTACCTCACAGCAAGAACGTCGCTGGGTCGCAGGTTCGAACCTCGGCTGGGCTGGGTCAGTTGGCGTTTCTGTGTGGAGTTTGCATGTTCTCCCTGGGTTCGCGTGGGTTTCCTCCGGGTGCTCCGGTTTCCCCCACAGTCCAAAGACATGCAGTACAGGTGAATTGGGTAAGCTAAAATTGTCCATAGTGTATGAGTGTGAATGTGTGTGTGGAAGTTCCCAGAGATGGGTTGCGGCTGGAAGGGCATCCGCTGCGTAAAATCGTGCTGGATAAGTTGGCGGTTCATTCCGCTGTGGCGACCCCGCAAGGGACAAAGCCGACAAGAAAATGAATGAATGAATGAATGAATAATAATAATATTTTAATTTAATATTTTAAAACTAAATAATTTCCAGGAGTTGTATTATTGTTGTTGTTGTTATTATTATTATTATTACTACTACTACTATCACTGCTGCTACTATAATGATTATATTCATTCATTTATTTTCTTTTCGGCTTAGTCCCTTTATTAATCCAGGGTCACCACAGCGGAATGAACCGCCAACTTATCCAGCACGTTATTACGCAGCGGATGCCCTTCCAGCCGCAACCCATCTCTGGGAAATATTATGATTATATAAAACAGTTATTTAAAGTTTTTACATATTCTTTAACCAAACAAACGCAGCTTTTGTGGGAATAATAAAACCATAAGAAGAAAAAAAATCCAGCTTTTCTTTTTTAAACTCCATGGACAGATCACTGAACAGGCTGATATATAGTGTGACATGCTACAGTAGTCCAGCCAAGACACCCTGTTTACAGCAGTGCCAGTGCAACTACAGTATGTGAAGCTATTTGCTCCAGTGGACGGGACATTACGCTGCTGAAGGGACATTCATTCTGGCCCCTTGATCTCTCTGCTTCACACACGTCATTCAGCCACCAGTTTCCCCAGCAACCCTGACGCACTGAAAAGTTCGGCCAACTAAAAATAAACACCATGTTTACAGAAAACGATGTAAGGTTAACATATGAAGCCAACTAGTGTTCATTGATTGTAGAGGGAAGTAAAACGATACCTTATAGATCATCAGATCAGTTGGGATAATGTTATAAAATCTGACATACTTAGTAAAGGTAAACACAGATAAGGGTCAGCTGAGGGTAGGCTATCCTCTCAGGTTTAAGTTTGAAGTTTATTTTGAAAGCAACATAATTTCCTCTGAGCTGCCATGATGCAGTATGAAAGCTATTTCTGTCTGGCAGACAGGCACAGAAGAGGCACGCTCATCTTTTAGAGAGGGGGAAAAAGGCAAAAAAAAAAAAAAAAAAAACTGAGCTCCGTCCAGATAATACCTTCTTTCAAGTCAACTAAAATGGTCTGTGTGTTCATCCACACTAGAACTTTCCCTCTTATGCTAATTATAATGAATGACAAACCAATTTTCAATTATGTGTTTTGTTGCTCTAATGAGGTGTTGCAGGAAAAAAAAGCACTTGATTTTTTGATTCATCTGTTTGTTATTCCAACAATGATTTTGCTCAATTGAACAATTAATCAACATCTAGAGATACCAAGAGATTCAATTTGCTTAATTAACTTTGTGAGCCAAAAATGACTAAAAACAAATGTTACATTTGTTTTAAAATCAAGTACAAATAACATTTCAGCAAAATGCACTAAAATACAATGTCATCTTACCTCATTTCATATAAATTAGTCATCTAATCTTGATATATTTAATAATACATGTTTAAAATGTATTTAATTTTGCACGGTAGGTACCTGCGTGCTTCGTTTTGTTCCTTTCCAAAGAGACGGTAATAAAACAACCCCTCCACCCAAAATGATACATAGGTTCCACATTTATATCTCTGATTTATCTTAGTCTGGCCATTTTTTTGGTCTGTGTCTGTCTGTCTTTCTGTCAGAGAAGAATGGTTGCTATGCATTGGGAGATAAGTCGTCTCATAAGATCATGGAAAAAAGAAGGTGATAAAGAAAAAAGAATGAAGGAAGGAGTTCTGTATGAGAAGAGTGAGGAGTAGACACTATTACAAACAGAACAAGAAACGCTTCTAGTTAAATAAATAATAGTAGGCAGTGTCCTAAACAGGCATGACAAGACAAAGCAACAAGCATTTCAAGTGTCTGTCCTAACCAGCTGTGACAATAACACAACAATTTGTCAGTTGCTGCTGTATTTCTCTGGTGCGGTGGCCCAATTCAGTTCACTTGTCGGCCATCTTTGAAATGCTCCCAGGCAGCTACTTTCCCTAAAACTGCTTTCTTGGGAGAAACAAAGCTTGAAAGAATAAATTACGCAGTTGTTTTCAGTGACAGGCTTCAGCCATTGTTTAAACTCGTCTTTCTCCAACCAGGAGTACGCAAACTTACATTTTCCTATTATGTCACCTGTTTCGCTCTATTGTTTCGCTACATGTGGAGAGGGTCACATCACCTTCCCGCGTTTGTCGCAAATTACGTGACATCACCCGGCCTGAACCAATCATGTGGATTGAGCACGCCGTTGTTAATATTAGGAGGAAAATAAAAATATTTATGCTTTTTTGGTGTCAAACACTTTGGACTACACTTGAACAAAATTTAAAACCTCGTAACGCAATTAAGACTTTTTAATACCTTTTTAAGGGCCTTCATTTCCTCATAATTAATCAACTTTCAATACGTTTTAAGACCCTACAGTTCTGTGAGTCTTTTATCTAAAACATTTTTTTGGGTGAGAATGCTTGCATTTTGAATGTCATTTGTTCATTTAAGGGAGCTGATTAGGTCTCTTAAATGTTTTGAAATTGTTACTAAGGACTAAGGGGAAATACTTAATGGCAGCCTTAAATAGCTTAAGTTGAACTTTTTGGGGTGGTTTTTTTTGTTGTTCTTGCAACCCAACTTTTACTAAGGGTACCTTTAACCTTCAAACTGAGGGATTTTTGGTTAAGGACTTTTCTTCAACCGAGCTCTGCACTCTTCCGCCACATCACTTGCATCGACATCTGCATTCTTATTTGCAATCGTCATGGGACCTGCTAAATAAACAATAGTTTCCCAAGTCATTCAAGAATCATTTCTGTAAGTCCATATGTGTATCCATTAGCCTGCTTTGGTAAATTTACATTAAAGCATTATAATTTTATGAATACACAAACCGCTTTTCGGAGGGGATCTGTCATTGTATACAATTTAAGTATTTAAAACTACTAAACAACGTCGTCACTGGCAACACAAACGAACTGGAAACTTACTTCCGGTTTATTTGTGTCGATTGCAAGTGACGTGACAGGAGAGTGCAAGTGTCGAATTTATATGATGTCACTTGCAGAGGAAGCGTGGGTGGCTGAGAGTGCAAGTCCGAGGGTGCAAGCCTGACCCTTCTCAAAATGTTTGAAAAACCTGAACAGAACAAAAGCTTTAGCCAGTAATATAGTTATGCTATTATTCTAGGTGTGTACATACAGTATTTTAATTAAGATTAAGTATATTTTAGTGTAAACACACACTCAAACATGTCAAATGTAAGACTTTCTTCTTTGCCTGTATAAGTGCAGGTTTTATGTATATTTTCTTCCATTAACCCCATTAAACTAGCTAAATTCAAAATAAACTAGCATACAACTTTTACTATTTCTGCTGTAAGAGTAATATACAACAGCATAAATCAGCCATACTATAGGTGTTGAGCCGTGCAGCTTTACACAGAAAGAAACTAAGACCTAAAATTGCTCCTCACATACATCAAACATCAAAAAAAGGATGAGAGGAGATTGATATGGAAGTTTAACTTGTCAAGCCCTTCAAGTTCAATCCTTGAACTTTAAAGGAAGAGGATTTAGTCTAGTGAAGCATAATGAAAAGTCATGAAAATACAAGGTACGTGCTCTTAGTTTCACGCTTTTCAGCTGTGGAGTGGAGTGTGAGAATGCGCGCAAACAGATTGGCTGTGATTTTGAGTGTCGAGCGGCATTTTCGCTTTCAGCCTGGACAGAAAAATTGCTTTTCACTTGAATCTTGTCAAGTCGTGTCTGTTTAGGACAAAGTGTTAGACGGAGAGGTACAAGAGTGAGTTTGAGGAGAAAGATAAGGTGCTAGACTCTAAAGGACAAAGAGGAGATGACAGACTGCGAAATGTAGAGGATAAAAAGGATGGAAATGCAGAAGATATGTTGGAGACTGGCTTTACCTCTGTTTGGAATCCCTCCACTAAGATAGCAACTAAGAGGTTAAACAAGACATAATTCCCAAAGGTCATGAGGGCGATGAAGTACAGAGCAGCCACAGGAGAGGTGGAGGCCATCCCGTTGTACAGCACTTTATTCCAGTCCTCCTGAGTCAGGATCTGATATGCAGTGACATAGTAGACAAACATCAGAAACAAATTTCACAATTCAACTGCTATTTGCACTTGCACAAAAGTTTGGAGCACGTTTTTTAATGCTTTTGAAATAATTGTTCGCCATATCAGCATTTAATTGATCAAATGTAGAGTTAAAATACACCGCTGTGAAATTTTCAATCAATCAATTCATCAATCCATCTTAATTTATTTCAAAACTCTAATTTATCTTTGTGCTTGCAAAATTGATTAACAATTCTTCAGTTTCAGCAGCCTTACAGTTTGTTTTGTCAACTAGATACCAGATATGGTAAACTGTGGTAATACAAACCCAGTTCCAAAAAAGTTGGGACACTGTACAAATTGGGAAAAAAAAATCTGAATGCAATGATGTGGAAGATCCAAATTTCAATATTTTATTTAGTATAGAACATAGATGACATGTCAAATGTTTAAACTGCAAAAAATTATAATTTTAAGGGAAAAAAATAAGTTGATTTTATATTTCATGGCATCAAAACATTTCATAAAAGTTGGGACAAGACCATGTTTACCACTGTGAGGCATCCCCTCTACTTTTTACAACAGTCTGCAAATGTCTGAGGACTGAGGAGACAAGTTGCTCAAGTTTAGGAATAGGAATGTTCTCCCATTCTTGTCTAATACAGCCTTCTAGGTGCTCGACTGTCTTAGGTCTTCTTTGTCGAATCTTCCTCTTTATGATGCGCCAAATGTTTTCTTTGGGCGAAAAAGATCTGGACTGCAGGCTGGCCATTTCAGTACCTGGATCCTTCTTCTGGAAAATGCAAGGTCTTCCCTGAAGACGACGTCTGGGTGGGAGCATATGATGTTCTAGAACTTGGATATACCAACTGAGTGCTGATAACAACTTGGGTTGTCCTTGTCCTCTTTAGTCCAGATGACATGGCGTCCCAATTTTCCAAAAAAGAACTTCAAATTTTGATTTGTCTGACCACAGAACAGTTTTCCACTTTGCCACAGTCCATTTTAAATGAGGCTTGGCCAAGACAAAACACCTGCACTTCTGGATCATGTTTAAATATGGCTACTTTTTTTACCTATAGCCGGCAACAGTGAATGAAATGGTGGATTGTGTTCACCGACAATATATTCTGGTCCTGAGCCCATATTGTGATTTCAATTATAGTAGCATTCCTGATGCAGTGCCGTCTTAGGGTCTGAAGATCACAGGCATTCAGTATGGTTTTCTGGCCTTGACCCTTACACACAGAGATTGTTCCAGATTCTCTGAATCCTAGGATGATATTATGCTCTATAGATGGTGATAACTTCAAACTCTTTGCAGTTTTTTTGCTGAGAAACTCTTCTGATATTGCTCCACAATTTTTTGGCGAAGCATTGGGGAAATTGGTGATCCTTTGCCCATCTTGACCTCTAAGAGACACTGCCACTTTGAGAGGCTCTTTTTATACCCAATCATGTTGCCAATTGACCTAATAAGTGAAAAAATTGGTCCTCCAGCTGTTCCTAATATGTACATTTGACTTTTCTAGACTGTTATTGCTAACTGTCCCAACTTTTTTTGAAATGTGCAGCTGTCTTGAAATCCAAAATAAGCCAAAATTTGGCCTGAAATTTTACATTTCTCACTTTCAACATTTGATATGTTATCTATATTCTATTGTAATAAAATATAAGTTTATGAGATTTGTAAATAATTGCATTCCTTTTTTATTCACAATTGGTAGTGTCCTAACTTTTTTGGAATCAGGTTTGTACTTCAATACCATATCTAGCTAAAAAAGAGTGATAATGCCACAATAATACCATTTAATTGAAATAGAAAACATAAAAACAACTCACAATGTGGTCCCAATGTGGTTAACATTAGTGCATCATCTATCATCTTACATTAATAAACATTGATAAATACTGTAATAAATGCACTGTTATTGTCAGTTAATGAAATATAATATTTTTACAGTTTATACATATCAATTAAATAAGTCTAACTCTGATTTTATAATAAAATATTAAATAAATTACAATAAAGATACCTTTTGATTTCAATAATAAATTGGTAAGTGTTAACATTTCAAGAATTTCTTTTTTAATTTTATTTTACATTCTTCAGGAAACAAAACAATAAACATTTCAGCTTAATTTTCCTCATTGAGAAAAAACAAATAAATATCTATCTATCTATCTATCTATCTATCTATCTATCTATCTATCTATCTATCTATCTATCTATCTATCTATCTATCTATCTATCTATCTATCTATCTATCTATCTATCTATCATTTATTTTTAAATGTATTTTATTTTATTTTATTCACATTCTTACTGGCCCCAAACATTTAAATGGTAGTGTATAAATGTGCATTGCGTGACCATTTTTAAATATCTGGGCAAAAAAAATTAAAAAAAATATCTGGGCAAAAAATGATTAATCGCGATTAATCA
Organism: Danio kyathit; assembly: GCA_903798195.1. NCBI lineage: Eukaryota > Metazoa > Chordata > Actinopteri > Cypriniformes > Danionidae > Danio > Danio kyathit. The sequence continues at coordinate 31,408,578 of LR812530.1, read as the reverse complement.
CATCCAAAATTAAAGTTTGTTTAGACATAATTTTAAGTGTGTGTACTGTGTATATTTGTTTATAAATACACACATGTATACAAAAGGAAATGTTCATTTATGTTTAGATATAAAATATTTAAGTACAAAATTGTTTTATATAGTTTTGTTTCTATATGTTTGTGTCACATATACATAATAAATATATATAATACACACATATATTGTCAAAACAAACTTTTATTTTGGATGTGATTAATCGTGACAACAAAAATACATGTTGGGCACATTTACATTATATTTGGTGCTACTATACTGTATGTTTATGATTTGATCACTTAATCAAAATTGTTGCAGGTGTATCATGCAGGAATCTTGCCTGAAAAACTGTAACAATGGCCCACAGCAAAGAATCAAAGTTCTTTCGGTCAGGAAGTGTGTCTCCATCTCTCTCAGAGCCAAATTTACACCCAAACAAGTGCATGCCTAGAATACTGAAAAACAAAATTATTAAATACAATTAAATCTGCATGAACTAAACGTACAGCACATTCAAACAGCAGAAAATCCATTCTCATCTTGCCTGAAAATGAATATGAAAAGCATCAGAAGCATGCAGAAGGTGGCAACATTGTCCATTGTCTTCATGAGGACCACCAACTGCCTCTGCAAGGCGGGCATAAAGCGGACCAACTTCAACACCCGCATCAGCCTGAAGGTCCTCAGCACCGATAAACCGCCTCCCTGCTGGCCAACAATCTCCCAAACACTGTCAACACACATAAACACACACATCTGACTATCTGACAGAACACACAACAAGGGCAATGCTAAAACAAATCCTGGCTTCCATATATAGTAGTCATACGTTCATCCCTAGTGGGAGGAAATTTAATAAAGTTATTTTGTGAAAGATAAACTTTTCGGGATGTTTTGGTGTGGTTTGTTGCACTTCAAATAAAGTGTAAAATGTTATGACGTCATTGAATAATAGAGGGTTTCTCGAGATGAGGATCAAGATGATTGGTGCATAGTTAGGTTTCACAAAAAGTAAACTGAGTTTTTTTCTCAACATAATTTAAATTTCAATCATATTTTAGTGAGCAACTCTTTAAAAAACAAAACAAAACATAAGTAATTCCCTAAATCTCGTCTAATATACACTATAGTTAAAGGCACAGTCAAAAGAAAGCTTTCATTCTCTATTGATTTGCTTAATAATGTTATAAATTAATTCTTTATTAAATAAAATCTATTATAATTAATATTGTATTGAAATGTGTAGTAATTTGTTGTAATACTGTAAAGAAAATGACATCTGAAAAATCATTTATAAATAAATACAAATAAATTACATTTTAAAATATTAGAATAGAAAATGTTGAATTAGTTAATTTAAATATTAAAATAGAAAATATTTAAATTTATAATTTTTTACTGAAATAATGCTTTACTTTTTTACCAAATTGTTATTTTTTTATCTAATAAATGCTTTCCCAGTAAGCTTAAAGGTGCAGTAGGTGATCTGTCGAAATGCTGTCCGTTAGCATAATACCTTAGAAAACACAGTCCCTCTCCTGCCGTCCAAAGCTAAGCCTCCTGAAATCATAAATGTGCACCTTAAAGATGACCGTAGACAACCCACTAGATCACGTCATTCACCAGTTAGAAAACTTTATAGTACTATATAATACTACAATTCTTAACAAAAACTGTATTATATCTAGCAGGTTTTCAGTTGAGTAGCACGCAAAACTTTTCATAATGTGCAATATTGCATGCAAAGATCACTGGTCTCTCTCACGCACTTTGCCCTAAAGCAATTATGGTGCTTGGCCTGTGGGGTGCAGGACTAAACCATACTTACTGTACATGCTATTTCAGACCAAATATTCAAAGTAGTATGGTAAACAATATAGAGAGTGCGTCACATGTTGTCATTGTTCAAAAATGAACCAATGTGATGTGAATATAAAACCAACTTGAACTCAGTAAAGAAGGCTAGGCGGAATAGCGCTATTTACTTATGTTTTGTTGTTAAACTGAATAAAAATCTGCATTATCGATGCTGTAAAAGTATCTTATGAAATGAAAAATAGTCACATCAATCTTTCGCCAGAAGATTTCAGTGGCTGAACAACACTTCTGTGCATATAACCCATGCGAAAAATTTACACAAGCTTTGTGTGACTAAAATACTTTTAAAACAGAACATAACCTGTCTAAAAGAAACACTTCAGCCATGGTGTCATTCTTCCTCCAGCGTGCAAAAGTAACTCCAATATTGATTCAGGATTTTAAAAAGTTTTGATTCAGCATTTGTTTTTAATGCCGTCACACTCTCTCTCTCACTCTCATGTGCAAGTAAATGCACATAAAGTAGAAATCTACATTTGTTCGCAGACATTTTGGGCTACTTATCAGAATTATAGGAATTATCAGCCCAACAAATATTTATTGAACAAAAATTTTTTAGTCTTATGCCTTACCCAGAATATAAAAATACATATCAATTAAATACATTTAGATCATTTACTTTAATCATATTGGAATGTAAAGAGACTTTCAACCAGCACAACAAAAAAAAATGTTTCTCAAGACGATCACCTACTGCACCTTTAATAATAGCCAAAACTTTGTTAATAATACTAATGATATGCTAAAAATGCACTGTGAGGACATGATAGCAGTATGTCTAATAAAAACAAAATTTAGCTTGGTTATAAATGTGCTTGTTTTTTGTTGAAATGCTGCTACCATGTTATCACAGCTAATGCATTTTTTATATTGCTAATATATTACTATATTATGTTTACTAAGGTGTTTAGCATGTTTATCATGCTGCTACAGTAACATGAGTGAGCGTGTTTCTAACATGTTTAGCATATGGCTAGCACGATGCTGCTATGTTGCACTAAATAAAGTGATAGTTTAACTGCAAAAAAATGATTATAACTTGATTACAAACCTTTATGAACAATTTCCTTTTTCTGTTGAACACAAAAGAAGATATTTTGAAAAATGTTGATAACCACTGACTTCAATAGTAGTAAAAACAAATACTATGGAAATCAATGGTTACAAGTTTGCAACATTTTTCCAAATATCTTATTTTGTGTTTAACAGAAAAACATTAATTCAACCTGTTTTGTGACACATGAATGACGATTAAATGGTGACAGAGTTGTCCATTTTAGCTGAACTATCCCTTTAATATGATGTAGCATTTTAACACATGGCTAGCTCATTTTAGTCATACCTAGAATGATTTGCATCATGTTGCTAGTATGAATCAACATGTTGTTTCCACATTTAGCACAATGTTAACAAATTGCTTTTGTATGACACTGTTAGCATATCTTAAGTTAGTTTCAAGGCTTTCCTGGAGATGGATTAGTATAATGTTCTTCCAGCATATCAGAACAACATGATCATGCCGGCACATTTACCCACTTCAAGACATTCGAAACTGGTTTTCAGTGAGGTCGTACGTGTACATCCTCATTTAATGAACATGTAACAGACTTTCACCCAGCACAACAAAAAATGTCTCTTAGGACAATCACCTACTGCACCTTTAAGTTAGCATTTTTTAAGACAAATCCTACCACAAAAATGAAAACAAAAACGATATTCCTTGATTATCTATCATTGGGTTACCATGGAAACCAGTAACTTCCCCCACCCTCCTTCAAAACCACACCCTCAGAATATCCATAAAACATGTTGAACATTAAAACTGCAAGAGCCCCTCATAACATCACCACGCTAAATCTTTCGCTTGTTCAGACATCTCAGTATATGCTAATTTATGTCAATAGTGAATGGATGGGCGTGAAATTGCAGCACTCATCATGACAGCTGACAGTCATCAGACTGAACAGGCAACAGATGTCCCATCATTCAGTAATAGCTGCATTCAGTCTGCCTGTCACTGCTGTGAAATAACACACTGAAATGAAGATGAACATCAACAAATAGTGGCACAGGCAGCGTTATTAACAGAGGAGCACACGTACCTGATTACAACAATAATGCCGTCAAAGATGTTGTACGGGTTCTTGATGTACCCAAAAGGCCCGTAGACCAGCAGTTTCAGGAGCATCTCCAGCACAAACAAACTGGTGAAGACGATGTTACTTATTTCCAGAGCATTTGTCAACTCATCAGGCTGGAAAAGAAAAAAAACAAAGAAAGAACCAAGACTATCACAGAGATGCTATTGTGTGCCACATCAATACTTTTGAGAAAGTCACAGCATGCTGTATAAATAAATAAAAAAATTTTGAAAAATTGGGTAATAATAAAAAAAAAAAGTAAAACAAATAGTGCCTAAAAGAGGCACTAATTAAAAAAAATACATAAATCAAAAAATAACAATAATAATAAAAGAAAGATATGAACATAAAGGAACAAGGCTTCATGCAAGAACACAAATTTTCATTAAAACAGCACATAACTAAAATAAAATTAAATAAAACTAAACCAAAAAAAAATCTGTAGGAACTCTAAAATTGCCAAAAATACAATTAAATTAAATTGCCAAAAATAAAATTGCCAAAAATAAAATAAAATTAAATACAATTAAATATAATTAAATACAATTAAATACAATACAATTAAATGAAATTAAATTTAATTAAATTGCCAAAAATAAAATAAAATAATTTAAAATAAAATAAAATAGCGAAAAATAAAATAAATAAATAAAATAATATAAAATAAAATAAAATTGCAAAAAATAAAATAAAATAAAATAAAATCATGTTGGAACTATCTTTTAAATTCTGTTATAAACCTCAACTGTTTTTTCCATCTTTTTTTCCATCTTTAATTAACACTGAGTACGTTTAGATGGACACCAATACTCAGATTTAAATATGATAAAAACAATACTCTGATTATGTGTCTACCATGTAAACAGTGATTTTTAATTACCTTAATCCAACTTAAGTCATAATCAAACTTAAGAGAAATTGAATAAAGACATGTGGAGTATTCCTATTGTAGTCGCATTGTTGGAGTGCAGCACAGACATGTAAACACCTTAATCACACTATTACCATTTTGTAGTACTTTTGGGTACATTTTGAGACAGGACACAAACACGGCAGTTGTTAGGCATTTGACAACAAACAAATGAGAATGGTTGCATCCGAAATCACCTACTACTCAAGTAGGTTTTACAGTTAAATTCGAATTTATTAAACGACCATGTTACGTAATTCGTTAGGAAAAATATTCTATATAGTTTGAATGTGAGTAGCATGAATGGAACTAGAATGTGCTGCATCCACCATTTGTCATTTTCAACAGACCAACCTGCGTTAGTTGCAGGGATGTGCACAATTATTCGATTAATCGAACGCATCAACGACAATCGAGCATAAAAACGATGATCGATTGGCTCTAAAATGAAATTAATTTCAACCTTTCTGATTGGTTATGCTGGTATTTGGGCGGTAGTTTGATATTTGATTGGTTATGGCTGCAGGGAGTTGCGGTCTAGAGACGAGACCTGAGCGCAGATCGAGTATAGGTGGTCACACACCAGAAGTGCCGCGTCGCGCCACGCAGTGCACGTCAGAATTCTAAACTTAGGTTTCTATCAGGGTACACAGCGGTGCCCAGCCACGACTCAGGACACTGTTCATATTTCTGCCGCGCCATAGAGCGCCATCTGAATAGTTTCATTTTAAATACCAAGCGAATGTGCGCGTCTGGTGTGTGATCATTTCAGCTGTCATCTGCTCGCATGCCTCGACACACTTTTCGGCGAGGACTACGGCATGAGTGATGTTTCACCGCATGACACCAAAATCGAAAGCTACTTCAGGGAGCCATGCATCTCTATAAACCCGGATCCTTTATTGTGGTGCAAAGTAAATGAGTCTCGAATTTGCAAGGCTAAGCACCCTTGCCCAGTGGTACCTGGCTGTTCGTGCAACTTCTGTGCCTACTGAGCGCGTTTTTTCCCACCGCCGGTCTAATTGTAAATAAACTTCGCACTCGGCTTTCATCGGAGCATGTAGACCGACTGATCTTTTTAAATGAAAACATGCAGTCCTTCCTTATGTTAAGTATTATTAGCCATGGATGGTAAAATATTCAGGCTGTTTTTGTTTTAAGTTTAAGCAGCATAGTTAAATTAAGCAGGCTATATTTTATTTACCTCCACCGACTGATCATTTTGAAAGAAATGTTATTTTACCTAATCTTTAAGTTTTATAGCTGTGGTAAAAATATTCAGGCTATTTTTATTTTAAGTTTACGCAGCTAAATTATGCTAGCGTCTAATTTTAGTTAGGCTGTGTGCTACTTAACAGTCGTTTGGTTATAAGTTTGGTGAAACTTTATTTTTGCGAACCTTTTACAATGAAAAAAAAATCCTTTTTGATCCACATATTTTGTGATGCTGCTGAAGTAAAACATTGTTTTGGTAAATAAAATAGCTGAAATGCAGAGTATCATGTGTGTTTTTATTGTTGTTGTCAACAATATAGAAAAAGGTAGGTTATAGTTTTAAAAACGGATTCAAAATATTTATAGTAATAATAAGACACATATTGAAGGGGATAAAACTGTAAAATAACTTTGGTTTCTTTTTCTCTGCGGGGCTTCAGTTGTCGTTGTTAAAGAGCCCTGTAACGGGAGAACCGCATCCACTACTTTCTGGTTGGCATGTAGTTCAAGCTCACATGTATTCTGTGTAGATAAACACAATTTGTAATACAACATTTTCATATTGTGTCTCTAGGCTTTATGATTAATTTTTTTTTCCAATGCGTCATGTAGAAAACCTACATGCCTCACGTCAGTGGCGGTTCTAGTTTAAATGGCACCCTGGGCAAACCACCTGCTTTTAAGAACCTGCTTAGAAATAAATAAAATTATTATTATTATTATTATTATTATTAATATTATACAATAATTATTCTAAATAAATAACAGAAATCAATCCTAAATGTAACTGGAAAAAACGTAGACACAACTTGAGTGATATGCTAAGATCTCTTAAGAAATCTTTTGCTTGAATATTAAAGACAATTCTATAGAAAACAAAAATATATATTTTATGTAATTATCTGTTGTCTTAGACCCGACTCATGGCTGAGAATTAATGTTATTAAGTCTTACCTCCCTGATTCACCATTTCTCCTTTCTGCTTCATAGCCATACAGTGTAGTCAAAATAGGATCATCATCATATTTAGTTTTGTCGACTTGCAAAGATCACTGCGTGCCAACACCTCTGCATAAAAGTTACTTTGGTTTCACAGTACATAAGTGGCGTGTATTTTATTGGCGTGCATGTAAACAACCAGTATTTACACCGGGAGCAGAGCAGCGCGTGAGGTGCGCGGGAATGGTTTTCTGCGCGTATGCATGCGTCAGTTTGCTTTCACCACCGTTGTTTCGGTTGCACATAGACAATAACAAACGTACACATGCAAAGTAAGCCACATGTGAATGGCCTCTAACGTCTTTATTCTGTGATTACTACTTTAATACACTTGCATAAAGTAAATCGTAACTCAAAGCTTTTACTGGGGATCATTTTATTTTGCACCGTCTCCCCGTGTCACCCCCCAGCAAGATGCCGCCCTGGGCATCGACCATATTGCCCATGTCTAAATACGCCAATGCTCACACTTCTTTAAATGTTTACTGTGTTAACCAATATTGATGGTAATTTTTAATAACTCAACAGCGTTGATTTAATTGTTTTCTGAATCCTGTCATAGTTTTATCAACAACATTTTAAACATGGATTTAAATTAAATTATATATATATATATTTTTTTTAATTAAATGTTATTTAATTGTCGCTATGACGCACACACGCCCCGCCTCTTGCTTAAGCCACACCCCGGATTAATCGAGTACTCGTTTGTCAAACCTGTGGATTAATCGAAATAAAGAATGTTCAGAAATCCCCATCCCAAGTCAGTTGTGTCATTCCCATTCATGAATTCTCTCGAGTGGCATCATGGAATAGCGTATCGTTTATTGGATGAACACTTTAGAATCTCAGACGTGGTAAATCATCAGAGTACTTCTCACGTACTGTTTTTCCAATACTATGAATTTGAACATATTACTCGGCTCGCATACTGTTTTTAGCAGGCTATATTGTATGATATTTACATTAATCGAACTATGTACTATAGCATGGAACACGAAAGGAACATTCAAAAAGCAACTCATGTAAAAATCTTAATAATATTATTGTCTTATTCAGATTATGGTAAATAATTTGATTACTGATGTCCATGTAAACATAGTCACTACTTCTTTGCCTTTATTTTGAATGTATTGTCAGTACTAGGCATGCAGTTCATATGAGTAGGGTAAAGTAAATCAAGGACATGATGAAAAAATTCATTTCAAAGTTTTTTTTAAAGATTGGCAGAGCAGTTACAAAACTGCAAAAGTGTTGTTCTCTTGATACACAGACTCACAGATCTGATCTCGAGAAGATATACGAAAAAGATGTTATTAAACACACACACTCAAATATGCTCAACTCCGAAGGGCCAAAATAATATTTTGTTCTCATATAATTAAACAGAACACACTCTCGCTTTCATGGCTTCATTTTTTCCAATAGCTTGCAGTGCAGAGTGTGCTAGATAAAATAATGCAAGGATTAACTTTCTGACATCTCAAACATCAAATTTTCTCATTGTTCTTCAGAGTGCATTGTCTCAAACAAACTTAAATCTCTGATACAGGTGAACTACAAAGGAACTACGCAGATTTGCTGGTGTAATTGATGTTGTTGATAGTTCGGTATGCAGAGAGAGGATTTTTTTATTTTTTTATGAGGCACGGGTGAATTAAAGGAGAGACATATGGGGCCGGTTCATATTTCGCTTCAGTTTTTTCGATTGTAAAAATGAGACTGGGCAAGAGACCCAGCACGCATAACACATTCTTGAAACATCACGGCTAGCTGGGTTTAATGAACAGAGTCTTAAACGGCTGAAAACAAAACACAACATCCCCAAGCACGCAACTATTTGCCTATGAAAACTAACAGTGGTTTTAAGACCCGTTTAGACAGGTTGCCCAACTCAAGAGCTTTAAATGATGACAAAAACTATGTAATCGTTTTACCGAGATGATTGTTTCCGCTAAGTAATGAGGAAAAAATACGATTACATACAGTGCATGAAATGAAAAATAACGTCTATATTAGCTAATAGAATTAAAAGTAATCTAATCAGATGGAGAAGTGGTCCGTGGAGCACGATGATGAAGTGTGGGGCTATTTGTGGCTGTCGAGGTGTTTCACAGAGGTAGGGAAGGAAGCCAAGAGGATTTTTTTTTTGATGTTGTTTCTGGAACTGAGCAGCTCAGGGTTGGGCATAGCCTACCCAGCTGGAGTTTTTGCACTTGGCCTCTTTATAGGGTAAAGCCCTTGAGTTCAAAACAGGATCACTTGTTGGAAAAGTAGATTGGTGTAGACTTTGTTTGTGTGTGTGTGCCTTGTTAAACTGATGTGTCTTTTATCAAGTTTATTTATCAGTGTACATTTCAGTGCTTTCCACAGGTTTGAAATATACTTGCGATGATAGCCGGATTAAAACATACCTTTTACCCAGAGCACATAAATGGTTAACATCATGCGACAAACAAAATTTTTTTCAAAAAATTTTTAACAATATTTTTATTTATTATGACACTGTTTTAGTTTTTTTTTTTCAATTAGATTAAGAAAAAAAAAACTTTTTAAATAAAAAAATCACTAGACTTATATTATTACTTTCATGCTATTTGTAATGTGATGTGACGCTGGACAAGGGAGTGCGGATCCAAACGCAGGTTTATTAAACAGAATGGTCATTCATGAGCCATATGCACCCATTGACAGGTAAAATCTATTGCTGACATTTTGTACAGTATTGCCAAAGCATTTTAGATGTATAAAATATGTAATATACAGTTATGTGTCTATGCTTAGCAATAGCATTAATCTGTTAAATTCACATACACATCAAAATGAACCTTTATTAGGCCAATGAGCATCTATAGCCTAATTTTTTTATTGATATTCAGTCCTGTGGAAATTAATTGCGTCCTGAGATAAGTTCAGATTTTATATTGTGATTTTAATTGTTACATTTTCCCGTATAATTTATTTTAATTGTGGTTACATGACAGTTTCCTTGAATGAGTGCATGTTGGAAATGAAACGGCTTAATTTGATTCTCATAATCTGGTAAAGTCACATAAATATGTAAATGAACCTTAATCATGTTAATGAGCATCTATAACCTAATATTTTTTTAGATATTCAGTTCTGTAGATATCTAAATTAATTTCGATAAGTTCAGATTTCATATAATGTCCTTTTAATTGATACATTTTCTAGTTTAATTTATTTTAATTGCCTTTACCTGAAAGTTTAGCAAGTATTTGGGTTATTTGTACAGTTGCATCAGAATTATTCAACCCTCTGATGTATTAGCCCCCCTGTTTATTTTTTTCCCCAATTTCTGTTTAATGGAGAGAAAACATTTTCAACACATTTCTAAACATAATAGTTTTAATAACTCATCTCTAATAACTGATTTATTTTATCTTTGCCATGATGACAGTAAATAATATTTTACTAGATAATTTTCAAGACACTTCTATACAGCTTAAAGTGACATTTAAAGGTTTAACTAGGTTAATTAGGTTAACTAGGCAGGTTAGGGTAATTAGGCAAGTTATTGTATAAGGATGGTTTGTTCTGTATACTACTGAAAAAATATGTAGCTTAAAGGGGCTAATAATTTTGACCTCAAAATGGGTTTTAAAAAATTAAAAACTGCTTTTATTCTAGCCGAAATAAAACAAATAAGACTTTCTCCAGGAGAAAAAATATTATCAGACATACAGTGAAAATTTACTTGTTTTGTTAAACATCATTTGGGAAATATTTAAAAAAGAAAAAAAAATTAAAAGGGGGTTCAATAATTCTGATTGCAACTGTATGTCTGTTTATGTTCCAATTGTTAATGAATAATAACAATGAGTTATTAATGAATCATTTGCTGTGCTCTATAGTCACCTTTCACTCTATACTATTTGTGATCTATACTATTCGTGACATAATGACTAGTTGTTATGTTGAATACATTGACCAGTAATAGTTACATTTTTTGTAATACTTTTTATTTATTTATTTAATATTATTTTAGTAAATAGTAAATGTAGATAGGTTTGTAATCACAATGTAATAAAGCAAAGCACATTTTGTTCACTTTTGGAACTTGTTGAATATGTTAAGATGATTTTACCATCACGGTAATCATCAGAGTTACTGTAGCTTCCCCAGCATCTGACATCTGGCTCAAATTTGGGATGTATAAACATCAAATTAATACAATATACAGCAAATGAGAAACAAATAAAAACAGACAATATCTCCAAAAAATTATAATATTTACAAGAATAAAAAGTGTAGATTTAAATAAGGCAAATGCGTTGATTAACCAATACTAATAGTGTACATATATTTTGCAGCCAGTTTAGAGCAGTCATTTCATCCTCTCCGAGTATATAGTAAAGTTTTTATAAATTATATAGTAAAGTAGTAGAGTTGTTAATTAAAGAATGAATTATTTATCTTGCTCTCGCAGCTACAGGTATGGCTTAAATGTAGGCTTAAACAAAAAAAGCTAAAAAGGTACAAAAACGCATACAATTAATGACAACTTTAAAAACAAAAGCAGAGTCCCGGATATTAGCAGACTTAGAAACTTAGGCCTAATGCATTTTTAAGTGCTAAAAAAGTGCATCTTTGTGGGTCTGCACGTGACTATCTGTGGGAGTGTTGACAGTTCTCACGCACACTGAACAAGCAGTAGCCTATGAAATGGGTAAACGAGAGCAGATTTTGCACTGGTTAATCGATCGTGGATGTTTGGGTAATGAACGGAAAAAAATATAAATAAATAAATTAATTAATAAATATTCTTGGGGGGCCATTAATGTACCTGAGTGGCCCGCCCAAGTAAAGTCAATGTGTGGGAAGCACTACATTTAAATAAAAAGAGAAAAAAATAAAAATGGTTATTCATTAATTTATTTCAGAGGTCGCCACAGTAGAATGAACCAGCAACTATTTCAGCATATGTTTTACGCAGCGGATGCCCTTTTAGCCGCTACCCATTACAAGAAAATACACATACACACTGATTCACACACACACACTCATACCCTACGGCAATTTAGTTTATTCAATTCACCTATATCGCATGTCTTTGGACTGTGGGGAAAACCGGAGCATCCAGAGGAGACACGGGGAGAACATGCAAACTCCACATAGAAATGCCAACTGACCCAGCCAGGACTTGAACCACCAACCTTTTCCAAAAGCAGAAAATATTGTGCCTAAATTACTCATTAATGTATTATTTCTGGGAAAATGATCCTTTTCCTCAAATGATTTCTGCTTAATGTTTCTTGCATCACAAAACATTTTCAATATATTTTGATCTATGTACGCCAGCTTTTTGCTTAAAGAGGTCAAATAGAGGAGCATCCAGAGGCGAAGCTCAAACAAGCTTGAACTTCAGACCTTCTTCAGTTAAACCGATCTTGAAATGGAATCTGTCAGCAGCTGCATTCTGCTATCAGTGTCTGCTCAGTCCAGCACACGGTTAATGCAAGTTCGGCATCCTTTAATCTAATTATACAGCTCCTATAATCTGAAAAAATGAAACATGAAGGCACATGGGCACATATAGTATACTGGGTTTCAAATTTTAAAATGTGTTCAATGATATATGTTTTAACATTAAGTGATAAAACTGAATTTGATTTAAATAAAATAAGTATGATTTGTATGCAATAAAATGTGACCATATAATACAATATAATGTAATGTAATGTAATGTAATGTAATGTAATATAATATAATATAATATAATATAATATAATATAATATAATATAATATAATATAATATAAGATAAGATAAGATAAGATAAGATAACCAATTATAAATAATGAAGACAGTCTATAATAAGCATAATAATATTAATAACAATAATAATAATAATAATAATAATAATGTTAACATAACTTTACAATCTATTATACATAAATAAGACAGTCTATAATAATAATAATAATAATAATAATAATAATAATAATAATAATAATAATAATAATAATAATAATAATAATATAACTTTATAATCCATTATAAATAAGACCGTTAATAATAATAATAAAAATAAAAAATAAAATAATAATAATAATAATAATAATAATAATAATAATAATAATAATAACAACAACTTTACAATCCATTATAAAAAAATAAACCAGTCAATAATAATAATAATAATAATAATAATAATAATAATAATAATAATAATAATAACATGTAACTTTAAAATCCATTATAAATAAATAAGACAGTCAATAATAATAATAATAATAATAATAATAATAATAATAATAATAATGATAACAACAATAATAATAATAATAATAATAATAATAATAATAATAATAATAATAATAATAATAATAATATATAACTTTACAATTCATTATAAATAAATAAGTCTAAAATAAAAATAAAATAATAATAATTATAATAATTATTATTATTATTATTATTATTGTTATTATTATTATTGTTAATAATAATAATAATATTACTACTCCTACAACTACGATATATACATTTTGTCACACTTTAAACCACTAGTAGAAATAACAAATTATTTAAAAATAAATACATTGAAAGACAAACAGACAACATACACAAAGAAAGATTGTTATAATTGCAAATTGTGAGTGATTGTAGCAAAAACACTTCAAGAACAAGTGAAAGTGAATTAAAAACCCACAATGTTCAGCCATCACTGCTAGAAGCCAAAGAACTTCAAACACCCTTTATTCTGGATAAGGCTTTAAAGTGTTCGAGTGAAAATGGCAGTGATGGCCACTTGACAAGTATGAGATATGTGTTTCCTCATTACCAGCAATGACGAGTTCAGGCTTTACGTCCAGAAAAAAACTAAACTGTTCAAAATAATCTATGACAAGCAGTAGAGATCGTTTCACTGAAGCATAAACTAGCTGGTCTCATTTCCTTTCATTATATAACCTCATTATGGCTCAAATGGCTTGTGGACAAGCTGAAAGTTCACCACATGTTCACCACATAATGGTTTAAATACCCTGAAACAACTCACTTAGTAAAAAAGTCTAGTCTAAAGTAAATAATAAAAAAAAATGATGTATTTGAGATTTTTTCTCAAACAACCCATGCAATCAACACCCACACAATACATCCTCTGATCTGAGGATAGGAGCTCATTTAAGTATTTGCAACAATAACTACGCTTAACGGTCATTACAGAGATTATATGAAGTCCCAGGGCAAGTGCTGAAACAAAGCAAGCAACCCTCAGTGCTCATTAACTTTCAGAGCCATTGCAACAATAACCTTTATGGCCCCAATAGCACATTAGGAAGGGAAGGGGCTAAAAAGAAGAAAAAGGGACAACGTGGGAGGAAGAGGTTGAAAGACATATTTAAAGAAAGTGATACCCAACAGAAATGCATGTTGGGATTGGGGATTGGGTTAATGAGTAAGTTGAAATTGTGTGGATTTTTTTTAATGATACTGAAAATTCAGATCACTTATTGAAGAAAGTGTCCTTGTTAATTACTAACAAAGGTTAGAGGGATAAGAAGCACATGAACCAGACCATGCTGCAACCTGCACCGCCAGTCCACATGGGGCTTAACTATAGTGCATGTAGGATTAAGAGCTTTAAAAAGTTTACTTTGAAGCATGTCAACAAAATTCTTGAACTGAATTTTTTTTTTATTGATAAACATGGAACCTACTGTAGCTTCTCTCGAACGGCAAAATGGGATTATTAAAGTTTAAAATGTTCAAGCATATGTGTTACGCATTTCCAGCCACAACCCAGAATTGGGAAACACTAGTGGTGTAATGGATCACAAATCTCACGGTTCGGATCACACTATGGTTTCTGAGTCACGTATTGGACCAATTTCCGGATCAGCTAAAAAGGGAGGAGACAAATGTCATTTGCTTTCCATTTACACAAAAATATTACTGCAAAAGACATTGTTTTTACACAAACATTGCTTAGAACCTGTAATTTGAATAAAAATAAAAATCAAGAAAGAACCAGCTGAAAAAAAGGGAAATTTTAATCTTTGCTACTGTTGCTGACAATGCTAAATATAGAAATCTAACATCTTGTACAACAAATCATGTTTATTTTTAATGAATGAGTCAACGATTCACACATAAAACTTAATGTTTCATTATAGCTGTATCATTTTTGAAAACCTATTCAGTGACATAATTGTGATGGTTGTTTGTCACCACCCATTGGTTACACAATGTAATTGCTACAACATTCACCAGCGTCAAGTTCCACTAAACAGTGATTTTAATCTTTACCATAAACATCAGTGTTTATATCTGAACTATAAACTGCTATCCCAGTACTTCTGTGTTTTTTATTTGTTTGTAACTGAAAATGTGTAAAAACTGAATCTCTCTCGATCAAACACAGATTTGAATGCAGCGCTTCAAAGGATTAATAAACATATGTAAATTATTATCATTTATCAATCATGTTGCGCGAGTTTGAAATGAGATCACAAACTTTTAATGTTTAATTGTGCAGCTTTTCACTAAATGCATTAATGCAGGCTAAACAAACGGTGACAGAAAGCACCTTTAATTAATAACCTAATTAAGCATCTTGGTACTTTTTCCATCATCATTATATTTTACAGTGAAGCCAAAATGCTTTCATACACGTGATTTGAATGACTCGAAAGGCGATCTCTCTGCAATCGTTATGAATGTTGGATTAACCTACAAGTTCAAAAAAAGTTATTAATCCGCAGGTCACGTGCGTTTCGAACTGTGGGTTGTAATCCATTACACCTCTAGGGAACACCCATACACACTCATACACTATGGACAATTTAGTTTATACAACTCACATGCAAACATGCAGACTCCATACAGATATGCCAACTGACCCAGCTGCGACTCAAACCAGCACATTTCTTACTGTGAGGCGACCACTGAATTACCAGTGCTAACCACTGAGCCACCATGCCACCCAACTAGACTATACTTTACTATACTATACTATACTATACTATACTATACTATACTATACTATACTATACTATACTATACTATACTATAATAAAACATTTTTTATATAAACCATAATGTATTTCAGTATACATAGAAAAAAATATATATATATACATATATAAATGTATAATCTGTTATTTTTAATATTCTAATAAAGTTCAGCATACATTTTATTTAATTTGAACCAAAGTTTTGAGATTTTCAACTTGTTTAAAACACAAGTGCTTTACTTACTTTTAAACACATGTCAGCTACATCTATGTTAGACCCAATTCAAGAGTTGCTACCTGTAGTAGGAGAACCTCTTCTTAATCGTATCAACTGTTCTCTATCTTTAGGCCTCTATCTTTCCTTTATTTACTAATTCCACCTGGGGATACTCATCCCGAGGTCCCCAGAGATTATGCAGCGCCACTGATGCGATCCAAGACCTGTGAAGAAATGATACCAAGGTATCCATAACTCTGGACCAGGCCGTATCCTGATGCTGTGGTAGTCATGGAGGAGTGGAGTGCATGAGACTGATTCCTGTAAGACCACAGTGACAGACAAGTCCCTGCATTAATCCTGTGGGCCAGTCTGATGACCCGCCGGTGACCTACTCACACCTGTAGTTCTCCACGATGGACTTTCATCGTTCTACAGCCTCCGGCGCCTAGGAAGTTTGGCCAGAGGAAAAATGGCCGTGCTCAAAAGAGCCTGGTTTCTCATGAGTTTTTTTTTTTTTCCTTCAC
This sequence comes from Danio kyathit, assembly GCA_903798195.1. Lineage (NCBI taxonomy): Eukaryota > Metazoa > Chordata > Actinopteri > Cypriniformes > Danionidae > Danio > Danio kyathit. The sequence continues at coordinate 31,391,693 of LR812530.1, read as the reverse complement.
TTCGTCAGTTGGTGAAAATTTTTTCCTCGCCACTGTCACCACTGGCTTGGGAATCTTGGAGCTACGCATCGAGGGATTTGCTCTTCAGTGTTTGAACCTTCAGCAATGAAATTTAAACCACACTAAACTGAACTTCAACTCTGAATTCTGAACTTTACTAGAACTTCTTTGTTAAGCAGCTTTGACACAATCTACATTGTAAAAGCGCTATTTAAATAAACTTGAATTTAATTTAATTTAAATTCATGTCTAGGATCCTTCATAAATTGTATTCATATTTCATAACACTACAGTTTTACTATAGTTTTTAATTAAATAAATGCAGCTTTTGTAGGAATTTTTGTAAGAGCCTTACAGGAGAATTGTACTATTTTAAAACCCCAAACTTTTGAACCCCAGAATATTTTGGAGAATCACATTTAAATAGTTGTATGGCTATAAAAATCATTTTGAGTCAAATCCTAAAAGGTAGCTATGGAGTCAAACATCCCTTTCTGGCTCAAACAGTTGACAGATATATAACCCGAAATGGAAAGCAAACAGCAAAACCGCCAAGAAATAAAAGAAACCGAATGGGCCGGTGGAGCTTCTGAACAACCTGGGCTAAAGGTAGAATGTGAAAACCGATGGAAAAGAGAGATGGAGACATGCCTGCAGATTTATTTTTAACCTCTAAAATAAAAGCATACACTTCGGCTCTGTAAATAGCTGCCATGTGCTCAGGTTTAGTATGGTTTTGGTGTGTAAGATCAAGTGATCAACATGTCTCCTCTCCAAGAAACACAGAGTCTGGAAGGAGGCCACCGAGAAAACTGCTCAGATCAATGCAGCACAGCCTCTTCTGCCTGTTTTTCTCAGTCATTCACACATTCCCTGCTTTGGCCACACTGTGAATCTCCACTTGATCTTAACTTCATCCAGCTATGTGTGATTTTTCCATCTGTGCCACACAATGGAATACCGAAACTTGACAAGACGACATCAAATACTGTTTTGAAGCCCACTAGCAACATTTAGAACATAGGAACGATAAACAAAGCTGGAACTGTTGCAATCGAGAGCCGCTTCTTCATTCCAAAGTGGGTTGAGGAAAAAAAAGAAAGTGATGCAGGATTGTAAGCGATTGGGGGAGAGGAACTCAGACAAGAATGAAAGGATAAGGGCAAAAGAAGCTTCAGGAATGTGAAATAGGAACAGATGCAATTAGCCAGATTGGAAGTTTTATGAGGATCAAAAAACCCAAGTGACCTTGTGCATCCAAATTCTTGCTCTATCTCAGACTCCAATTCTCCAGATGGACCGCTGTGTAAAGACGGCGCTCACTGCCAGATTTCCCCAGGAGTTTACAGGGAACAAAACGCGAGGAGAGACAAAAGAAGCCCTGAGGGGGAGGGGAACGCCATCCATATGTGTGTGTTAGCTTCCTCCAGGCTACGACAAACACCATAGACAACATCTCCAAGTATTAAGACAAGCATAACAGAGTAAAAGATCCATTTTATGTTACATGCCCATGAAAAAAATGCTCACCCTCAAACATGCATTAGCATTTAAAAGTAATGCCCTACTGTAAAAAAATGCTGGGTTCCACACAATCATTTTGGGTTAGAACAACATGATGGAATTAAGTTCAAGTCAAGTCCAGTCAAGTTGAGCTTCATTGTCATTCCGCTATGTGTGGACATGCAGCGAAACGACAACGGTGGACAATCGCAGGACAACGGTGCTACCAGGGTGCAAATTACAGAGGGTGTTGGGGGGGACTGACCCCCCTAATTAACGCTTGATCCCCCTTGAAGTACTTCAAAACAAGATGTATAGGGGGGTCAGCCCTTTAATAGTAAGAAATCTGATCCCTGATCTATATATTAAATATTAATAGTCAAAAATGTATAATATAAATATACATGTGATCCCCCCTATAACGGTTTATACCATTATGAATGCATAATGTGCCAATCAATGCTAAGAAAAATATCATTCAACAGTCTGAAACAGGCGGTTCTAGAGCACCGATTAACAGTATATGCACAAAACACGTTTCTTGTAAAATAGGTGTTTTTATCTACATGTAGCCTAAAAAGAAAAAATTAGACACATAATTTGTATAGTTTGACGTACAGTAATCCCTCAAAACACTGAAAATGCATACATTTTATTAATAAATTAGATGTAATTTAAATACATCCATAAATTTGATTCACTAAAGCATGTATTACCAAACTATTACCGAAAAAAGCCCCCCAAAGCAGCGATACATGATTGTGGTACATTTATAGTAAATATTGTTTTCCTTATTGAGTTAAATTATTAGTTTTTACAAATTTAAGTGGATTGAACATAAAATAAAATAAAACATTTTGAAGAATGCTGGTTTCTAGGACTTCCATGGTAGAAAAACAAATGACTATGGAAGTCAATGTGTCCCAGAATCTAGCATTTGTTAAAGTCTTTTAAAATCTTCTTTCATGTTCAACAGAAGAAAATAATAGGTTTTTGACAACAAGTGAAGTGTGAGTAAATGATGATAGAATTTACACTTTAAAGTAAACTATCCCTTGGATAGACGGCCATGAAACCCCCCTTTTTCAGTTAAAGTCTACCTCAGAAATTTTTCAAAAAATGCTCCTAGATGGGCGTGGAGCAGCGCTGTGAGCAGAGGGAGTGGGTGTGGCCAGCAGTGCAGGGGAAAAAGAGTGAAGCGAGCAACTGGCAGTTGGCTCACAAAATGAGACACAAACCGTGAGGAGACCCATGGTTTTATAGTTTACGAAGTTATAATGCAAATAAATAAACAATAAGTAATTTAATGTCCTGCTACATTTGTTATTCATAATTTCATATACACATAATCACAATTTGTTATATCATTATACAGATAATCGTGCTTATAAACACTATAAATGATTAATACTTCTCTCCTCCTCAATCCCCGAGTCTATATGCAGACAGTAAATAGCAATGCAGTCTCTTGCCCTGTCTATTCCAACCATTAGCCCTGCCGGTAATCTGGAGGATTTTAAACATGTGCGAACACGGCAGCACAAACTCCACTGATAAAAGACAAAGTCTGCCATTCTCCAATTCTCGTACAGCTATTCAGACAAAAATTCTTGCTGCAAATCAACAGCTTTGCTGTATCAGCCCAGACAGCATTGCAAGGAAAAACATGCAACAAACCCTGTGGATCATGGAAACAAACACATACGACCTGTGTCTCACCTAGTCACTAGGTCTCACAGCTTGGCAGGTGACAGGTCTGCTTTGCCTTTGGAAAGCACATGCTCTCATGAATAATTAAGGAGCAGGGTCTTCTCATAGGATAAGAAAACTCAGCTATGAAAAATAATGAGAAACCGACGCGTCATCACTCCACTTGCAGTTTTGCGCTACGTCACCGATTTTGATCCCGCAAGATCTTTAAGAAAGTTTAGATACCTTTCAAATTGTTCCTAAAATGTGGTGGAGTTGGAAAAGTGTTGATAGATGAATAAGAAGAGAGGTCAATATTGATGTAAAAAACTGAGAATTGTTTTTTTCTTCTTTTTTTTTGTTTTGTTGTTGTTAAGTCTAAGGTAAAATGCAATAAAAAAAAAACAATAATAAATATATATATATAAATATATATATATATATATATATATATATATATATATATATATATATATATATATATATATATATATATATATATATATATATATATATATATATATATATACATATATATTTATATATATTTATTTTTATATATATATATATATATATATATATATATATATATATATATATATATATATTTATTTATTTATTTATATTTATTTATATTTATGTATTTTATGTAATTTCTTCTCTTTAAATTTTTGTTTTTGTTTTAATGTTTTAATGTGTTTAGTGGCACAATATATAATATTTCTTTTCACTGTGCAATTTGAATGCTTTTTTTATTTAATCTTTAGTCTATTTTCTATCAGTCTATCTTCAGTCTAATTTTGTCACTGTTCACTGGCATACAGTGCAAGGCTTTTACAACCTAGACTACCACGCAACTTGTTCCTATCATCTTAACTTATTGACTAAACTAACTAAAAATATTAGGTTAAACCTTATATAACTTAAAACTTAAAAACCGTAGTTGCAATTAAAATATGTTAAAGCATATGTATTAAAATATGTTAAAGCAATATATATATATATATATATATATATATATATATATATATATATATATGACTGTTGACTAATTGTCATTAGATTTTTACAGTGCATACTTTATGAAGCTTACAACGAGAAAGTATACTATACTGTATACAATGTTCATTTAAATTTATCAATTATTTTAGAACTTCATAAATTATAATGGATACATGTTTGAGGCCATGCTTCTTTAAACTTGAGTTAAAAAGTGCAGTCAGTACTTTTACCATAGTAGTTTTAAAAATAAGTATCGGTACTTGTACTTGAGTAAAGAATGTGTGTACTTTTGCAACTTCTGCACAATTTACACATCAATGCAAACAAGGATAACAGAAAACAGGTAAAAACTTTCATCTTTGCTCTTGTAGCAACAAACATACACTGAACAATGTGGGTTTATGGTACATCAAGACTGGTAATAATGTTGAACTTTTTTGGCTTTTAAAACAAACCTACAGTTTTAGATGGCTGTAAATGTTTAAATCCTGGCTAGCATAGTTCAACAAAAGATCCCATAATGTTTAAGAATTAGGTCAGTAGAGGGATAATAGGTGGTCTTGTGGATGTTCGAATACATTCAAGCATATGAGGCTTTATAATGAAAGAAATATGGTCAAATGCGTTTTTGGCTACCTCTGAGAGTGGTCAAAATTGAACAGGTTCCACATATTATCCATGTATTTAGAATTGCTCAAAACTGGGTAAAAACACTTAAAGTGCTAAAACTAGTGCAGGAAATTCTGCTGTAGAATTCAAATAATGTGAATATGAATTGCTGATCATTACTTTTCCTGTTTTATTTTTTATTGTTTTATGCCTGCAAAATATAGATGTTTTTATTTGATTTTTTTAACAGCTACCCTGTTTTTTCTTCTCTACCACTCAGATATTTCTGAAAGAACTAGCACCAAAGCCTACTGTTGCTATAGTAACAAACACAACTTGCACACACATCACTGCATGCTCTCATTTTACTGTTGTAATGTTATGGCTATTTCAGCATGCAGCTTGCTTTGTAGACTAAATACAACAGAATAAAGTTTTTTTTTTTTAGAATTCAACTTTTTTTATTGTTCAACAGCCAAGAACAAAGAACACACTTCACAATACACAAACATATGATACATGTTACAGTAAATATTCAGCCACCTGTCACTCCAAGAAAATTCGGCTAAGAAAAACAGCATATAATAAACATATATGGAAATTAAGGTTGTGGTACCTTTGTAAGCACATACTCATTTATCCTAATTTTAGATGTTGCCAGAGATTATCCCATTTTCTATGTACTTCTCCCTCATTATTTAATCTCCCCAGCATACACTCATAGGATGCAATTTCAATCATCCCATTAATCCACTCTTTCAATTCTGGCATTCTGGGGCACTTCCAATTACGTAGTATCATCCTAGCAGCTGTAATGCATCCACAACAGAATAAAGTTGAAGTAATCTATTAAACTCTGCTTATGCATTTTAAATAGTCTGTTCATGTGAGTCCACTGCAACAAATGCATGAGATTGAATGAACTTCATATCCCTTTAACTGCCCCACCAAGAAAAAAAATGTTTGGATTGCATTTCTTAACTCCTATTGTCGCTAGTTAACACACTCAATGCATTTTTTTTTAACACATCCCATAATTTCTAAAATATCAGCCTCTACCAAATGGTTGATATGTCGGTTTATGGTAAAAGTAACGAACTTAATACATATACTATGAAAGATCTGAGAATATGAAGTGTAAGACCAATTTATTTAAAAAATATTCAAAATAAAACATTTTTGAATACTAAATAACCTTTATTTTTTGAAGTATGACATAAAATGTTTCAGATTCTCATTTAACATGTTTTCTTGTTTTTTTTTTTTTTTTTTTTTTTTTTTTTGTACAATAAAACCAAAATCAAGTGTAGTAGTGCAACAGGATGTTTGTTAGATTTTTTTTTGTAAAGCAACAATGCTGTGTAGTGTAAACCATTAATTAAAACAGTCATTCTTTAAATGACTTTAACAACCATTATTTAAAACAGTAAAAACAAGGTCAACTGTTTGGTAGAGGGGCAGTCAAAGGGATATTTCAAAAATTATATTACTGCAGATGTGTGTGTGTGTGGTCTGTGATTCATTTCAAGGGCAGCCAAAACTACAAAATATAATCAAACCAAGATCTAGAAATATCTTCATATCAATAAATACACTGCTAATTTCAGCAAACTTTAAATCATGTGGTCACACAGAAGAAAGGTGGACATGATCCTGCAATCTTTTGTTATTCATAAATTGTAATTAAAGAGATGTATGTAGTATAATTAAATAGCTGTAGCTGTGAGGAACCGATTTTAGAAATAAAGTTGATTCCAAAAATCAGGTCAATTTCCCTGAAACCATAAATACTAGCATCAAAATTCTGTCAACATTTTTGTTCAGATATTTTTTCTTTTTAAAACTCCACCTAGGCTGTTCCTATAACCTTCACCAAACTTTGGACATGTGATAATAATAAAGTAATAATTATAAAATAATAATAATTGTAATAAAATAATTGTAATAAAATAAATAAATAAATTAATTAATTAATTAATTAATGACTAAATAAAAGTAAGTAAGTAAAAGTTTTCAGAAGCATCCTGTAACAATGAATTATGTAACAATGAAGACTGCATTAATGGACGCTGAACATTCAAGCATTAAGTCAGCAAAGGACAAAAAAAATGACATCTTACAATATATTACAGTGGAAGGCTTTTGTACAATTTGTACATTTAAAAACTGCACAATTTAATTGTAAAATCATAAACTATTTCACAATATTACAATATTTTTGGTCAAATAAATGAAGCTTGGTTAGTAGAGACTTCTTTTAAAGGGTCAGGAAACACCAAAATGCATTTTTTGAGATGTTGACAGTCATATATGTGTCCCACTATGCTAAAAACACTATTAGGACACATATATTTCACAAAAAAAGTGAAAATTGGTTGTTTTTGCGTTGTTTAGAGCAAATTTGTTCTTTCGGTTTAAAAAGAAAATTTGAAGCAACGTCACAGCGATGAGATCATTTGGTAAATTTCAGCATGGAGATTGGCTGTCTGTAACGGCCAGTACAAAGTGGCGTCATTGAGTTCTCAGCACATCTGTTCATTAATTCATGAGAAAGACTTGATTCAAACCAATCAGCGCGCTCTATTGTGAACGAGATGCAACTTCATTAATATGCATGATATAGCTTCTAAGACTCTTTGTATCTGTTACAGTGCTCGGAGAGACGCCACGTTGTGTTGCCAACCGTATTTCAAATAAGTGGAAGAAGAAGAATTGTTCGGAGACAGGGATCATCAGTTTTGCATTTATAAATGTGCTGGAACAAAGGTTTTGTTTCCATTTCCCCACGATTAGAGTGTGGACCCACATGTGTTAATTACAGTGGTCTGCTAACACGCGACAAAAATATTAGGGATGTCAAAATTAATTGTTTCTTCGGTGCACCGCGATGCAGACGCGGACAATTCGGTATCGGTTCAGTAATAATCATAACCGGTTATCACGTACTGACGTCATTTATCTGATATGCGCTATGTCGCCGTAGGTTACTATGGCAAGGGAGGCGAGCGTAAGTATTTACAACGATCCAACTACTTAAAAACGCAGAAGCTGTGCACAATTTCACTGCGTGTGTGTTTGCTGGACAGTCTTTCACTAACACTTACAGCAGAAGCCCCTATTTCACTGCGATTGAGAGCGATTCTCTCTCTCACTGTGGCCCATTTGACCGGCTGGCGTAACATTTCCTCTCCTCTCGGCTGTTACAGCAATACTTCAGGATACAGACACGAGCGCGCAAGTTTTCTCCACCGCGTCTATCATGGATCAGCTGCAGTGTTGCCAGATGTAGCTGACTGATTCCAGCCCAAAAACTATCCAAAACTCGCCAAAATGCCTATCCAAAACCGGCCAATCTGGCAACACTGTGCCGCTGCCGTTTATCAGTGTCACTCATCGGTGAACAGCGCCTGTAAAGTAAAATATAAAGCTGTGTATGGAAATCATCATCAATGCACCGTGATGCACAGAGATATCAAACTGAACCGAATTGATGGCATGATAATCGTAACCGAACCATGAGACCAGTGTAGGTTCACACCTCTAAAAAATATGTTTGTAAAGAACATTTTTTACCCAAGAGCTTTTCGCATCTGAAAATGGTGAAATCTGCATTTACCACTTGTCTTCTTTAAAAAAAAGATGTGGTTCCAGTTCGTGTTGATTGTTCTGTATGGATTAGGTAAGTGTGTGATCAATGTTCTTTGTTTAAGTTTATTCAGATGGCAAAGTTAGTTAGTATCGTCAGCGGTACTCTTTCAGTTTTTAAAGACATATCTTAGTTAAAATGATTTAGTTACTAAGCTTACAGTAATATCACTACAATATTATGGACTGAAAATCCTTCACTTCCACACAGCTCTCAGATCTGCTGTAAATGCTTCTCTCCAAATCACTGTCTATCTCCCCTGCATATGTGTTTGTGTTGCCGTGTTTGTGTAGCGCATGTAATGAAACTCCTCTTTTCATGCAAACTCTTCCCCCTTTCACCACTCAACACTCCCACCTAAACAAAGCTGGACTCACCCACTTTCCTGCCTTTTTTGAAACTAGAGATGTGAAGACACCCTGCTGAGACAGGGGGGTTTCATGGCCCTTTAAAACTTAAAAAATATATGAATCAGGGTACATGAGAAAAAAATCATTAATAAATAATCATCCTGGGCTCTGTAAATCTATCAAATAAACTGCATTCACTTTTGGAAAGATGGCTGCTTGAGATCACAAGGCTAAGGATCGAAATTCTTACCACTGCCCACATTTTCATCCCTGGTTGCCAGCAGACGTTCCCATTTTCTTCATATTTTCTGAATAACTCTCAAATTACCATAATAAATCATACTAATCACAGTGAGTGATGATGAATGTTGTTTTCTTGTCTGAGAATCAACCATTTTCAGAGAGAAAATATAAAACTCAATATCTCACTCCGAGGAATTCATCATCCTTCAAAGTTGCAATGTCTCATAAAATACTGATCATTTTCCTAGTTCTTCACGTCAAAGCCCTGAGTTACGACTTCAATCAAGTGCAAAGTGGGCATGAACTGTGCAGTGTGCCCTCCAAAGGCTCTGTGAGGCAACTTTTCAGATGTAAAAATCATTGAAAAATACTGATATATGTGCCAGTTGTCTTCTCTTTTCATTTCAGCCTAAGACTCATGCTCATTTTCTAGTATGGTGAATTACAATGGTAAACAACCTAAACATGTCAAACATGGAAAGTCTTGCATTCCATTGCATTGAGCACACAAAATGCCAGTAGTGTATGTGTTGTTTGCATAGAAAGACATTAATTGCCATTAGTTATGAAACATTCCACCTTTCAAAAAACACCTGAGACAAACATGCAATTTAATCTTATAAGTGAGAATTTTCAGAAATCAAATCATCAGAATGAGCATAGAGACATGCACTAACCTGCTCATGGTACTCGATGCCCATGCTGAGTGTGTTAATAAGAATGGCGATCATTATTCCTTGTCCAAAATACTTGCTGTCCACAATCTTGCGAAAAGTGCCGCAGACCAGCCTCCAGAAATCGATCACTTTTGTTGCCCGAGCTCCTAACCCAAACTTCTTCTTCTTCTTAGGACCTCTGCTGTCCCGATAATGGGCAACTTGTGTCTCGTAGACACCCTCACTGTCAGAGTCTGCCGTCTCGTTACCATCTATTCCCTCAGAGTCATTGGTCATTGATTTGGCACAATACGGACAGGTTTCAGGGTCATAGGTCAGAGCTGTGTCTATGTTTGTGCTACTGCAGTTCATGAGGGCATCCTTGGAGATGACCTTGCCTGAAAGTTATAAGAAACAAACAAATCAGAAAAATAATGCATGGTCAAATGTCTTTTATATGAAATAATTCAGAGTTGCATTATTTTCACTCATTTATCATTCTTTAGAATCTTGGAAAAAATGTTCTTGGAATTTCCTTTTGGAATTTTTACAGCTGCAAACGGAACAATTTAAAAAATGAATAAATAATACTTGTTTAATTTAAACAACAACAGCAACAACAACCACCTGTAATCAAGGCTGCATCCGAAATGGCCTACTATCAAAGACTATAGAATACACAAGACATGCCACTCGTATAGTTTAGAATGGGGAAAATTGTAATGGTCAATATGGTGAACGAAGCCCCGCCTACTAGTACAGGAGCCAATCAGCAATTGCTGAAGCTAAGCAGGGCTTTGCCCGGTCAGTACCTGGATGGGAGCCCACATAGGAAAGCTAGGTTGCTAAGTCATTAAAATATTCCAGGATGTCCTTAAAAAAAAGAGTAGGGGTTAACTCCGACATCCTGGCCAAATCTGCCCACCGGCCTCTGTCCATCATGGATTTATACAGTTCTAGCTGTAGCTCTGACTTGTTTTTGAGATCTTGAGCGTCAAAGTTTTTGTAGCAAAAAATTTTTTCAACACATTTCTAAACATAATAGTTTTAATAACTCATCTCTAATAACTAATTTATTTTATCTTTGCCATGATGACAGTAAATAATATTTTACTAGATATTTTTCAAGACACTTCTATGCAGATTAAAGTGACATTTAAAGGCTAAACTAGGTTAATTAGGTTAACTAGGCAGGTTAGGGTAATTAGGCAAGTTATTGTATAATGATGGTTTGTTCTGTAGACTATTGAAAAATATATATAGCTTAAAGGGGCTAATAATTTTGACCTTAAAATGGGTTTTAAAAAATTAAAAACTGCTTTTATTCTAGCCGAAATAAAACAAATAAGACTTTCTCCAGAAGAAAAAATATTATCAGACATACTGTGAAAATTTCCTTGTTCTGTTAAACATGATTTGGGAAATATTTAAAAAAGAAAAAAAAATTCAAAGGGGGTTCAATAATTCTGATTGCAACTGTAATAGTTTTAATAAATCATCTCTAATAACTGATTTATTTTATCTTTGCCATAATGACAGTAAATAATATTTGACTAGATATTTTTCAAGACACTTCTATACAGCTTAAAGTGACATTTAAAGGCTTAACTAGGTTAATTAGGTTTATTAGGCAGGTTAGAATAATTAGGCAATTTATTCTATAACGATGGTTTGTTCTGTAGACAATCGAAAATAAAATTAGCTTAAAGGGGCTAATAATTTTGACCTTAAAAAGGATTTTAAAAAAATTAAAAACTGCTTTTATTCTAGCCGAAATAAAACAAATAAGACTTTCTCCAAAAGTAAAAATATTATCAGACATACTGTGAAAATTTCCTTGCTCTGTTAAACATCATTTGGGAAATATTTAAAAAAGAAAAAAAATTAAAAGGGGGGCTAATAATTCTGACTTCAACTGTATATATAACATCAAAAAATAAAAAATAAAGTTTTGCTGTTTATCACCAAACTTGTTAATTTGCTGCAAATAACGTTTCATACATCATTTAAAATAAAAAATACACACACACACACACACACACACACACATATATATATATATATATATATATATATATATATATATATATATATATATATATATATATATATATATATATATATATATATATATATATTACCTTTAATTTAAATAGTATAGAAGTCTCTATAACAACCATTTCAGAGTTTAATCTTCACTGAATGCAATATTATTATTTAGTGTTACCTTATAAACACAATCTAAAACATAACGAGATTATATTTGTCTATAGCACCCAGCCATACTCTAACCTAATATGTGGCACATAACTCCTACAACCTTTCATTCAAAAAAGTGCATTTACCAGGAAGACCTTGAGTCTCCACCAGGCACTGTGAGGTGTTGATGGGATTTGGCGGTATGTTCAGGCTGGTAAGGACACTAGCAGTGCAGCTGCTTCCTCCAGGATCCAGGATTCTCTGTCTGAGCTGCTCTAAGGCCAGAGACGACTGTAAAGTGGGGTAGTTTCTATGTACTGGAGCTGCAAAGGGCACTGAGTTCCTCTTATATGCCTGAAGAACTGTGGGAGAAGGTGAAGGGCCACATCGAAGTGGCTCGAGGTGACCCGAGACCTGATAAACACTATGTACCGATTCGGCACTACTGGGGCCAAAAGACCCACTAAAGGCGTCCTGCTGAGGGACAATAACAGGTAGCATTAGATTGACATTGCCACTTTTGTTGACAATGCCACTCTGGGAAGGATTGTCCACCTCTCTTCCCCCATCAGGTCGGACACTCCCATTGCCTAAATGATAGTGATGGTGGAGGTGGTGGTGATGATGGTGCATGATGTGACGAATAGATCCCTGACGCTGCTTCTGTCGACGTCTTTTAGTGGGTGGTGCTTCCAGAGGTGGAGAAGCACAGATCCTCAGGCCTGCCCGGCGACCCGCAACCCGGATGAGGTGAGCGATTTGTCTGGTGCCTTTGCGGATGACGTGGACCAGGTATTTGAGCAGCTCATCATAGCAGCTTCCAGGCTCGGAGTAGCTGTTGAGAGTGCTGGCGTTGGACCTGAAGCGAACTCGCTGCTCCTTCATCAGCTGACTCTCCCGTTGCTTGGTCTCGGAGAACTGTGTCGCTATGACAACTAGACAAAGGTTGATCATGAAGAACGAGCCCACCTGGAAAACAGCAAAGGGAGTTGAGCAGATCATGAACGCAAGAGAGCTTCGCTGCTCATTAACAACGCTGTTACTAGAACAACAAGAAATGATGGCAAGATAAAAATAGCCAGCAGGAAATCAATGGTTGTTTCATGTTCTAACAGGACCATTCGAAATTAATAGATTGGAAGTTTAATCAACGCCACCTCTAAAGAAAGTTATCCCAAAAATGAAAGATCCATTTTATTTACTTTCCATGACGTAATTCCAAACCCGTTTAATTTACTTTCTTCCTAATATCACAAAAGGCATTTTGAGAAATGTGATTTTGCTTCCCAAGCATTGTCAAACAGTTCAGCTTGCGAATATTTTCCAATTCCAATTTCCTGGCTTGACATTAACTTATTTGATCACTAGTCACTGCGGCTAGTAGTTTTCTAACGTTACCAGCCACCCGCCATTTTCCACTAGCTACAATTGTGTTGTTGGGAAAATGCATTTTATATCCATAAATTTAACTTTGGCATGTTAAAAATAACAATTTTTTATGTCCAAACGCCTCCTCGTTAATTTAACTTTTTTTATTATTTCACATGACTTTTAAGGGTACAACACTAAAGCCGCCTTTCCACTGCACACAACAAGCAACAGGCTGGAAGCCATTTATTTATTTATAATTTTTAAACAGGAAAAGATAAAAGATAATCGGGCCTGACTCAGCATGAATGCTGTTTTTCAGCAGGTTCCTGCTCTGCAGAACATAGAAACATACCAACCCAGTTGTCATCTCATCCATCAACACATGAGAACAATACAAACAGTTACCAAACATACAAATAGAGGGAAGAACTCAGTGGCTACAGCGATAGTTGACCATCAGATGATGAGCATGGGATCTTTTAAAAAGTCTTAATGTTGGTATTGTTTTTAGATTTTGTGGAGATCTCATTCCAGGCTTTTGTGAATACATAAAAGAAAGACCTCTGTCCATAACAGTTTTTAAAAGCCGGTAATGGCAAACATCCATTTGTTGCAGATCTAGGCAAACATCCACTTGTTGCCATTCATTTCCAATGGAGAGTAGTCTGGGAGCTGCATGGAGTTTCGATCATTTCCGAATGCGAAACATTCACATTTGATTTGAGCTGTGGATCCGTTTTTGAACTTCTGCAACTAGACCGTATGCGTTAAAAAAAAGTAATATTAAAAAAACATTTCTATTCATAAATGAGTAATAAAAATATATATATATATTTTTTTATGTTGTCTCCATATTCCCTCTAAAATGTTTAGTGGTTTATGAGTTTCTAGTATTCATTCATTCAACCATGGTGAACGCACTCATGTATTTCAGACACTGCGAGAATCAGCTTTTCTCTCATGGTGCATGACAAAACAGAAAAATCTGTGTGACTTCCACAAGGGGGCGTATTCCGACAGTCGTGTCCGAATGTCATGTGCAGTGGAAAGGAGGCTTAAGAAATTACCATTTTTTTCTCTGGCCCCACCAAACTTTTTTTTGTCACAAATTTTGAATAAATGTGTAAAATCAAGCTAAATATAGAGTTGCAATCAGAATTATTCAACCCCCTGATTTATTAGCCCCCCTGTTTATTTTTTTCCCCAATGTCTGTTTAACGGAAAGAAAATTTTTTCAACACATTTCTAAACATAATAGTTTTAATAACTTATCTCTAATAACTGATTTATTTTATCTTTGCCATGATGACAGTAAATAATATTTGACTAGATATTTTTCAAGACACTTCTATGCAGATTAAAGTGACATTTAAAGGCTTAACTAGGTTAATTAGGTTAGCTAGGCAGGTTAGGGTAATTAGGCAAGTTATTGTATAATGATGCTTTGTTCTGTATACTATTGAAAAAATATATAAGGGGCTAATAATTTTGACCTTAAAATGGGTTTTAAAAAATCAAAAACTGCTTTTATTCTAGCCGAAATAAAACAAATAAGACTTTCTCCAGAAGAAAGAATATTATCAGACACACTGTGAAAATTTCCTTGCTCTATTAAACATCATTTGGGAAATATTTAAAAACGAAAAAAAAAATCAAAAGGGGTTCAATAATTTTTATTGCAACTGTAGCTGTCTACATACACTTTGTACTCAACAAAAATTTTGTGTAAAAACAATTGACGTATAAAACAATTATTCTCATTTATCTAGAACTATACACAGTATAGTTTGTCAAGGCTAAAGGTCCCAGATCACCAGGTAACTAAAGATAAATGGAGAGCTATCTCCTATTAAAGCAATGTTCAATGTTATTGTAAAGGATGATAACTTAACCATATTAACAAAAATAACTGCAAGCAAAAGAAAGCAGGTGAAAAACATTCTGTGTGCGACAATGAAAGGATGAACATGTGCACATGGTTAACGTTAGGTGATATTCTGCTCGAAGAATCATTAAAGAAAAAATCTGGAGATCTCTTTAAAGTAGCAGGACTGTGGCCGCACGAACACTTTTTTCCAATCTATTTAAACGAGAAACGATCACACCAGTTGCGTTTCCAGCCACGATTGTTTTGCGCAAAGAAACGGGAGCTTTTCACAACACAACGTTAGTGAACGAGGATCTCCTGTGTCTCACTGTGGGCCTGATCCGGTACTCACCTTCTTTGGCTCGTGCGAACATTTATAACATTTCTAAAATCACATTTGCATGCATATTGAAAAACAGTCTTAAACTAAAACTCTAATCTTTAGGGACGAGGCAGCTCTGGCAATTTAACAATTAATTTTAACCAGCCAAAGTGGCTAGTTCGAGTCTCTGTCAAACTCGTCACAGCTGAAATCTACCCGCATTTGGCGCCTTGGCGGGTGTTAATGTCAAGCCCTGGTGGCAACCTGTACTATTTTCCATGATTGGCAATCTTCTATGAATTTATTATTTTTTTAAAGTCATATGGGGAAAAGGTATCACTTTATTTGTATGGTCCCTTGAACTCATTTTGTTGAATTTAAGTTACATTGCATCTGCATGCCAACTAATTCTAATTAGATTATAAGTAGACTGTTAGGTTGGGGTTAGGGATAGAGTTAGTGTAAGTTGTACTTGCAAAGCTTCTTTAAGTCAGTTAAAGGTCTGTTGAAGGAGCAGTATCAGCAGATATTAAGCAGACAGTCTACTAATACTCAAATGAGAAGTAATTGGCATGCAACTTTTAGTCAACAAAATGTACAATAGGGATTATCAAAATAAAGTGTTACCGGGGGAAAACATAAAGATGAGGAAATGATAACAACTGTCTAACTGTTAAAGAGTTTTGTGATTTTTTTTTTTATAACAATTTACTAGAATAAGCAAAGCATGATTCTTTGGATGTGACAAACATATGCAACTACATCCAGTATTTCTTTTTTCCTTTTCCAAAAATATTTAAAGCTACAAAATACCTCCAGATGTTACAGCATAAAACTGCAAGCTACTTGCAGAGAACACTTCATTTTCTTAATTAATCTCTGCTAATCTTGCGGCACACCACTGTGACATCTGATCTAACAACAACAAAACTGAAATTAGACATACTGATATTTATATCAGATAGTGGTGGAAACTAGCATTAAATTAGCAAGACTATACTTTTTGTTCCGTTGAACACAAAACAATATATACTGAAGAATGTTCAAAAACCATTCATTTAATAGTATTTTTTTCCTATTATGGATATCAATGGTTACAGGTTTTCCAAATATTCATTCATTCATTCATTTTCTTTTCGGCTTAGTCTCTTTATTAATCCGGGGTCGCCACAGCGGAATGAACCGCCAACTTATCCAGCACATGTTTTACACAGCGGATGGCCTTTCAGCTGCAACCCATCTCTGGGAAACATCCAGACACTCATTCACACTCATTCACACTCATGCACTACGGACAATTTAGCCTACCCATTTCACCTGTACCGCATGTCTTTGGACTGTGGGGGAAAACGGAGCACCCGGAGGAAACCCACGCAAACGAAGGGAGAACATGCAAACTCCACACAGAAACGCCAACTGACCCAGCCGAGGCTCAAACCAGCGACATTCTTGCTGTGAGGCGACAGCTCTACCTACTACGCCACTGCGTCGCCGTTTTCCAAATATTTTTAAACATATTCTTTAGTGTTCAACAACAACAAAACAACTCAAACTGTTCAAGGGTGAGTAAATGATGACTGAATTTTCATTTTTGTGTGAACTATCCATTTAATGGACAGAAAATGTTATGCAAATTATGTTTATTAATGTTTAATTACTGACACTGTTGCTTCCCTCCTCAGCTTTTGTGACTTGAAGCTACATCCACCACATATACTCTAGTAGTATCCTGACCTTCTTTCCTTCATTTGCATATATGATGTAAACACAAATGCACAAATTACAAAAGCATGTCATTCCCGAAACATCCGTCTAAAATACAAATAATTATTTTAGACAGTTTTATATTACATTTTTGTGACATACTGTACTTGTTCATCGTTTAATTGCTGCCAATGGTGAACAAAACACTCTCAAGTACTGCTTTAAAATCTGACTCTCTAGTGTTTGACTAGTGAACTGTCTGACAGAGTTACATCAGAGACCCCATAAGACAGTCTGTCTGGTCAATGACAGTGATAGTCCAGATATCACTCTCATAAACATGTCCAGATCTGCCCAGCTCAGCCCAAAGCCACTCACTATTATCAGGAGGATGAAGTATATGAAATTGTAGAAGGAGTGAGCATCCATAACAAAGTACATGATGTCCACCCAGCCCTCCAGAGTAATAACCTACAGGAAAGAACAAAAGCAGAGGGATTCAATGCAGCTTATGAGGTTTATGGAGTTCATGAATACATTATTTTAATACAAAACAATTTTAGAAAACTGACATCAACCTCAGGCATGGAAAAAAAAGAAAAACATTGGTAGGAGGGTACTTTCAAAACACTCACAAGCCAACCAAAAGCAGAAGTAATGCCTGATTATATGCTCCCGTGATCAGTTTTTGGTTCTGTACTCAAGCATGCATGATTAGGTCGACAGTACAGATATCTTATGCTCAGGGGAGACACCCTACCCAGCATGCACTCTTCGTTCCCTTTGATTAATCTGTCACAGATTAGGGAGAAACAGGGAAATGCAAAACCGGAAAGGAAAGGCATTTTTCTTGCTATTTACAGGGCAATTGGGTGTGCTTGCAGGATGATGGGCTGTCAGACAGCTAATTCATTTTTAGATGCTAAAAATTAAGCGGCTAACGACAGAACTGGCCCCTTGCAGCAGGAAGATTAAGTCACCGGGCCGTTCCACAGTTCAGTACATGACAGCCTCTTTAATATTTAATAGATTTCTATTTTGGTGTGTTGTAAACATAGGAAAAAAATGAAAGTTTAATTTAATTTGAGATTAAAATTGGTCAGCTCGAACTCTCGGATGCAGCAAAATTAAAACCTTATCATCCATTTGTGATTAAAGAACACTAAAAAATGAATAAAGGCAGCTGATCCCAGCAATTGTCTTCATGGCAGACTTTAAAAGGGCTAATCCAAAATCCCAGGGCAAATCAGCATTGTTAAACACATTGTTAGCATATCTCTGAACAGTAAGCAAAGTCAGGTAAGGACATTTGGGTTCATGATAGTAAATTCAGTCTCAGTTTGGATTTATTAGGATTAATTACTGTGACCATAAATTGTATGTTTGATGGATACATTAGTATTACCCAATAATTATGTATTCTTTTTAATATTAAAATCCTTAACTGTGTGTAAAATAAATAAACAAATACTTTTTTTGCATTTTGTATAAATAGTCTGGAATTGTAAAATGTACACTATTGTGCAAAACATTACAGGAAGAAAAAACAATTATTTCCATATGAAAGTGAATGGAAGTAAAATGAATTTGGCTTTAAAATGATACTTTTTGATTTTTTTGTTTAGATTTTTTTTTGGAAAATATAAGTATTTTACAAATATATTGTTTTATAACAGTTTTTCTCAGTCGCTTTGGTACATTACTTAGAAAACTGGACTACTTGTCCAATATTCACATCACTGTGTCACTTGTGCACATCAAAAAAGTTTCTCATTCCTTTGAACAAGTTGCAAATGCTTTTGTACATCCATGTAAATGATTAAGTGCAATTCTCTGATGTTTCCTACATTATCAATTGCTTATGTCAAGTTGGTCAAAATGTATTATTTTGGTCTCTGTTAAATAGTCTCACCCCCCACAACATTTAATCATTTATTTATGGCTTAAGTCATTTTATTCATTAATTCAACCCCTAACTTATCCAGCATATGTTTTATGCAGCGGATGCCCTTCCAGCTGCAACCCAACACTGGGAAACACCCATACACTCTTACATTCATAGTCATACACTACGGACAATTTAGTTTATTCAATTCAACCGGAGTACCCAGAGCAAACCCACGCAAACACGGGGAGAACATGCAAACTCCACACAGCAATACCTTCTTGCTGTGAGGCGATCATGCTACCGACTGCGCCACCGTGCAGCCTGTGGCTTAAGGTCTTTACATGCAAAATGGCTGAACAGGTTGTCATAACATTTTGTCAAGATGCATTTTTCTATACATTTACATTAGACTTTTTATCTAAATCTGTCTACAATTGGTACATTTCTCCCAGGTGAATCTTGACTTTTTCTAATGAAGGTGCATCTTAGAGGAGATTTCTACTTTTGTTATTTTTTGTTTTGTTTTTTTGTGCTATGTAGCAACGTATTTTCCCTTCTGTATCACAATGACTTGATCTGTCAACAAATTACAGTACATACAGAAAAAAAATGGTTTACCGCAGAAATAGGGATTAGGTTTTTTGCCCTTTAGTCCAAGTTATTTGATTTTGAGTGTCTGCCGATACCGAAACCCTATCCAATACTTCACTGATACATAAAAAAGAATAAAGAAGAGCAAAAAAAAAAACAGATCCAGGATGTTCCTTATTTTTTAAGTAATTCACCTTATTTTAACATTCAACAACTAGGTAGGTAAAGGTAGAGGTAGCTTGAACAATCAAGTAATAAATAACATCAATTTTTTACTTTTGTACTTTAGAGATATATACACACACACACACACACACACACACACACACACACACACACACACGACTCCTGATCAGGAGGTAACGTGCGATTTTAATTGAGTCTGAAACCGGATCGGCCCCGATTTATGATCACGTGATCGGATCTGGACATCGCTAATCAGAACACCCCTCCCGAGTACACTGTTATATTGACAACATGACTAAGTAATTTGACTGTCTTATCCGCACACAATGACACAAAGATTTGTCTTTCTGACGGCACTAACATGTATATTGTAACAGAAATGTAATTTTGAGAGATGAACTAAGGATTTTGAGCAAGAGACTTGTAATTGTACGCATTGTTTTGAGAAATGAACTTACTGTTTTGCAAATTTCATTTCTGATATGAGAAATAAATCAAAGCGACTGAGAAAAACTGTAATAAGTGTTAAAAATACTAATAATATGGTAAACACATGGTTAATTTTTTTTTAAAAAGAATGATTTGTTGAACCTTAATGTGAAAGTAGTACACAGATTTTCAGTGTTATCATGTATTAACTTTATGTTAGATAATGGCAAAGTAATCAAAATTAAAAATAGCATAAACTAAACAACTGGCAATAACGTAACAAGATATGCATTTTTGCATCCTCATTAAACTGCACTGTAGGTGTTTTATAGGTCTTCATATAAGTCTTCACAGCATCAGCAATAAAAACAAGACAAATCACAGACCTGAAAGATGGCAATCCAGGCATATCCAATGTTATCAAAGTTTATGGCCCCCTTGAAGGGATTTGCCTCTCCGGCAGAGCAGTTGGTGTAATACTTGTTCCAGTTGACGCAGGTGGTGTTGTCTGTGCTATTGTAAGATGCCATGTCCAGCTGGCACTGCCGACCCTCCTCATGGAGCGTGGGGACGGAGGTGCACAGACGCATGCCGTTCTCCCTTGGTTGGGAGCAGATGAACGGGTTTTCATCGTCGTTTTCTGTGTGGTAGTACTTGCGAAGTTCTAGGCTGGTAGGTCTGTACAAAAGATAACAAGATTAATCAAATTTTATAAGTGGAGTTTGTTGCTTAGACCAAGAGTGAATAATTATTTATTCAAATAATAGTTTTCTCAAAAACTGAAAACGTAATCATTTTTTATGATTTTGCAAACCCACTGACCATCCAACACTAACAATATGAGAAAGTTTGAAATATGTATTCCCATCCAATTACAATAAAATGAGATTGAGAGTTCAAATTGACTTTCGAAGCTTTACAATAGAGCACAAAGCATAATAAACGTGGTCCATACCGCTATTTCTGAATATATAAGTCTATATGTGTCTTCAATGATAACTTATTAGGTAATCTATAAGTCAATATGTAATACTTAAGCCTTATATATGATGTAATATATAAGTCTATATGCGTCTTCAATAATAACTTATTAGGTAATATATAAGTCGATATGTAATATATAAGTCTTATATTTGATATAATATACAAGTCTATATGTGTCTTCAATAATAACTTATTAGGCAATATATAAGTCGATATGTAATATATAAGTCTATATGTGTCTTCAATAATAACTTATTAGGCAATATATAGGTCGACATGTAATACATAAGCCTTATATATGATGTAATATATAAGTCTATATGTGTCTTCAATGATAACTTATTAGGCAATATATTAGTCGATATGTAATATATAAGACTTATTCATTCATTCATTCATTTTCTTGTCGGCTTTGTCCCTTGCGAGGTCGCCACAGTGGAATGAACCACCAACTTATCCAGCACGATTTTACGCAGCGGATGCCCTTCCAGCCGCAACCCATTTCTGGGAATTTCCACACACACACATTCACACTCATACACTACGGACAATTTAGCTTACCCAATTCACCTGTACTGCATGTCTTTGGACTGTGGGGGAAACCGGAGCACCCGGAGGAAACCCACGCGAACGCAGGGAGAACATGCAAACTCCACACAGAAACGCCAACTGACCCAGCCCAGCCGAGGTTCGAACCTGCGACCCAGCAACGTTCTTGCTGTGAGGCAACAGCACTACCTACTGCGCCACTGCGTTGCCCATATAAGACTTATATTTTATATAATATATAAATCTATATGTGTCTTCAATAATAACTTATTAGGCAATATATAAGTTGATATGTAATATATAAGCCTTATATATGATGTAATATATAAGTCTATATGTGTCTTCAATGATAACTTATTAGGTAATATATGTCGATATGTAATATATAAGTCTATATGTGTTAATATAAGAGTCATAAAATATATATTATAATAGTCAGTAAATGTATAAGTTTACTCAAAAATGAAAATATATTTTTTATTTATTAACCCCTAAAGCCATCACAAATGTATGTAAGGTGTCTTTTTTATTCCATAGACCATGAAATATTTTAACTGAAATTGTGGTCTTTGAGTTACACAAATGCAGGTCAATGGCTACTAGCTGACACATTGAGAGTCATAATATGTATTACACATATTATGTTATATAAGCAAAACAAAATTAATTCCCATGCCTCCTGACAATATATTGAGATCTTATGAAATGAAACTATTAGTCTGAACAGGTAGGTTCAACACAATCCTGTACATTCAATTCTAGGCATCTTAAAGCTTTGAATGGTGGTCGTTTTGTATAAATTGTGGAATTTCTAGTAAGAAATTAGACTTAATATTTACTTATTTGTCACCACAGCACTCTGTTTCAGATCATTAAACCATTATACGTTCCAAGAATTCTATCTGAAATGTGTAGGATGCCTTCATGTATAAACCGAGCCTCTAAATGGACTTTTTAGCTGAAAATCTGCTTTGATTTTCTACTGAAGAAAAGTTATATTTTGGATGTCCTGAGGGTGAGTAAATTAACAGCATACTTTCTGATTTTTTAAGATTTCAGTAGGTTCTCCACACAGTGCTTTGAATATAGTGTTTGAAGTGTACAGAGTAGTGTCAAAAATATCGATAAATATTGATACTGAAATATTTCAAATGATACAATCTTGCTTTTGGTTAGTATCTGTATCAATACTGGCTTTGCTGTCTCGCACTCTCTCTTCTCACCAGCAGGGAGATGAATAATTAATATTAATAATAATATTAAGATCAAAAATATTAATCAGAAAGTAGGATGAGACTACGCTAATTTAGTTTTTTTATTTAGTCTTTTTTATTTATTTATTTATTATATATATTTTATTTATTATTATTTATTTTTTTTAATTAAGGTTTTTTGTATTTTTTTTTTCGTATTGCCTTCTGGACTTATACAGTAAGCATTATATGGTTTAGTTATTTCTCCCCCTACTTCATTTGCATACGTTTTATGTTGTAGAATTTGTTCTGCATAGATATACATCACATACATCAAAAATGGTATTAATTAGTATTATTTTTCAAGGTATCGTACCAAAGTTGGAAATTCTAATATCAAGACAACATTTATTTATTTATTTATTTATTTATTTATTTATTTATTTATTTATTTATTGTCATTTCGCAGCTTGACAGCTCTTGTACTCATCTGCAAGTTTAGCAAATGACCATGACACATGTATATAAACTCATATTTTAAGTACTCTGTAAGCTAAAATCTATGCAATGGATAGACACACAGTGTGGACAACCGATGCAAACGAGTGTAAATCAAGTGTGCGCTGAGCAATAACTCAACCAATGAAGACCTCAGTTTTCACCGCTCAGCTTCAGCTTCTGCTAGCGTTGAGCAAACACCCATTTAAGCATCAGTCAGGCTGCGGCGAGATCAGCGGTAACTATCTCCACAAGAAAAGCCATTGAGCAAGGCCTAGCACTAATGACGTTTGGCTCTGACACTGGATAATTGGGCCGTCTGTCAACACAAATTCACCTCAGAGAGAAAGTGCCATGGTGAATTAGCTACACAAGTACCGTCAATTACCCGTTGGGACAAATCCTAGCCTTCCAAAGAACCCTGCCCCTTGAAATATTTATTTCTTAAGAGCAATTTAACAGTTTAAGACCGTCTTAATGTTATATAATCACTGCTGCAAGCCAATCTCTGTGAGGCAGTGGAATTCCTTCAGCACGCTGTGTTAGCCAGGCCGTGAATCCATGGGGTCTCATTCCTGCTCTCAGTGCTATGATAGCTGTGGGCTTTACAGTGCTAGATAGTAAACACAATGAATTGATTTACTGTTGACAATTAGTGAAAGCAAAAACCTAGAAATTTGATTGGGATCTCATTACTTGATCTTTTAGGTGTTTCATTTCAAACACATTCCATATCAGATTTTGAAATAGTTACTTGTGTATTTGCTTTCAAGTGCAAAAGTTAATAAATGAATTATTTAAAGTCACTAACATGACCAGGCAATTCTGCAATTATCATGCTCATCTTGTCAGAGAGGCACAGAGTAGTAAATCTGTAGTTAATCTACTTCAAGTACTGTATGTCACGAAGAAAAAACCCAGGAAATCCCCATAGCATTGTTTAATAAAATAGACTTTGTCACTATACTGTATTTAGCGACTTTTCAGACCCTGTTAGCGACAATTGTTTTAAAAAAGCGACTAGCGACAAATCTAGCAACTTTTTTGGTGTTACTGGAGATTTTTATAGTCTCTCATGTGTCCGACTGTACTGCTCCTACTCTTCTTAACGAGCTGCGGATGATGCCGTCGGCCCCTCCCCCACCTCAGAGCACTCACAGGCGGCCCAGATTTCGTACAGCAGTCTCTCCCACCTGCAGCCTGTGAGAGCAGATCAGTCCTCTGTAAACCGGCGGCGAATGATTTAGCACCGCGAGTGTGAGGTATTTCCCTCGTACAGTCAATCCGATCTGTACGACCTTTGTTTTAAATTTAACAATTTAATTTAATTTTAAAATAATATTTTAGTGACAGTTTTTGAACTTTTCTGAGTTTATTACGTCTGAGAGATTACTTCAAATTAACTTCACATCTACACTGACATAATGTATTCAAACAGCAATAAATTTAGTTAAATTGATATGTATACGCGCAACACGGTGGCGCAGTGGGTAGCACAATCGCCTAACAGCAAGAAGGTCGCTGGTTTGAGCCTCAGCTGAGTCAGTTGGTATTTCTGTATGGAGTTTGCATGTTCTCCTCGTGTTAGCGTGGGTTTCCTCCGGGTGCTCTGGTTTCCCTCACAAGTCCAAAAAAAAAAAAAAACCTTGTGGTATAGGTGAATTGGGTAAGCTAAATTGTCCGTAGTGTATGTGTGTGAATGAGAGTGTATGGGTGTTTCCCAGTAATGGGTTGCAGCTGGAAGGGCATCCGCTGCGTAAAACATATGCTGGATAAGTTGGCGGTTCATTTCGCTGTAGCAACCCCAGATTAATAAAGGGACTAAGCCGAACAGAAAATGAATAAATGAATGACATGTATCCATAAAGCGTAGTGCAAATATAAATACCCCCATAGGCTGTTAAACAGAAACAGTTGGACGTGATGACGTCAGTGACATGCAAACTGATGTATGACGTTATCTAGCGACATTTAGCGACTTTTTGGGCAGAGTTTATCGTCTTTTCATTGAAAATAGTTGGCAACACTGGGTATCAAACAGAATATTTAACTGCTTTCGATGATTCAACATGACTAATAATCACATAAATACAGAATCATCTCACAAAAGGAATTATTTCAAACACAACTAATTATATGAAATAAAAATATTATATGTAGTATTTTTTACATACAAAATTTACTACACAGAGCTGTAGTTCACTGGGAAGCAATGCAAAAAGCTGTGATTATCACAGAACGGTTATCTTGACATCATTATCACACTATTAAACTGATTTAGATTTTGCGTACCATTTCAGTGTATACAGCTTTAAGTAGTAAATGCTGCTTCATTTAAAAGCATGTGCTAGTTTTACTAGAAACGGCTCATGGAATCATCTTTAATTAATTGACCAGCTCTAATTTAAAGTAATCTAACACTATACACTGGATATCCTTTTTACATTTAATATTTACTTTGGCAACAAACTGAATTCGTAATCATTTTCAAATAAGTTAAGAAAAAAAAGGTAAAAACTATTTCATTTTATATGTAGGTACAAAAAAATATTTTTTTTTTGTGTTTTTTTTTTTTTTTTTTTGTGATGTAAGTTATCTAGAACAGCCATTTTTCAGAGAGCTTTACTGATTAAGTTACTACTGCACAATCACTGACCCTTTTAGAACCAACGAAGAAACTCAAATTATTGTGACTAAAATGTTAAAAGTGGCTCAAATGACTAATGTTAAGAGATTTTTTAAAGATTTTCAAAAGACCAGCTACTCTTGAAGCATGCTAACAAGAAGGGATTTTATCTAAAATTGTAAATTAGTGTTCATTTTTAGTGTTATAGTGTTAAAATACAGGTTTTTAATGTTCATATGCAAATTTTGCATATTCTTTTATCACAATATAATATATAAACATATAACATATAAAATATGCCCAATAAAAAAGGTATCTGTAGTCCTGTCCTGAGAGAGACTGATTAAAACGCCAGTATAAATGAAAATGTGTTTCTCTTTCCTACTTGTGATACAATCCACCAAAATGTATCCTGACACCAGGTGTAAACAGTACATGTGATACAAAATCCCAGGTCATCAGACTCACAGGGAGAAGTTTTCAGGTAAGAAGCAGCGGTTGCGGAGAAGCCCGGCCCACAGCTGGACTCCGACGATCCCAAAGATGAAGAAAACAAAGAAGCAAAGCAGCAGCACATTGCCCAGCATGGGGAGAGTGTCAAGTAGAAGTGTCACCAGGATCCTCATACCTGCAACACAATAAAAGAGCAGCTGAAGCATCATTTCACCCTTCACACACACAAAAATAACACTGTATTTATAATAAAAAGATACTGCCTCAAGCATATTGTTCTCGTAAAACACATTAAATTATAGCACTATAATACACGAAACAAACTCAAGTTTATGGAGGCTCACTGTAAAACCTACAGAATGAATGTTTATATGCGCCAGTAAAAAAAATCTCTGCTGATACCCAGGTTTTTCAGACACGGTTGCAGTGGCTTTTCCAATATATCTGCCCTCTGTCAAAGCACAATGCCAGCTGACTGGAGCATAAATGATGAAAATCATTTCCTGTTCAGGTTTTGGCGGGTAATTGGTGGAGCAGGGTAATCCAGCCGGTGCTCCCTGGCAGTCAGTGGGTGATAACTAACTGTGGCCGGCTGTAATTTCCACATTTGGAGGAAGAGTGAGTAGCGATAAGCACTGAGGCATTAAGAGCAATGAATGACAATAGAGGGCCCGTGTCATCACATAAAATGGCCCTCCGCTGTGTGGCTTTACAGTGCACGGAATTGTGCAGATTCTGCATTTCTCAAAGCAGACGTCTTCAAGAAAGGTTTCACCTCTCAAATTCAGGTTTCTCTAATGAAACGCTCTGATGGAAACACAGAATATTTTATGTCTTGCTAATTACAGAGGGAAACGTGCTGTCGTTTTGTGAGTGCTTATCAGCGTATATTTATTTACTTGTAATTAGCGAATGGTGAGTTCAGAACAACAATCGAGGTCTCTGAAATTCAGACTGTTTCTTCCAATTACGCTGTGTTTCTTGTGGATAATCCAGTGCTTGGAGATTTGTGCACAGAAAATCACTTCCTAACTTCGGTCATTAGTGAGTCCAAATGCGCGTGGAGTTCACCCTAGCAGAGCATCTCAGCTAAGCTTGCCAAGTCAGGGCTTAACAAGCATTGAATCAGTGACAGCGGCACAGATCCGTGTCCTTTACAAACTGAGAGGTAATTCCCCACAGGGACGTGTATTTCCTGGAGAAAAATCACCTTCAGGAATGTTGGTCCCTTAAGGCCTGACAAAATGAACGCAGGGTCATGCGAGTTTCCTCACGATATGATAATGGGTTGTCTGAGTTTGTGCTAACTTGAAGTTTGTTGAAGTTTGCGTGAACCGGAAGTTCCTACTAACTTTACTTTCAAGTTGTGAAATTTTATTTCAACATTCCCTTCTTCATTGCTTATTTGCAGCACATCTTTGATTTGAAAGGTGTAGTAAAGTATAATCTGCCAAAGCTGTTAAACTGGCATAACCACATTTCTGTGGATCAACTTGCCAAGATTATTTAATTTTCCCATTCAAGTATATAAATGTCCACTAGCAAAGTAATTAGTGTCAATCTTGATTTCATGAGGACTTTAATGTTGCTTGTGAACTTCTTTTGTGACTTTGTAGAGTTTTTCCATAATATGCTTTTACACTACACAAAACATCAGTCAAGATGCTCATAGCACTGCTCAGCCTATTGGCTGAGCTGCCAAAAAATGGAATATATTAAACTGTGTGTACGTTGTAACGAGTTCTTGCACCAGCAATGCAAATCAACATTATAAATGAACTGTAAAATCTAACGGGTACGCATTATTCTTGATTTATGTTTGGCATGTTTGCCTATACTTTATTATGATAGGACAGTGAGGAGATGCTATTAGTGCAGTTGCACTATACTGTGTGTCAGGGTACTGACCCCTAGGGCAGTGTTTCTCAATCACGGTCCTGGAGGACCACAAGACTGTATGTTTTGGATGTCTCCTTTGATTACAGGTCTTTCGGTTTCTACTAATGAGCTGATAATCTGAATCATTTGTGTTTAGTTAAGGAGACATGGCAAATATGCTGAGTTGGTGGTCCTCCCGGGACATGGTTGAGAAACACTAACCTAGGGTATCAACACAGACATAGGTATCTATTTTTATTTATATACAGTAAGTTGCATAAATATTTGGACATTGACACAATTCTGCAAAACTGCAGACTGTCTGCTTTAATTTGAGGGTATTTACATCCCAATGAGGTGAACGCTGTAGGAATTACAGCAGTTTACATATGTGCCTCCCACTTGTTAAGGGTCCAAAAGTAATTGGACAATTGGCTTCTCAGCTGTTTCATGGCCAGGTGTATGTGTTATTCCCTCATTATCCCAATTACAATGAGCAGATAAAAGGTCCAGAGTTCATTTCAAGTGTGCTATTTGCATTTGGAATCTGTTGCTGTCAACTCTCAAGATGAGATCCAAAAAGCTGTCACTATCAGTAAAGCAAGCAATCATTAGGCTGAAAAAACAAAACAAGAGATAGCAAAAACATCAGGCGTGGCCAAAAAAACAGTTTGGAACATTCTTAAATAGTTCTAAAAAAGCCTTCACAGTACTGGAGCAACATCCTATGACTGATGAGATCAAGATCAACTTGTACCAGAGTGATGGGAAGGGAAGAGTATGGAGAAGAAAAGGAACTGCTCATGATCCTAAGCAGTGAAGCATGGTGGAAGTAGTGACTTGGCGTGGGCATGTATGGCTGTCAATGGAACTGATTATTTTGAATTTACTGATGACGTGACTGCTGACAAAAAGCAGCAGGATGAGTTCTGAAATCTTTCAGGCAATATTTTCTGCTCATATTAAGCCAAATACTTCAGAACTCATTGGGCGGTGCTTCACAGTGCAGATGAAGAATAACCCAAAGCATGCTGCAAAAGCAACCAAAGAGTTTTTGAAGGGAAAGAAGTGGAATGTTATGCAATGGCCAAGTAAATCACCTGACCTGAATCCGATTGAGCATGCATTTCACTTGCTGGAGGCAAAAATGAAGGGAAAATGCCCCAAGAACAAGCAGGAACTAAAGACAGTTGCTGTAGAGGCCTGGGAGAGTATTACCAGAGATGAAACCCAGCATCTGGTGATGTCTATGCGTTCCAGGCTTTAGGTTGTAATTGACTGCAAAGGATTTGCAACCAAGTATTAAAAAGTGAAAGTTTTATTTATGATTATCATTCTGTCTTATTGTTTTTGGTCCCTTAACAAGTGGGAGGCACATATGCAAACTGTTGTAATTCCTACAGCGTTCACCTGACATGGATGTGCATACCCTCAAATTAAAGCTGACAGTCTGCAGTTAAAGCACATCTTGTTTGTTTAATTTCAAATCCATTGTGTTGGTGTATAGAGCCAAAAATGTTAAAATTGTGTCGATGTCCAAATATTATGGACCTGACTGTAAATATTTATTTGTTTGTTTGTTTGTTTGTTTCAAGACTACAAAAAATGTTTTGAAAATATTTATTGCTGTTTGTGTGTACTGTGCGTGTATGTGCAATGTGTATGTACACAAGTCACACTGTGATATGACAGCGATGTTCTACTTTAATTAATCATTTCAACAGCACATAGATGAAAAAATAATAATAAAAACCATATAGTGTCTCAAAAACCCTTTTGTGTGAGGAACTTCCACTTCCACATTAATGCTGACAAATGAAATCAAGCAAATATATGACTTGTGTTTACCTGTTTCTTCATCTGACCCAGATAGAGTATGTCAGTTTACAGCAATTCACTAATGCAAAAGGTCTCAGTGGCCACAGGTGGCTAAACTCATTTATACACTCCTCCTGAAAAGATTATTTAGGGGGAGTCCATTCCCCAAGGCCAGACTGTAAATATCCCGCCATTGCACTTCTGTTATGTTAAAAAGAGAGTCTCCAGGGCCACACAATGTGCCCGGGTCCCTGTGTTATGAAGAAGACCCCTGGGAAACCCCTGCCCTTTGGAGTCCTCCACATGCACCAAACAAGCTCAATAACAAAGCACAAGGGAAAAGAGATCATAACCCTGCTTTCTATTTATTTCTCATAAGCTTCCATAGATAATAAAGAAGCAGTTTCTCTGCAGGTTTAATTAGAATAGCTTGAAGGGGAGTGAAAAGCATAGGGAAAAAAGAGGTCTATTGCAGTGTTGTTCAGCTGTGTCAGTTTGAACACAAGGGTGTCGATTCTTGGCACAGTACTAAACTCCAATGATGAGAAGCTTAATCTTCTCAATATTAATTCAATAAGGTTGGAAAAGGACAGCACTCAACCTACTGATTTCTTTTGCACATCATGCAAGTTCATTAGAGAGTGCTGGTAAAATACCTGCTTGAGTGAAAGTTCCATAATTAACAATAATGTTTATTGATTCATACTAAAGATTAATTTATACTGTATATAAAAATAAACCCTGACAGAATTCTGTCAGCAATCCATTCCATACAGTAGGTTGTTGATGATCATTAATACTTGTAGCAAAATCAATATTTCATTCTGCTTGGGCATTACACATTCAGTGCAGTACACCCACACAAACAATAAGCTAAATACAGTATATAAAGTAGTACAATTATTTATAGAATCATATTATTACATATTACAACATATGGTGAAACTTTTACTATTGTTGTTGTTGAACAGTTTTTAAATTGCAATATTATTTTACAAAATAATAATATTTTTAAATAAATGCAGTCAAGCATTAAATATTGCTTCCAAAAATATATATCTAATCTTTTTACCAAGATTATGTGTAGAAATATACTAAAAATGGTACAATTTTTTTTTGGGATGGACGATAAGACATTTTGGCTGATACCAAACTGATAACCAATAGCTGATAAGCTGATTAATATAAATATTTATATTAATTGATGATATTAAATGAACCTAATTACAAAAACAAAACCCAAATAAATAAATAAGTAAATAAACATATAAATTAGTTAATAAATAAGTTATAAATAAATAGATAAATAAATAAATAAATAAATAAATAAATATTAGCTAAAAGCTGATATATATAAATCTTGATATTAATTGATAATATTAAATGAACCTAATTACAAAAACAAATTTCAAATAAATAAATAAATAAACAATAAATTAGTTAATAAATAAAATAAATAAATATTAGTCATAAGTTGATAAATATAAATATTTATATTAATTGATTATATTAATTGAACCTAATTACAAAAACAAAAACAAGATAAAAAATAAGTATATAAACAAATAAATTAGTTAATAAATAAATAAGTTATAAATTAATAGATAAATAAATAAATATTAGCTATAAGCTGATAAATATAAATCTTGATATTAATTGATGATAATAAATGAACCTAATTACAAAAACAAATCCCAAATAAATAAATAAATAAACAAATAACTGAGTTAATAAATAAATAAGTAAATAAATAAATAAATAAATAAATAAATATTAGCCATAAGTTGATGAATATAAATCTTTATTTTAATTGATGATATTAAATGAACCTAATTACAAAAACAAAATAAATAAATAAACAAATAAATAAGTAAATAAAAAAATAAATATTAGCTTTTTTCAAGTTCAATATTTTTTTGTAAAATTACTACAATTATTAAAACACATCTAAATATAATAAAACAAACCGAAAGAAAAAATAAATAAAATTGAATAAAAAATAGAAAAAAATATATATTTTACTAAAGACTTATTTCAGTCCACCAGAATAAAGTCAGATAAAGCCAGGCACCTGGTTCAAGAGTTATTTCTCTTTTTAAATTCACACAAGGCTACAAATTATGGTTTTCATTTCACTCCCTGTTCCCTCACACTGCCTCACTATCATCTCTCATAATTCTAAAAAAAAAAAAAAACAATAAAACTAAATCAAATAAAAGTGCATCTCTTTCTCTGACCAATCTCCACATCCACCACTCCAATTACTGCTGGCCTTCAGAAAATGATGACCACAACGTCACTTGCTGGCGGATGCCCGGCATGATGCCCCAAATAAAATCGGAATACACAAGTGGGCAGGCAGGCGGGCAGGTTTCCAATTAACCTCCAAGCGCCCTCAAGTGAGGAATCGGTGAATTCTAATGCAGAAGATGAAGTGTAAAGGAGCTCTAGACTTTCTGACAGACTAATCCACCTTCAGGGGGACTGAAAGGCCAAATATAGGGTTCCGACTACACATTAGAAAGCCTTTAAGAGGTCGCTTTTCACACCTGCTCACCAAACACAAGGTACAGTGAAGCCGCAGGATTTTGATTTGTGAGGGAACGTGTTTGTCATCGACTGACAGTTTTGTCCTGTCCCTTCATCAATCAAGCCGTGGGTGAGAAGAACAACAGAGTGTGATGTTGATTAAGACGACTCTTCAAAGATAGAACACAAAGACAGAGGAAAACACAGGGGTAGAGGACAGAAGAGGACTGACATGACTTTGGAAAAAGTAAAAGGCTTAATCATTCCATATTGTTGTTGTTGTTAATAATAATAATAATAATAATAATAACAACAACAACCATCAGTAGTAGCAGTATTTTTGTTTTAAAAATGCATAAATGTTTGTGCCAATATCCTAGTGGTCAGTCTGTCAACATACTGTATAGCCCTCTAGGACACTCTTGAAAAAGATATTACAAATATTGTAATATTGTTTTCCTAGAAAAAAATAAATGTTTAACTTGTTAACCAGTGTCAATTTTTAAAACAATTTCTGGAAAATGACTTACCCAAATAAAATTTGTCTGTAGCTCTTGAACCCTGTGGTCTATGTTCACAAGTCTGGTCTTTTTTGAAACTAGGCATTTGCTTGTTTGTTGCCCAAGAGGTATAATAACTATAACTATAATATGAGTCATAATAACTCAAAGCAGTATAGAAACAGAGTAAATATGGTAAAATATAGGTGAAAGAGTTTTAAAAAAAACGGTTCAATAAAATGTAAAAAAAAAAAAAAAAAAAAGCTTAACTGCACTGCAGTAGTCCCGACTCACAGACCTTTCCAAATCCTATCCCCCTCTTTCTATCTTCACTTCCTGTCAATAAATACATTTCTATCATTATAAATGAAAAATCTGAAAAATAAACCTTTATAACAAAAAAAAATTATAACAGGCCTTTCAACGGCTTTCAATATTTTAATTATTATTATGACATACTGTTAATTGAGTCAGGGTACAACAGAGATGAGGATCTAAGTGCAGTTTACTAAGAGAATCATCAGGCAGGCAAAAGTCCATAACAGGGACAGACAGAAGCATGCAGATAATCCAAAAGTGTGGTCAGAATACAGGTAGATGGTCAGGACAAGCAGCAAAACAACATAAACAGTAAAATAAAACAAAGGTCAAGGTAAGGCAAGACGGGGAAAATGCTTAGTAATGCTCACTTACAGATCACAAAACTCAGCCAAGTGTGTGTTTGTGTAAATGAGGTGTCTTTGTAGTCCTACTAATCATTCCATCATGAGCTGCCACCTGTGTGTGTGTGTGTGTGTGTGTGTAATCAGGGGGAATCAGGAACTGGTGTGTGTGTGAGGTGTATGTTGGGAGTTGTAGTTCATTAAAGTGACATATGTGTAGCTCAACTGTGCTACCTCTTACTATCACTTCTCCTGTCAATATATACACATTCCTATCATCATAAATGAAAAATATCAAAAATAAATGTATACATCAAAAAAATTATATTATATTTTATATTTTATTTTACAAAAATGTAAACTATCCCCTTTAATAAACCATTAACTGACTTTTAAATGAATAAACTCCTAATTCGCTGCTTCATACTTTACTTATAAATTTCAATCAAACAATCAAACTTTACTAATAAACAAACACTATTTTAACAGGCAGGTAATAAGCTACTAGATAACAATGAAAAATATTACTTAAACTAATGTTTTACCATACAATATAGCACTATTGATGTAATATATTATTTAAATTATGTTAAGAAGAAAGTAGGGCAAAAATGAGGAACATGACTTTTAAAATATCAGTTTTAGGATTTTTCTTAAAAACAGTCACTATAAAATGAACATCAATATATCAAAATAATGACAAGCAAAGCATGCATGCAATGTACCATACAATATAAATGAAATAGATTTTAGGTCAGTCGTGAAAAGTAACTTTTAGAATGGAAAATACTGGGTCATTTATTCAAATGCAATACTGTCAAAAGTATATAAAAAAAAGTTATAGTTGCCACCCTGACTGTCTAAAGATTGATAATAAGGATCAACAAAATTCTCGGTCCCCCATTTCTCCCAGTGATGGTCTGCAGCAGACAAGCCACAGATAAAATAATCCCAATGTGTGTGTGGCTCTTGAATAATGAATGAGTCTGTCTGCAACCACTTCATGCCACAAACCGTAGTCTCTGATTGGGACAGATATTAATTAGTTAATAATGATGATAGGAATGAATGCAGCTCTTGTCTCCTACATGAAATTGAATGCACACACCTGGAAGCCATTTATGAACCCCTAGACCTAAAGTGAATAACATGGGCTGCATCCAAAAGTGCTCACTTGTTCACTCATTCACTAATCCCTGTATAGTGTTTGGCAATTGAGTAGACTCAGTAATGGAAAGCATCAGGAAAGAAGGAAATGAAATGAGTGAGCAAATTTGTACAGTACAGTGATGTAAATTGCGAGTCTACCACAGACAATTTTGTCATGAAATGTACACTTCCTCATCTCTAATATATCCTGTTTGGTTTATGAATTAAATGTCACTGTTCATTTGTCTGATTTTGTGTATTATTTGATTCTCATTTATTTTAATTATACGTTAAAATAAAATAAAAACTCTATTTTTTTGCAATAATATAATATAATATATAATAATATAATATAATATAATATAATATAATATAATATAATATAATATAATATAATATAATATAATATAATATAATATAATATAATATAGGGGCGATGCAGTGGCGCAGTAGGTAGTGCTGTCGCCTCACAGCAAGAAGGTCGCTGGTTCGAGCCTCGGCTGGGTCAGTTGCCGTTTCTGTGTGGAGTTTGCATGTTCTCCCTGCACTCGCGTGGGTTTCCTCCGGGTGCTCCGGTTTTCCCCACAGTCCAAAGACATGCGGTACAGGTGAATTGGGTAGGCTAAATTGTCCGTAGTGTATGTGTGTGAATGAGTGTGTATGGATGTTTCCCAGAGATGGGTTGCAGCTGGAAGGGCATCCTCTGCATAAAACATATGCTGGATAAGTTGGGGGTACATTCGGCTGTGGTGACCCCAGATTAATAAAGGGACTCATTTGAAAAGAAAATGAATGAATAAATGAATAATATAATATAATATGAATGAATAAAACTATACACTACAGAGCTGTTGAATACTTGATTCTGATGACTGGCATTATTATTATTATTATTATTATTATTATTATTATTATTATTATTATTATTATTATTATTATTATTATTGTTATTATTATTACTATTATTATTATTATTATTATTATTATTATTATTATTATTCATGTTATTATTATTATTATTATTCTCAGGAAACTGCACAGCTAAAGTAATTTTAAGCAGGCCTTGACCGCATAACATATTATATATATATATATATATATATATATATATATATATATATATATATATATATATATCACTTCAAAGGATGAATTCAATTATCTCACAGTATTCCACAGTAAAAAAAAATCTAACCAAAAGTCTTTGGATGAGACATAAGAAACTAGTCCTACACACTTAATAAAATAATTATTGCTGCTTGTTCAAACTACCCATTTAAAATGAGCTAAAATAACACAATTCTTGTAATTTCTTTGGCCAATTTATTTGCTTTGTGTTCAGTCCACTTAAATTTGTAAACCATTAAGTTAACTTAAGTGTTTTGTGTTAGGACAAACATGAAGGAATTGTGTTGGTCCAACTACCTGGCTAGGGGATTTGTAGTTCCCAGCATGCTTTGTGTGGAATTGAATTAAAAGAGGGAAATGTTGGCAATAAAGGTAATCTTGGGTGTTTAAAGTTAATAGAAAGACTTGATAGAGTTTAATATTGACTTTATTTTGAAGATTTAGAAGATTTTCATGTAATGCTTTGAGTTTACAGATTAGCACCTTGCAGAAGCACTCATGCTTTGGGTGTTGGCAGCTTAATTAGCAAAAATGCCGTTTATTGCTTTGCTCTGTGAGCAATAACTGTCCTAAAATTAGTTCTGAGATCAGTGTCAATCAACTGTACATGTAACTCATGAAATACGCTTAAAAATGTCTCTTTTAGTTCATTTAGAATAACTTCAAGACTTCGAAATGTACGACACATAATAGACATACATGATATTATCAGACCTTTGAATTTAGGTTAAATAAAAATACAAATGTATTTAAACTTTTATTTGATAAAATCATGTTGGACCAACGCAATTGCATTAATTTGTGTAAATAGTTTTTTTTCTTTTTTAAGTTAGTGCTAAAAAAATGTATTGGATGGAAGTACTTCTCTCAATTAAATTAAGTTCATCCAATAAGTTATTTTTTTTTTGAGTGCACATAGGAATGGTTTTAGATGTTGTAACTAATAAAAGCAGAACAATTTAATCTTGTTCACTAATGTTTTAGAAAATTTTATTCTTCAGGTGTCTATTGTTTTCTAATGGATCAGTGCCCAATGTCACTTAATCCCTACATAAAAACTAACTATCAACAAGAACCTACACAAATGTATGATCAAGTTCTTATTTGCTCTGGGTTCTTATTGACTCCTAAGAGAACGCTGGCTTAAATTATGAATGAAAAATCACAACTTCCAGTGTTCACATCAACCATGTTTCTTCTTCTTCTTCAGCTCTTTTGCCTACTCACTTTAGATTTATGGAAACTGCCCTTCAAAATCAGATTGGATTGTGGTTAAAAGTAAGTAAACAACTGGTAACACTTTATTTTGATGGTCCATTTGAGTATTAGTAGACTGTCTGCTTAATATCTGTTGATACTGACATTTAACAGTCCTTCAACAGACATTTAACTGACTATAAGAAACTTTGCAAGTACATGTCAACTTACACTAACCCTAACCCCAACCCCAACCCTAACCCCAACCTAACAGTCTACTTAAAGTATAATCTAATGATAATTAGTTGCAATGTAACTTAAATTCAACAAACGGACCATCAAAATAAAGTGTGACCAAACAAATGTATGGAATCAAGTCATTCACTCCAAATTCAGACACAAATTCAAAATGGCAGGCACCAATACAGGACACTAAACAGTGTATAGGGAGCAGTTTTGGACTTAATCATGGCCTGTTCTAGTCATGAAGAATGAGTGAAGTTTGTCTGTCAAGACTGATAGACGTGCTGAACCATATCCAAAGGGTTGAGAAGTGAACAAGACCCCACACAAATTACCCTCACCAAAACCTCAGCTGGGCTAGTCAAAACATTCAAGCTAAATGCTATCATTGTCCAATTTACATTTTACTAGTCTCCACAAATAGGGACATCAAGCAGAATTGTCCAGACATGGTTCCTCATGAAATAAGAGCCGTGGGGGAACCGCGGGCATCTCCTTGGCACAGAGGGTGATTAAAACATCCGGTATATAAATATGTGGCCAATGAAATATCATCACTCTGCCTTAGAGAAAGAGAGAGAGTGTGTCTGTATGTGTGTGAGCCCATCTCTATTATTCTTTCTTACTCTGTGTGTGCGTGTGCACGTGTGTGTGCGTGTGTGTGTGTAAAGAGAGAAGTCGTAAAAACCACTCAAGAGGAAAATGATCTATAAATCTAAAGTCCCTAAAATGGCATGAACTCCTCTGGTGTATGACTGAGGCCAGGCTACATTTCTCTTTCAAATGCTGATTAAATTACATTAATTGACCACAGTGCTTAAATAATGCAATTCAACATAGAACATTCTGAATTCAATAAACTCTTTGATTGAATGTGAGGAATTAATCAATTGAATTAAGTTCTGGCTTCCCATTTTCTGCAACGCAAAGTGATACAATTGTACCTTAATTGAACATTCAATCAGTGTCAAAAAAGTAAACACCAAAAAGCATTTAAGTACTATACTATATTTTGAAATAAAAATATATTGTTTCTACAGATACAACCAACAACTTTTACTTGTCTCTACATTTTTTTATTTGATTGCATCATTTACAACGCTTCATAAAGTTTAATGTATTTTTCAATTACCTCATTAAAGCCATTAAGTACACAGGCTTGTCCCTTTTTCAATTTGTCTGATTCCATATAGTTCTTAGCATCAAGTAAAAGCTGGTATGATTCACCATGTGTCTGCTTGGTTTTGTTCATGGCTTAAACACCTAACCAAAAACTTCTTCAAAATCCCCATGACAAAAACACTTCCAGAACTGCTGGAGAAGCATTCTAATGTGAAGTGGTACTAAATTGTCACTTCTCTAATGTTCATTTGGTTTTAAATACCTTTGCAAATATTTCCAATGTAGCTTGAAATATGAGGCTCTTTTTTAACGATCTAGGCGCAAAGCCTAAAGCGCATGGCGCAAACGCATTAAGGGCATGTCTGAATCCACTTTAGCTATTTTAAGGACGGAAAAATATGATCTGAGTCATGGTGCATGGTCTAACAGGGTTGTGCTTATTCTCTTAATAAGTTTTGGGTGTGTTTTGAGTATAATGTGCAATAAACCAATCAGAGACTCGTCTCCCATTCCCTTTAAGAGTCAGTTGCGTCGCGCCATGGTGCATTTGCTATTTACATGGTGGACATTGTAAGTGGAAAAACGCTTCAATAGTAAGAAAATGGTTAAACAGACCATCTGCAGCACAAGGATAAAGAACGAGCCTCCTCCATTCGGCCTCTTTACTTTCTCTTTACTTTACTTTTACTCTTTACTTTTACTGTACAACAGTGTTATACACACTCCACTGACGACACCCATTATCCTACATATTTATTTTCGCTTGTTAAGCGCAAAGATTTGTTTCAAAACTATTTCTAAATTCAGTTCTAATTTCCAGCAAACAAATAAATGAACAATAATAACGAAGTGTGGTCCAAAAACTATATTGAATAAAAAAAGTTATATCCAAACACACTTCCAATTCTTATGCCCCATATGGTGATGCATACAACTCCAAAACCGGACAGATGGACAAATCTAAACTTGTTTTTATTAAAACAAATATAAATATGCATATAATAAATAATACTACTACTAATAATAATCCTAATAACATTATACAAAAGCAAACTGTCATGAATAAACTGAAAAAGTCCCCCCAGAGATGAAGAAGGTATGGAGGCAGTGGTTGTTATATTTATGTAGAAAACAATATTTTTTGTATCATTTACATTTTAAAATTTTTATTTTCATATGTAAATGTATTTGTGTGTTGCTGTAGATCCTGTGTGTATTAAGCAATGTGTAAGTATTTGGACTTGCATAGGTGCACAACTAACGCGCTCTGCGCTGGACTTTATACCTGCTTTCAGTTGGTCAATAGATCTATTTCAGCTCTATTTCAAAATAGCAACGCGCCAACAATGCGCCTTAACACACCTCCTTTCTAGATCGGCATGCCCATGAGTCCACAAAGTGGCGCAAATGGATTTGCTATTTAAACTACGTGGCGCAAAACTTGAAAATAAAGGTTGCGCTGGTCTCAAAATAGCAACAAATCGCACAAAACACGTCTTGCGCCTTAATGCGCCGGGTGTATGATAGGGTCCATGGTGTCTAAATGCAATAAATAATAAAACTCTCTATTGTGATATAAATACAGTACATATGAACTACTGCATACTATAGACTAAAATATATACTATTTTATACAGTATATAGTGTGCAAGCACATTTCAAACAAGTTTGCTGTTATTATACTCACTGGGAACTCGGTTGATAGCCCGAAGAGGTCGGAGTACTCTGACTGTTCGGACCGCAGAGAAACTAACATTCTGCAGGTTGAGAGAGTATTCCAGCATCCTGTAAACACATAAATGAATAAAACAAAATTATTAATAATAAATAATAAAGCAAGAGACTTCAATATATGCATCCACTAATGAAGGCACTTTATCCTATGCTTGAAGTTCATCTGTTAATTAATCCACACATTGGATTTTATTGGAATTTCTAATATCACCTAAAGGCATAAACTGATCTGATTTTCAAGTTGATGAATGTCCTCCATATTTTTCCCTTATTATGGCAGCACAACATAAAAACACAGGAATATTTTAAAATAGAAACCCTGACAGTCCAGACACATTAGTGGCGTGTTTTTTGCTGTATCGCCATACTGTAGATCAATGGAAAGTTATCAGGATTCATCAAACAATTACAGTGAATCGTTTTCAATTAGGTCAAAGAGAGGTGGAAGGAAGGCTAATGTAGATCTTTCGCAAACAAACACATCCACAGCTGCTCCGCACATGTGAACTTCGCAGTGAGGCACATGAAAGAATTGCATGTTTTTGTAAAAAATAAACAAAGTGTGTGTCTCTATGTGCCTGTGAGCTTGCAACCGTGTAATTGCAAACCCAATAACTGTTTCTGGCCATGCAACAACTTTAAAAAGCTGAAAAACATGTACAAAAAAATTCACACGATTACACAAACTATCAAGTTAATAAGCAAAGCTGATGTCGATAAGCTTACGCAAATGCTAATGAGGGTTCTCACAGTCATGTGACCCGCTTAGATTAAAGCTGCGTGATCGGGGGTGTTTCTCCGTCCTCAAATATGGATCGAGTGAACTCGGTGACGTGCAAACAGTGCGAGCCCCATTAGCCAAGCAGGGCAGTGAGGAAATGTGTTCTGACTTTGTTGCTCCTGAAATGTGCAGAACAGCTTTGAAGGCACTGATTGGCCTTGATGGAAACCAGCTGGCGACTGGACTGCAAAAATAATAACAGTGGTGACTAAGAGTAAAATTTGAAGGAATGGGAATGAAGAAAACACAAAACTATCAAAAGAGTAGGGGAACACAGGAAGCGGATGGATTTGAGCGAGAGAGAAAGATGTTGACTACTAGGATGAAACCCCAGTAAAGAAACGGAGACAGGACATGCGTGAGGACACTCCACAAAATGTCCCAGAAGGACGCAGGACGTGTCTAAACAAGGTGGACGTGTGTAAATGCGATCTCATCAACAGCCTCTTGCACACATATGAATCACTAATATGGCCGTTCGTCATGAACCACAAACAAAAAGTGAAGTGTCAGCCCTGGGCGTTTGTCCAGTCAGCACCTAGACCACTCTTCAGTTATCTGTTTGTGTTTGGAAAGGCCATGGTGAAGGATGAAACACCTTCCCAGAATCGCTGTTTCTTGACAACATGGTCGCACAACAATGACTCCACGCTGTGTATACAATAGCAGTTGCGAGGTCACTATAATAGGAAAAGCATGAGCAAGCCAAGGGTCTTAGATTCGAAACAAATGTGGCCTTCTATATCCATACGTAATCTGCTCGATTCGATCTCCGGCTGCACCCGAGAGAGCTTGCGTGCCGTTGCGACTTGTTTGAACAGCTCCGCAACAGACAATTGAAAGGACTGAAAGACATTTAAATTCCTGCAGCATTAGAAATACCAGCTCTTTTGGGACATACTCCATTTCATACGTTATAAACCAGAGTTGTTCTGTATGATCAATGCAAGATTGGTTGGTTTGTGTAAAAAGGTTGCAGCGGAGAATATACGGTATTTCAGATGCTTTATGTCTCTCTCTCTCCTCTGAGTCCCTTGTGGTCTTCAAAGCAGGCGTTCTGGCTGCAGTTCAATCAGAGCTTGGTGTCTTCCACCACCTGGCAGGTTAATGAGGCGAGTTTCAGAGGAGGTTCACTTCCGAACAATCAGCTCTCCATTAAGATAGAGAAGGAAGATACCCTGAACCGCACACGCACATGTATTTTGTCCTCACTTTCCCTCAGTCTGTCTGCGTGAATGAGATTCATCTCACTTCCGTTATCCTATTTCAGACCAGCTACAAGTACATTTGTACAGTGCAACTGCACAAATAGAGGCTACAAAATGTTAGGAACAAACAAATCAGTTTGAATCCAGCAGTATGTATGCATGTTACAGTAATCTGTTACGATATATCAGCATATCTGTTTTCAGCAGTGAACAAAATGTTTCTTGAGCACAAAATGCTTTTATTATAATTATTTGATAAATAAACTTCCCATCATGAAGAATAGATTACATTTAAATCAGAAAGCAATTATTTTTAAATGGCAGCAATATTTTATTGTATTTTGAATCAAATAAAACATCATTGATGAACATAATGGAAAATGTTAGCGACTCCAAACTTTTGAAAAGCAGGAAATGAATTCTGCTCTAGTTTAGCTGCATTAACTTTTGGTAACTTTTCATAAGACTGCTAGCATA
Organism: Danio kyathit; assembly: GCA_903798195.1. NCBI lineage: Eukaryota > Metazoa > Chordata > Actinopteri > Cypriniformes > Danionidae > Danio > Danio kyathit. Next base: position 31,348,709 of record LR812530.1, on the reverse strand, counting down.
TAAACTGCCTCACAGCAATTGCCTCTTATCACTTTAAAATAACAAACACTGTACATCTCTTTATATTTAGGCTAAAACATTGCTTTATTTATTTAAATTTGTACTTTGATTTAGTTGTCTTTTATTTCTTTAGTTTTTATTTCGGGTGACTAAAGAATATGTTTAAAAATATTTGGAAAACGGCGATGCAGTGGCGCAGTAGGTAGTGCTGTCGCCTCACAGCAAGAAGGTCGGTGGTTCGAGCCTCGGCTGGGTCAGTTGACATTTCTTTGTGGAGTTTGCATGTTCTCCCCGTGTTGGCGTGGGTTCCCACTGGGTTCTCCGGTTTCCCTCACAAATCCAAAGACATGCGCTATAGGTGAATTGGGTAAGCTAAATTGTCTGTAATGTATGTGTGTGAATAAGATTGTATGGGTGTTTTCCCAGTGCTGGGTTACAGCTGGAAGGGCATCCACTGCTCAAAACATATGCTGGATAAGTTGGTGGTTCATTCCGCTGTGGCGACCACTGATTAATAAAGGGACTAAGCTGAAAAGAAAATGAATGAATAATATAATATAATATAAAAATATAAATAAATGAATAATTAATTTCCCAAATGAATCTTCATTGCACTTAACAAGTTTACAATGATAATAATGCTTGTTAACAAGTTTTTAATGATTTATGAAGGAATTATAATGCTTTGTTTCATTTCATTTACAATTAGCAGGGTATTTACAGCTACTGTATATTTCTGTTCGTTCACATCCCGTCCCTTTGTGCCCCTGGCGTCATTGTCACAAACTGCTGTTACACAGTAAACACTGTTTAATAATCCCTTTGTTCCGCAGCGTACCATACGCTGTGGCAGGACTTGACATTAACTTTTTTAATCACCAGCCACTGTGGCTAGTAGATTTTTTTTTTTACTAGCCACTCGCCATTTTCACTAGCCACACGTGTTGTTGGGAAAATATATTTTATATGCATAAACTTGACTTTGACAAGCTAAAATTACTTGCTATAGATTTTGTGTTATATCCACATCCCTTTGTGTGTGTGTGTGTGTGTGTGTGTGTGTGTGTGTGTGTGTGTGTGTGTGTGTGTGTGTGTGTGTGTGTGTGTGTGCGTGTGTGCGTGTGTGCGTGTGTGCGTGTGTGTGTGTGTGTGTGTGTGTGTGTGTATGAGCTTGCTCAATGTGCATGAGCAAATGGGTTGTGTTACATTGCAATGTGTTGTTTTTATTTCACATGACTTTTCAGGGCTCAAAATTAAAGATTCACCAAATGTATCTGTAACCACACCAAAAATAAATAAATAATTATTTCGTAGCCACAAATTTTAAGTAATGTGTCAAAACATTATCATTGATTTTTGCCCAGTCTATTTCAAAGAGAACTGATTGCACCAGTTGAGTTTACTCTAGGCATGGTTGCTTCACGCAAGTAAACGGGAGCGTGCACACTTTCTAAACAGTCGCACGCATCACATCACCTGTGTGCGCAAGTGTTCATCCTCTCATTCAGTATTCACCTGCTTTCTTTTGCTTGTGCGAACACAATAATTTTCGTGCTGCTTCTTGATTCTAAGATCACATTTGCACGAATACTGGTCCATCCTTATTGAGAAAACGCAGCTTTTAAGAAAACTACAATTTAAAAATTATTTTCAACCAGCCAAGGTGGCTGGTGGGAGCAGCTGTCTAACCCACCACAGCTGAAATCTACCTGCATTTGGCGGGTGTTAATGTTAAGCCCTGCGCAGGTAGGTTTTATTTTGAACTGTCACTCACTGTTATTAACCTTATGGATCAAAAGCTACAAAATTTCCATTTTGAATTTATGGATCTTGTCTAGGCCATACACAGAGACAGAGACAGATAGATACAAACACAATACTTCACTTCAGTTTTAGATATCTGTCTTGTAGTTTTCTATTTATTTCTCTCTCAACAAGCTCTCAGACACAATTGCTGTCAGGGGTGCTCTTCTGTTTTTATGGGACGGGACTGATTGATTTACTACGGTCGGAACAGGATAATCTGCCCCTAGCCTCAAATTCAGAACAGAGAAATGACAAGTTCCTTTCTCCTCTTCAAATAAGTGTTCTTCTAAACAATACCTCAACACCTAAGCCAAGAAAAAGCAAACCAAAGTACTTTTTTGGTTCCAGAACCAAAGTGAAAATGTGTGTGTGTGTTGTACTTCCTTTCCCACTGTTTTTAAGAGACATACTGCCTTCCTGTTGGTCTTTCTTCTCTATTTATCTTCTTGATTCTATATCCAGTATACCATGTCAACACTGACCCACTCCGGAGCCCCACAGTAGCTTTACAGAATAATAATCATAATGGAAGCTAATGCACAGGTATAACTAGAATGGATGAAGAGAAAACCAGATTTGCTCTGTGTGCCTCAGCCAAAGAGCAGTCCTCTGATGGGTCGAAAATAAATGAATAAGGGAGACCTGTAACTGTTTTTTTCCTTGAGGAAACGTTTGATAACCTTTGTTTGTAATGGTCTGTCCTTGTCTTGACCTATTGACAAGGTCTGAGACTGCACATTATGTGTGTCAGCAGAAGGTCTGGAAACAGTTGAAGCGGCATCATTAAATCAAAAGCAGTGCTGGACATTTGGGCTCTCCTTTCCTTGACTAAATGAGAGCAGCGTTTTGATTAAGAATTGACCCTCTGCTATGAGTTTGATTTATAAGCCATCTGACCAGTCATAATGCTGATAGAATGTGATCCCCCATTTCTACCTGGCTCTTTCTCTAACAAATAAACCGTACAGTTAACAATGGTAGACTTAAATTTTAGTATTTAGGGGCTTTCACACCAGGTAGTTACAGTATATGAACTTGCCAGGAAGTTACAGGAACTAATTCCCTCCAGACATTTCTGGTTCTATTTGCACTGCCTCTGGGAACTACTTCATGAAGCATTGCATGCAACTGGAGGATTAATTGAAACTACAGTATGGTTTCAATGTTATGTGTTTCATGATAACAGAGATGGAATGTAAGCTATGCAAGTAAAAGCAAAAAGAGAACTAAAGCACCTACTGTATGATAACTTGTAGTCCTTCATATCATAGAAGCTGAGAAAAGAACAATGTCATATTCAAAGGGAACCAGTACTGTAGATGTAGCAGACATTAGCTTCAATGACACTTTACAATACTGTGCTGGTATTTATGTCATGCAACTGGCTTGGACCCGCTTGAAAGAGGAACTTAGTACCCCCAAATTATGGTTCTACAACTAAAATTATTCCCAGTTCCTGTGGTGCAAAAAAATGCCAAAAGGCATGCACTTCCAGTAGTTCTAGGAACTTTAAATAAGTTCATTCAGTGAAAAAAACAACCTCTACTAAAATTGTTCTTGTAACATGCAACATAATAGAGTAAAATTTAAATTTCATGTTTAGCCTTGTCCTGAAAACTCATTTCAGAAAGAAGTTCTAAGGTAAAAAATAAAAAAAGCTGAATTAAAATGCTGTTAATTGTTTGTTGTTTAAAACAGCACACTTTAACAGCTAGACTTATATGACGTTGGGATATAATTAAAACTAATTAAATGATAACCTAGACAAATACACTCAATCTCACTCAATATTCATCGGCTTTGATCACCACAGGTGAATGAACTGCCAATTACAGTACATATTGGAAAATAATCCTCCAAAAAATAAAAACCTGCGATTTACTACATAATCTACAAGATGTGCTTTTTTTGTGTGAAAAACAAAAAGAGGCTACTGTTGGAACTCTTCTGAGCCATAAAATTGTGGTATATAAGGACTGAAGCCTGATTCACACTACGAGCGACTTGCGGCAGCAAAGCAACAAGTGACAGTTCATATCAACGGAGACTGTGAGAATCCTTCAACTTTATGCAAATGATGAGTAACTTTCTTGAGCAACAGCCAATAGAAGCACCAGTAGAGCTCACGTGATCCTCTCCCAGCTCGCTCAGAGGCTGGTTGTATTCTCCATGCTCAGACCTTCATTTTCAGCAAATCGCCACCCGAAGCGACAGGCAGCTACAAAGTTGCTGCTAGTTTGAATGAGGCTTGAATCAAAGCTTTAAAACAATTACTAAATAAATAAATATCACATGGACAGTGAGTGAGTAAATTACATTTAAGATGTATTATTGCATTAGTACTATTTCGTCAATAAGAAGTTCACAAAAAACAAATATTTTACTTTACTGTCCTTTGCTTTGACTTTAAGTTAGCAAATGGCTCTCAACCTGATGGATGTGTGGGAAGCATTCAGCCATCTGCCACTACCTGTGAATGACTGCTTAATAGCATATACATATATGAGGTGAAGAACTCCTAAGATGAAAGTGCTGGATGCTGTCCAGTGTCATCAACATCCTCCTGGCCAAATGGCATTCCTGAAACTCTTGTACCCAAGCATGGAATCCTTATTCAGACCCTTGTAGACTCCATTAGCACTGTGAATTTGGGTCATGACCCAATCAGGAGCTTTTTCTGGGGTTCAAATGTAAGAAGACTTGGCCCTAAATTATGTTTTTGGCTGCTAGTTAGAAAGCAAAGTTAGCTTCAGTTGTTGCTGAATTTTGTGTGTGGTGGCTAAAGAGGTCCGACAGAGCATGTTCTGGTGACAGTCACAGTAAAGAAAGTAACTGTCAGCTTTCTTGACATGAATGATGGCAATTATGCTGACAGGGTGTGCTAGCCTTAGTACTATTGACTTGACCAGAAACTGACAGCTGTCTACATGAAACAGAATACATGTCAGGTCAAACAACCTGGAAGGTAAAGTCA